>OY755038.1:10723755-11323755 GCA_963576565.1 Aspidapion aeneum | reverse complement strand
TTTTTCTCACTTACTGGTTGAAGACAAAACACATTATCACTACAAGATCTGCCTGCACGAAACCCGCTCGCTAATCGCTAACTTGTCTAAATAATTAACATGTAAAATATAGCGGACAGCTAACACTGACTTACACCGTTTTTGTTGGACATCTCCTAGTGACGAGACGTTTAAATATCGGTTCCATTTCTAAACCAAAATATTAGATTTTTTTTATTTATTTTTAAGTTTTGTGTGGATATTGTCATGTATGTAATTTGGGCATGCTATCCGGAACTTGGTTGGTTGACCTGATGTAAAGGTATTAGGACGTCAACCTAGGAAGTATGTGGTGCAAACGATTTATGTTTAAGATTGAAACACGTTTGTAATCACATGCTTCTATAAAACCAATCAAGAACGGATAGTCGGGGTTCAGTTCAGTGAGTACGCTAAGTACTTAAGTTCTTAATAGTCAAGTATAGAAACAGTAAAGAGATTCTGATCGAGAGCGGAACCCGACCTACAAGTGAATAATATTTGTATTAGAAAACTGGGCCAGACAGTAGTGATTAGTGTGTAAGTATCTTTGTACTAGTATTAAATAAACCCTTAAACTATCTTACGATCGTCTTTATTTGTGCGCAACACGTACACAAATAGTCACGACAACCCCCTCGTGACAATATAATGTCATTGCTACAACAAAAAACTATGGCCTATGTTGCAAGGGATGAAATAACCTTTAACCAAAATCTAGACAACTTTAGAACCTAGGACTTTAGACCCTTTAATAAATACTGGTGTTAGTTTCTTTGACAGAGACTGACTTCAAATACATACCTTCATCCGTCTTGGAAAAATCGATATCGAGCGATTTTCGATCGGGAGATAATGCCTTTGAAAAACCAGACGAAAACAACGAAGTTGAAGTCGACGGTTTATTGATCGCAAACATTTCAGGTGGCTGTGACTCGGAGTCCGACATGTCCATGTTGTCCGGACTGAATTCATCCGAGTTGTCGGGAAGGTCTTTGAACAGGTCCAGGGAAGGTTCCTCAGCTACAGGTTTTACCTGTAAATAAAAGAATAAATGAAATGAAAAGAAAAATCAAAAATAAATTAAAATAATTTTTATCAGTTTTTTTCGGGTAAAAACTGTGTTGTTTCAACTCACAATGTGGCGTGGATGTAGTTCTAAGATACATTAGTTTTTTTTTTAATTTGTCAAACACACTGTGTTTATTGTATTACAATCTAGTCAGTAAGACTAATTAGCAATTTTGTTTTAACCTAATTTACTAGAAAAGTCAGATTTAAACTTAGGGTTAACTCAACAGTTCTCCCCGCTTTGTTTGGTCTGTAACTCACAATTGTGTTGTGTTTATAGCATTATTTTGTTTTATGTAATTCACTTAGTTTACTAGCTCAAACGGCTTCACTCTTTTTAGTCTTCGAACTAGCATAGTATTGTCTAGAAGCTGAATTGCTTCCACATTCACATGCCGATGGAGTCTATCTGCATGGCTTTTTGCGTACTTTTTTATAGGCTCTGCTACAGTTTCGATTTTTAGATCTCGATGAAGGTCACTATTTCGAACGTACCAAGGTGCATTCACAATGTTTCTTAATACTTTATTTTGAAATCTCTGTAAAACTAGAATGTTACTCTCTTTAGCACAACCCCATAGTTGAATACCATATGTCCATACTGGTTTCAGTAATTGTCTGTAAAGCAGTAACTTATTATGAATTGTTATTCCAATTAGCCAGTTCATTTTTTTATACCTTATCTCAAGTTTTTTTTCTTAACATGTGCTTTCCAGCGCAATTTGGCATCAAGTGTCATACCTTGATATTTTGGCTGATTTGAATATGGTACGGGAATGTTGTTAATTGTTATTTGTATGTGATTTATATTTTTGTTTGTAAAATCAACATGAATTGATTTGATTTCATTTAATTTTATTCGCCACATTGTGGTCCAACTGTGAACTTCGGTGACTGCATCCTGAAGTTTTTCTATGCATTTTTCAATAGATTTTTCTACCGTAAATAAACCAGTATCATCGGCAAATGTTGCTAAGTGACAATTTTCTGGCTTTGGGATATCGCAAGTGAATAATAAGTATAGATAAGGGCCTAGTACGCTACCCTGGGGCACGCCTGCTTGAATTTCTCTTAAATTTGAGTATGAGTCTTCCTGTTTTACTCTAAAATGTCTATCAGATATGTATGATTCCAAAATATCCGAATATTGTTTTGACAGAAACCGTTTTAGTTTAAAATTAAGGCCTTTATGCCATACTTTGTCAAATGCTTGTGCTACATCTAGAAAAACTACAGCACCAACTTTTCCCTCTTCTAGTGCTTTTTCTATTATATTAGTAATTCTGTGTAGTTGATCTATCATGGAATGCTTGTCTCGAAAACCAAATTGATGAGATGGAATAATTTCTTGTCTTTCTATGATGGGTTTTATTCTTTTAAGCAATAATTTTTCATAGAGCTTGGATATAATTGGCAGCAAAGATATTGGCCTGTAAGATGACACGTCATGGAGTGGTTTTCCTGGTTTTGGAATCATGATAACTTCTGCAACTTTCCACGGTTTAGGTACATACCTAAGCCTAAAGGACGCATTAATTAGGTTGCATAGTTTTACGATAGCTTTTCTGGGGAGTTGTTTTATGACTACCGCGTTAATAAGATCATACCCTGGAACTTTTTTCGAAGTTCTAAGAAAGTGATATGAGAAATATAACCTCGGGCGATATTGGGAAGTTGGTTTCAGTAAAATATCAAAGAGGTGCATGTCATAAATTTTATTTTTTCATATACGCCCGTTTGTAAAATTAGGGAAGATATGTGCATAAAGCGAGTAGAACAAATTTGGAAACTAAAAAAAAAAAAATTAAATGCTTATATTTTGCCGTTAATTTCAGAAGTTTCCGTGTCCTTTTTTTTTAAGTGGTGTTCTGCTAATTTAATATAAAGGTAGCACACAACACATATAGAAAAAATGAATTTATCTAACATTTTCTTAGTGCACAATTTGCCATTAATTATCCGTAAATTAGTTGTGAAAATAAAAAAATTGTCGTACCCGTTTGTTTTAAATGGTCATATTTTTTCTTACTGCTAACTTTATGTGGATGATTCTACCAAAATTGGGCTATATGGATATCATTTTTGGTCATTGCCTTTAAATAACAGTACAGCACAGTAAATAATTGTTTTTTAAATTTATGTAACTAATTAGGTGTAAGCTAAGAAACATTTATTTTCTCGAATTTTAGGAATTATTGCATAAAAATTCCAGAGGAATGAGTACCAGAGGAATGAGTTTTTTAATGGTTTTCCAATTTAAATCAAAATCTATTTAGACTACTATTTTTTTTTATATTTTTTTTTATTTATACTGGGACTTTCCATCCAATTAGGATCAATCGCCCAGTTTCGCAAAGTTTGAGCAAGGATAAAGCAGTATTTAAACAAACACAAACAACCAAGTACCTAGCCAGGAATCGAACCCGGGCCGCTGGTGTGGGAAACAAACATTGCTACCACTACACCACGACGGCGACTACTAAGTTCCTATACTTATAATTTTAAAACAATCAACAAAAAATTATACTATTGATATCAGTCGAATATTTACTTACCAGAGGGATGATAATTGAAGCGTTCCTTTTTGATTTCTCCGAAAAAAACTAATTTTCTGTCGAAAATAAAAAGATCTATAACTTAAACCAAACTAAAGTTGACATTATGTCACAACTTGTCACCCTCACAAGTAAATTAGATATCCAGGGCCGTCTCTTTCTCTAGAAATTAACCGTTGGTATTCACAAATATTGTGTTATTAAAAATAGAGCACGTTTAAAATTGTAAAATTTTCAGGAGATGTAAATTCGGATTTTCAAAAATAGGAATGCAAACTTAAGTTTTATCAATTTTTTGATAAATAGTTAAGACTTGGTTAAATATTATTTATTAGGAAGAGGTATTTGCTTTGTAATAAAAAAAATTATAAACTTGCAATTTTTTTTATACATTAAACTCAAATGCTCCATAAAGAAAACATTTCGTTTTAAATCTTATAACTAAAACTATGCTTCATTTGCAGTCTGTGTTTGAAAAATATGCATTCCCACTCCACAGCACCATTTTTGTAGAATCATCCATATAAAAACATTATAATATTAAATATTCTTACCGGGGCCGGATTAGGCTTATTTTCCGTCCCCTTGTCAGGACTAACTTTACTGACAACATTAAAACACGGCGATACCACCAATTTGTCGAAAGGATCCAAATTCTTTGATGGTTCGCCGATATCGATTTCTTCATCCGAATCATCGGAATCCCGACGTCTTCTGGGGGCCCTGAAATGTCAATCGACTAATTAGTATACAAGTTTTTTTTTGCTTTTTGGCTATTTCGCCCTTTTTAGTTTTTCCGTGCTTTTTTATCGAGTCTGGACTACAAAAACAAACATAGCGACACCCAGAACCGTGACGTAAAGGAATTGTTTCACTGACCTTCCATATGTTCTTCGTTCAGGCGCCTTAGTGTTAATACTTTTTGGTGAGTCATCACTGAGTACCGATTTACTGAGTTTGGATTTCGGCGATTCTTCGAACAATCTAGGAATGCGTTTTTTGATATTTTTGTCGTCTGTCAGAGACCTGCAATAAAAAATACACTTAATCTCCCTCCCATATTTTCTCTACTCTCAGGGAATGAGAGAAGAAGCTGAGACAAAATCCAATCGTTTGTGTTGTTACGTATGCCCTTTGAACTAACAACGAGGACGGAATCACGACCCATTGTAGGCAGAATAAAGAACGATATAACAGTATACGTCAATGAGAGCGCAGTATATTTATTTTATAACTTATCTTAAAATGTCTCGAAACCTTGCAACTCTGTCAAACCCTCCCGCTCTGTCGGCGAGAGAGATACGTTCGATTAAATGCGATAAGAAACTTTCCATAGACTGAATATAGCCCGTAGTAAAGATTATTTGTCCCAACAAACGTGGAATTTCGTACCCGTGAATTTAAAAATCAAACAAGTTTCGTGGCTAATCGGACAAAAAGGAGTTTTTTTGTTTCCCTTATATTTTTCCGTGGGTAGCCTGAAAGCTTAACCTCACGGGGGTCCAAGATCTAATGAACACCTAATAAGTGTTGACAGTTAACCGTTTCGTCCTTATGGGACTCCTCAGAACACTGCTGGTCAATGTGACAAATCTTGCGAAGTTAATCAGACGGTTTTGTCTCTAATTAAATGTAATTAGTGAGCGAACTATAGCAAGAGGCGCCATCTACCGAGATACGAGAGAAACAAAAAACTAAAAGCAGGCGAAAACACTGCTATAATGCAATGCAAATAAAAGAAAACAACTATAGTCCGTGACCTACGACAGTTCTTTGTCTTTCAGGCCGGATCAACACAGATTGCATTTTTACCCGTCTTCAAGACAGTGAGCGTCAATCAACGGAATTTTTAAGCCAAATAATACTAACAAACGTGGAATTTCGTACCCGTGAATTTAAAAATCAAACAAGTTTCGTGGCTAATCGGGCAAAAAGGAGTTTTTTGTTTCCCTTATATTTTTCCGTGGGTAGCCTGAAAGCTTAACCTCACGGGGGTCCAAGATCTAATGGACACCTAATAAGTGTTGACAGTTAAGCGTTTCGTCCTTATGGGACTCCTCAGAACACTGCTGGTCAATGTGACAAATCTTGCGAAGTTAATCAGACGGTTTTGTCTCTAATTAAATGTAATTAGTGAGCGAACTATAGCAAGAGGCACCATCTACCGAGATACGAGAGAAACAAAAAACTAAAAGCAGGCAAAAACACTGCTATACAATATCGATCAATGAAAAGATCGAATGCAAATAAAAGAAAACAACTATAGTCCGTGACCTACGACAGCTCTTTGTCTTTCAGGCCGGATCAACACAGATTGCATTTTTACCTGTCTTCACGACAGTGAGCGTCAATCAACGGAATTTTTAAGCCAAATAATACTAACAAACGTGGAATTTCGTACCCGTGAATTTAAAAATCAAACAAGTTTCGTGGCTAATCGGGCAAAAAGGTGTTTTTTTGTTTCCCTTATATTTTTCCGTGGGTAGCCTGAAAGCTTAACCTCTTATAAGTTAATTACATACGTGGATTTAAATTCAAATGGTTCAGGCTCATTAAACTCGTAAATAGCGTTCGAGCTTTCCAACACTTTTTCAGATTTTTCCAGTTTTTCTAAAATCAAAAGTTAAGTCTCCATTTTGGACGCCGGCGCAGTAGTTTCGAGTACTATAGAAACCACCGTTGCCACTTGGGTTTCTCCTGTTCCACTTCTTCCTGTTTTTCGATAAAGGGCGGCGCCGTCTAATTTGGGTCCTCCGAGGACGAAATGCTTTCGCGTTTGCATTTAAATATAATATATTATTTCTACAAAACCCTGCATAAGTTAATTACATACCTGGATTCAAATTCAAACGGTTCAGGCTCCTTAAACTCGTAAATATCGTCCGAGCTTTCCGACTCCTTTTCAATTTTTACCAACTTCTCTAAAATCGGCGGTTTAGGCTCCTCTTTGGGCTCCGGCACTGTGGGTTCGGGTTCTATCGGAATCACTATAGTCACTTCCGGTTTCTCCTCTTCCACTTCGTCCTGCTTCTCGATAGAGGGCGGTGCTGTCGAATTCGAGTCCTCTGAGGATGAGATGCTCTCTCGTTCGGTGTCCTCTGTGCTTGGCGCTTTCACCACTGCTTTCGTGAAGCCTTTTAGTTCCGATCTGCAATAATATTAATATTGACAAATAATTTTTTAATGGTATGAATCCTATTTAAAAAAAAGAAAGTAATTACTATTGGCCGGTAGACTGCATCACTCAACATACTAATAGACAGCCATTTCGTTTTAATGCCAACCATAGATAAATTCTAAAACTTAAGGTTTCTAATTTTTTTATTTAAACATTTTTTTTAATGCAATATTAGTTCCAAATTCTTAGGTTTTTTAATTTAATTAAAAGAAAATTTGGTGATCAACAACACAGCATAACAGTAGACTGTTTCACCTATATTATGTGATTGTTGTCCTATTTTTAATACCTTTAAATGCAAGATTAATTGTAAAATCTATAGTTGATGTTGTATATAAGTGGCACCGCGTCATAGCTATGGTAAACCAAATTTTGCGGCAAAATCTAAGTAAAGAAGCCTTCAAAAATTAGTGTTTCACTTTGTACATGCAGTGTGCCGCTCGGGGTTTAATGCTCCAATGATAAAACACTAAGACCTTTTAAAGGAGAGATCAAATAGGTACTTACCTAATAAAGAAAGATCCGAAACATAAAAGAGGATCCAAAATTATATTAAAATGTGAGCAAACATTGATTTAGTTGCAAAAACGGTCATTTGTTTTGTGAAAAGCTCCGTCATAATTTCTTTGACATAAACAGTCAAAACAACTATTAGAAAACGTCAAAGCCCGGCTAAATCAATAATATGTTCGTAACAACCAGATAAGAGTATATATGTTCCTTTCTAATGAAATCGTTTAGAAGACATCAATAAAAAGCAATAAAATTGTAAGCTAATGACTAATTAGTGCAGTGCCTCATTTTGGGAATCAATATCAATAAATAAATTAAAGGAAGTGCGTGCCACTGTATGTACCCCTCTACTCCCTTCCCGCCCATCAAGGGTTTGATGACGCGGTGCCACTTTAATACAACATCAAGTATAAGATTTTTCAATTTATTTAAAATGTTACTATAACATCGATTTTAATGGGATAACCTGCACTTGGCAGAGAATTAATCAGTTTTGACTAAATATATTTTTTTATTCGTTATCTCAAAATCCAAGATGGCGGTCAAAATTAAATTGTACCCTCCAAAGATGCTCGTTTATTCTTAAGTTGTGAACATGTTTTAATCATCTTTTTAAATCAGTAAAAAAGCTGCATTTTTGCCACTCACAATTAGCAAAATCAATTTAGTGGTTCTAAAAAAATATTTTTGTTTCAACCATTGTTTTCCATATTATTGCGATTGCCTTGCGAATCATGTCTGCATTTATTTCCTTATAAATTCATTACTACTGAACCGATGTTGATGAAATAAAAAATATCCTGATCAGAATTAATTTTTTTAAAGATCATGATCAAAATTTATCGCCATCTTAAAATTTAAGATGGCGGACCGTGGGTTCTCTAAAATTAGGAAACTTTCCTATCTTAGACGGGACCGGAAAAAAAACCAAAGAACCTGAATGTGAACTCTTTCCGGTCCCTCTTTCAGTCAAGTTCGCCACGACTTCTGTTGACAGTTTTAGCTCACACATATACTATACTATAGTAGTATGAGCTATGGTGATCCTAATTTTTTCGAGAAAAAAAAAGTTGCTCCGATTTCAAATTTTTTTATAAATCTTTGCGTTTCAAATGATTTTGAAACTTTTTTGTTGCGCCGTCTATCTGTCTGTCTGTCTGTAACGACCAACGCGCATAACTCAAAAACCGCTTGGCCGATTTTAATGAAATTTGGTACCTAGGCCTGGTCTTGGGTCGAGATGGTCCCATTTAAAAATGAACAAAATCCACCGAACACAAACCAAATAAAAGGGTGGGGGTAGATTTCAAAAATTAGAGTTTATGTGAAAATATGGCGTGGGTGATATCAAACGAAAGGTAATTGAGTCTGGAGTTAAACAAAATACATTTTAAGATATTTTTAAAAAAAGGGTGGGGGTATATTTCAAAAATTAGAGTTTAAGTGAAAATATGGCGTGTGTGATATCAAACGAAAGATAATTGAGTCCGGAGTTTAACAAAATGCATTTTAGTTTTTGTTTTTTTTAAGGGTGGGGGTAGATTTCAAAAATTTGAGATTAAGTCAAAACATGGCTTGTGTGGTATCAAACAAAAGGTAATTTAGTCTGAAGTTGAATAAAATATATTTCAGTTTTTAGTTATATTAGCTCACACGTACCCTATAACTATAGTACCTAGTGTGAGCTTAGGGGCCCATATATTGACAGAGTATTTCAATTGTGTTTATTGTGAGTTTTGACATACATATTGACGTTAGAATATTGAAAATTAATTCGAAATGCCGACCTGTAATGTTCAATTTTCCGATCTGGTAGTGTAAATAACTGGTTCGTACCTGATTTGATTTAAATCAAAATCTCGCCCCTTAGCTTCCTTGCTGCTTTCGTCATCGTCGCTATCTTCAGGTGGCGGTTTTTCTACCGGTTGCTTCTTCACTCTTCTTAATTTTTTCGTTGGTATCTTCTTTTCAGTCTCTTTCTCTTCCTCTTTCTCCGTGTCTTCGATTTCTTTTTCAGGTACTTTGCGTTTATCAGGTTTCTAATCAACAAAGAACAAAAATAAAAAGTACGTTGGTTAAAATAATTGCAAATTAAATTAAAATTAGTTAAAAAGTTATACCAGGGTGGTTATCGTCAACGATTATAGACACACAGGATTGCTTATTTCCATTTAACTAATGTTAGCGTCGCTCAGCGAGACGAACAGTGTCTGCTTACGTCACCAGCGGACCAGTTGCTTTGTTTGTATTGAGAGTCCGTGTGATTTTAAGGTGTTTTTGACGTTTTTATCTCCGTTTTTTTGCGTTTTTTTATTAATTTGACGGTGTGGTTGACTATTTAGGAGGTAAATAAACCTTTAGAAATGTGAATTAAATATAAAGAAAGCACATTAATTTATTGTTGAAATAAAAGCTTTGTGTTCCCTCTTTCAGTGTAGAAATAAAACCAAACTTTTAATTTTTTTTGCATTTTTGGAAACTCCTTGCTCATTAAAGTAATCGCATTGAAGAAAATTGGTAATTATGCCGCAAAAGTACTTCTTTTATTAAACTGATTTTTGGAAAATTTATTTTGTAGACAGTTTCTCCAAGTTTAGTTTCAGTTTTTTTCTTAAGTTTTTTTAGTCTCTTTATAGAAGTTTTCTGAAACATGTTACAGAAGGAGTGAAAACGGGCGCTGGGTGGGATAAAAACAACTCATAACACAAACAATGTAAATCATTTGAAAAAAAACTTATGAAAATCTATTGATTGAAAGCATAAGAGAAGTTGAAAAACACATCTTATTTGGCTGTTTTCTCCAAAAACTGACTGGTTTTTGATATAATAAACCTTTAGAAATGTGAATTAAGTGAATTGATATAAAGAAAGCACATTAATTTATTGTTGAAATAAAAGCTTTGTGTTCCCTCTTTCAGTGTAGAAATAAAACCAAACTTTTAATTTTTTTTGCATTTTTGGAAACTCCTTGCTCATTAAAGTAATCACATTGAAGAAAATTGGTAATTATGCCGCAAAAGTACTTCTTTTATTAAACTGATTTTTGGAAAATTTATTTTGTAGACAGTTTCTCCAAGTTTAGTTTCAGTTTTTTTCTTAAGTTTTTTTAGTCTCTTTATAAAAGTTTTCTGAAACATGTTACAGAAGAAGGAGTGAAAACGGGCGCTGGGTGGGATAAAAACAACTTATAACACAATGTAAATCATTTGAAAAGTAACTTATGAAAATCTATTGATTGAAAGCATAAGAGAAGTAGAAAAACACATCTTATTTGGCTGTTTTCTTCAAAAATTGACTGGTTTTTGATATAATAATATAATAAATATTGCAATTTTAGATCTGAAATATCAAATAAATACCTTTTTGTTACTACATAATATAAGTGTATTTTATTATATCCGCAACAAAAACAATACATTATACATCTAATGATTTAAATTGATTAAACTTTTAGAAAAAATCCTACTTTTATTCTAAAACTTTCAACTATTTAAAAAAGAAACTCCAACATATCGTCTGGTAGGAAAATTCAGCTCTCAGAGCAAACTCTTGATTTATCAAATCATTTGTTTTGAATAAATGAAATTATTAGTTATATTTACTAACACGAATAGAAAATTTGTTTGCAAATAAGCAAGAAAAAAGCGGGAAAATCTCACGATTGCAATGTGTATTAAATGAAGCGCGCTGAGCAGAGGTCCACTAGTGACGTAAGCAAGGCGCCGCCTACCGCTAAAAGATTCGAGCAAATAGGCAATCCTGTGTGTTTACAATCGTTGGGTTATCGTTACCTTGAGCGAACGCACCACAGTTTAATGTCACATATTACCTATTTTAGCAACCCAAAATCTGCGCGCCCCTATTCTGACGTATTTTGACAAAATTATATTTTACTTATAGTGAAATGACTTACACCATGTTAAACAATTTGTGGAGTTTGATTTTCATAAACACAAAGGCCTGATTTAACGAAAAAAATAAAGAAATTAGCTTTTTTTATGTTTGTTTTCATAGTCGGTGGACAATGGCGCCCTCAGCGTAGATCGACAATTGTTCGAACCAATATGGCGTATGCTTAGGCTAGCCCACGACCAACGATTATAAACTCACAGGATTGCCTATTTGCTCGAATCTTTTAGCGGTAGGCGGCGCCTTGCTTACGTCACTAGTGGACCTTTGCTCAGCGCGCTTCATATAATACACATTGCAATCGTGAGTTTTTCCCGCTTTTTTCTTGCTTATTTGCAAACAAATTTTTTATTCGTGTTAGTAAATATAATTAATAATTTCATTTATTCAAAACAAATGATTTGATAAATCAAGAGTTTGCTCTGAGAGCTGAATTTTCCTACCAGACGATATGTTGGAGTTTGTTTTTTAAATAGTTGAAAGTTTTAGAATAGAAGTAGGATTTTTTAAAAAAGTTTAATCAATTTAAATCATTAGATGTATAATTTATTGTTTTTGTTGCCGATATAATAAAATACACTTATATTATGCAGTAACAAAAAGGTATTTATTTGATATTTCAGATCTAAAATTGCAATATTTATTATATTATTATATCAAAAACCAGTCAGTTTTTGGAGAAAACAGCCAAATAAGATGTGTTTTTCAACTTCTTATGCTTTAAATCAATAGATTTTCATAAGTTTTTTTTTCAAATGATTTACATTGTTTGTGTTATGAGTTGTTTTCATTCCACCTAGCGCCCGTTTTCACTCCTTCTTCTGTAACATGTTTCTGAAAACTTCTATAAAGAGACTAAAAAAACTTAAGAAAAAAACTGAAACTAAACTTGGAGAAACTGTCTACAAAATAAACTTTCCAATAATCAGTTTAATAAAAAAAGTACGTTTGCGGCATAATTACCAATTTTCTTTAATGTGAATAATTTAATGAGCAAGGAGTTTCCAAAAATCACAAAAAAAATTAAAAGTTTATATAAATATAATAATATAAAAGTATATATATTTATATTTCTACACTGAAAGAGGGAACACAAAGCTTTTATTTCAACAAAAAATTGTGCTTTCTTTATATCAATTCACTTAATTCACATTTATAAAGGTTTAATAATAATAGCCAAGTTTAAAAAACATTTCCAAGCTAGTAAGAACCATTCATTTTGAAATTTGTATTGTAGAACTTGGCTTTACTTTTATCTCAATTCTTTTTACGGAATACCACTATCGCGTACTTGGCTTTTTTTACATGAAATGTTTTTGTTATGATTTCACTGCTTTTTTAAAGGATTTGGATAATATTTAAGTTTTAAAGTAGTAAAATATACGGGATATTGTTCAAAACTTTTGCAATGCCTTATTAAAAATGTTGAGTTTTTTTAAATCTTTTCCTATGGTTTTATCATAGTTCTTATCAGCCTTCTAAAGCTCAGCTCTCTAGTGTTCCTGGAAGTAGGCAATGTTAATTTTACATAACTTTACATTTATAGGGAAGGAAAGTAAATTAAAATCTTAGCGTTTTCTTCAAAAGCTCAGCTTTCTAGCGTTTCTGGAAGTGGACAATGCTAATTTACATAACTTTACATTTATAGGGGAGGGAAGTTAATTAAACTTTGGGGTTTTAATTTTCTTTTATAGTTTTATCATAGTTCCTATCGGCCTTCCAAATCTCAGCTCTCAAGCGTTTCTGGAAGTGGACAATGTTACTTTTACACAATTTTACATTTATAGGGGAGGGAAGTAAATTAGAATTTTGGGGTGTTTTAATTTTTTTCTATAGTTCTATCATAGTTACTATCGGCCTTCCAAAGCTCAGCTCTCTAGCGTGTCCGGAAGTGGGCAATGTTACTTTTACATTACTTTACATTTATAGGGGAGGAAAGTAATAATTTTGGGGTTTTTAAGTTTTTTTCTATAGTTTTATCAGAGTTCCTATCAGTCTGCCATTTCTGGAAGTGAGCAATGTTACTTTTACATAACTTTACATGTATAGGGGAGGGAAGTAAATTAGAATTTTGGGGTTTTTTGATTTTTTCCAGGGGTTTGGCAGACTTATGTCTGCCAAATTTCAGCTTTGTAGCAGGTCTGGAAGTACAGTAGAATTTTGATGATCTATATACATGAGTGAGTGAGTGAGTGAAAATTTCGACGTTTTTTGAAATTTCGTAACTACTTCAGTACTTTTGGGACTTCCATGAAACGAAACATGAAGGGATTGTTAACTCCATGGAGATCTACGACTGTGCAAAGTTTGAGATTCGTAGCTCATTCTGAAGTAGACTTTTAAATAGGTCAAGTAATGTTTCAAGAAAAGATGGTACGGCGCGTGAACTTGGCGAGGCACGGCTGTGCCCTCAGATTTACCTCCTAAATAGTCAACCACACCGTCAAATAAATGAAAAAACGCAAAAAAACGGAGGTAAAAACGTCAAAAACACCTTAAAATCACACGAACTCTGAATACAAAGCAACTGGTCCGCTGATGACGTAAGCAGACACTGTTCGTCTCGCTGAGCGACGCTAACATTAGTTAAATGGAAATAAGCAATCCTGTGTGTTTATAATCGTTGGCCCACGACGACTGCGGCCAGAAATTCCAGAAAACGTTGAGTTTTGAACAACAAATACATATTTTCTATCACAAAAAACTTCAACGAAAAAAGCTGATTTTTTGAGGAGAGGGACCTGTCTTTAACAATATTAATGGTTCACAACTTACAGCAATATTCCTAACGACTTTAGGCTTGTAGGTTTTGAGATCAGTTTCAGGTTCAGTCTTAATGCTGCCGCTGCGCGTTCGGGAAAGTTCGGGTTCGCTTTCCGAAAGGTCGTCACTTTCCGACTCCGGGTCGGAAGGCATTGATATGTCGGTTTGAGCTGAGGTTCTTCGCCTCTTCGCCAAATCTGAAATTAAAGAGAGGATAAATGACAACAAATTAGTGATAATTATACTGAAGGGTGTAAATCGCAAATACCTTACACCCGGTTTCCACATATGCTTGCCCACCCTGATTCAAAAAACGCATCAGGTGACCCTGTATTTAAAACCGATGCAAATCCATGGCCCATCACGTGATGCGTTTTTTAAATCGGGGGGGGGGGGGGGGCACGCATAGGTGGAAACTAGGCTTTAGAGCATAAGTACTACTACTATGCCGGTTTAAAACGTTTTTCTACGTTGTCCGACGCCTATTCTCCACCTCCTTCGATTTTGACAATCATCTTTTGTCAGGTTTTTTTGACTCATTGATATTTTTATTGATCTTCTTATTGCATCCATTTCGACACTTTCCATTTTTCTTTTGTATTTTTCTGTTACGCGACAAGTCTCTATTCCATACAACAGCGTGCTTTTCACCATTGTTTCATACTATGTGTCCCAACGAAAACGAAACAGAGGCGTTTTTGGGTATTTAGAATATTTTTTCGAAAAATTCCTCGGACACGTCGATTTAGTTTTTGAGGGGGACACTTTTTGGCTATCTTGAAATTTTTGTAGCACGAACCCCCTTCGAGGGGTATACTTTACCCCTATATTTTGAATAGGGAAAGTGGGTCTAGTGATACCTTATTTTGAAGCTCTCTTGAATATCTTTACAACCATGTAAAAATTTCAAAAATCTATCCATTAATTTTTGAGATAATTGCCTTCAAACTTTCAAATTTAACATGGACTGATAAAATAAAAATTTAAATTAGAAATTTAAAAATTTTTCGGATTTAATTTTTATTTTATCATTCCATGTTAAATTTGAAAATTTGAAGGCAAATATCTCAAAAACTAATCGATGGATTTTCGAAATTTTTACACGTTTGTAAAGACATTCAAGAGAGCTTCAAAATAAGGTATCACTAGACCCACTTTCCCTATTCAAAATATAGGGGTAAAGTATACCCCTCGAAGGGGGTTCGTGCTACAAAAATTTCAAGATAGCCAAAAAGTGTCCCCCTCAAAAACTAAATCGACGTGTCCGAGGAATTTTTCGAAAAAATATTCTAAATACCCAAAAACGCCTCTATTTCGTTTTCGTTGGGACCTCAGAGTAATAACATATAAAGAGAAGTAGTAGCCCCGGTTTCGGCGGTCATTCATTCATTTGTTGGTAAACAATGTAGCTTTTCCACTGTTGCCGCCTCTTCTGCCTCTGTAAAATTTTATAAATAATAAGTAAGGTTTGAGCTTTGAGTTGGTTAGGCTATTCAAACCGTGCGATAATTTGTCATGCGCTTATTAGCCCGCGTCGCGTCGTTTTATGCTGTGTATTTCTTATTACAATCTGATAACATAATTTATGAACAGCCCCTTTTCCCACAATTTTTTCAGGACGTGGCAACAGGTGTATGACATCATATTACGGATTTCGTATTAGCAGGGCCGGGTTTCGTTTTGAGCTACTTGGACTATATCCCCAGGTAAAAAGGAATCCTTTTTCCTATTTTAGAGGAGTGAGTGAGTGGCAATTTCGACGTTTTTTGAAATTTCCTAACTACTTTACTACTTTATAAAAGTCCATGAAACTTGGAGGGTTGTTAACTCTATGAAGGTCTACGACTGTGCAAAGTATGAGATTCGTAGCTCTTTCCGAAGTAGAGTTTTAGATAGGTCAAATATGGGCTGAAATGTTTCAAGAAAAGATGGTACGGCAGCGCGAACTTGGCGAGGCACTGCCGTGCCCTCAGGTAAAGACAATGGAAGTCCAAAGTTTTATTTCTACTCAATCATTGTCTACGAGTTTCAAACAAAAGATTATTTTTTCACTTATATAATGGCAACAAGTTTAATTAGGTGGGTCCTCAAGTCGTGAACGGTTAGCCCAGATATTCCTAAGCTCTAAGGTCGACACTGACAGTAACATGTGTTTGTATTAAATGCAGTGTTGTCTTGGCCGGCGGACTCGGCATATTGAATTGTTGGTGTTTTTTTCTGTGTGCTGAGTTTTATTTTTGTAAAAAAGAACTTAGTTGGACGTAAAAATAAACAAGAAGTGCTATGTTTCTGAAAATATTGTGAAAATTCAGCCCAGTGTGGTTTTTTCGAGATGATTCCAGTGACGCAGCTATGTTGCCATCGCCGGGGATTCTGCAAATTCTAAGTTTTCAGGAATGACCGCCACGAATAGGGAAAATTTACACGGGGCCGCGGTTGACTTCTTCTCTTTATATTATTATTACTCTAAGGTTGGGACACACTGTATATGTTAAATTTTACATTGTTTTTTATCTCTCTACTTCATAAAATACTGTTAAGACATCCAATAACCATTTTTGCTTTCACTATTCTATTTTCCAGTTTACAGTCTGCTCCTGTCTTATCAAATGTGACACCAGAGTATACCTACTCATTGCATGGAGATATTGTTTGTCCATCGTCTAGTTCTCTCACTTGATTCGTTTCCAACACATAAGTACTGTATCTTGTCCACGTTTACTGTTAACCCCCACTTCTGGTATTCTTCCGTTAACTTTCTAATCATATACTCCATGTCTTCTTTATCAGTAGCTACAATTACTTGGTCGTCAGCAAACTGTAGTGTGTATATGGTAAATCGGTCGTTAAGTTGTATTCCCATGCCGTGTACTTTACGTTTCCAGTTTTTCAAAGCTACTGCGATATATATTTTAAAAAGATCGAAAAGTGGCAAAAAGGCAAGTGGTTTTGGTTTTTGTTCTTACCTCTTTTTGCTGCCAACCTGACAGATCTGGTGGCAGGCGTACTGGGACTTTTGGTTTGACTGCTCGAAGAAGTGATGCTGGAAGGTGTGGTGGATCTTGGAGTTTGATCGGAGGCACCTGTAAATATTGTTACAGAAATCCATACAACTGCTACAAAATTAAGCTCAAAATGTACAGCTTTCGAGCTGCCCACGGAAAAATACAAGAGAAACAAAATGTCTATACCGACTTATCCACAAAAAATTGTTGTTTTGTTGACAATAAAGGGAAATAAATTCCCTTATTTTTTACCCCTACCCGAGGGGGATTTCACTGACCATTTTTTTGTACATATGTTCGCATTGTTTGACAAAATGCGAAAAAATGTGAAAAAATGCGAAAAAATGTAAAAAAATGCGAAATAATGCGAAAAAATGCGAAATAGTGCGGAAAAATGCTAAATAATAAAATTAAGACTTGTTGAGTTCATTGTATTCGGGCAGTGTTGTAAAAAGGATAAAAAGAAAAGGGTAATTTTTCGGTAGGTTAATTTTTAAAAAGGTATTTTATTAATCATGTTTATAAAACTTTTTAAGAGTAGACATGCTTTTTTTCCAGTCTGTCACCTTAGCTCCGAAATGTAGAAGCGACGTTGCAAAATGCGGCATAACGACTCACGTGATATACATACCTTTTTGAGTGAAAAAAACATCAGAATTGGCTGAAATTTGAGTGGAAGGCACATTTTGTAAAAACTAAGACCAGGCTCGGAGCAATTTTTTGGTTTTTTTTGCCGAATAAGTAAAAACTTCTTTCTAAGGACATCGATTCGAAATATTCATGACATAAATATTTCGAATCGGTGCCTAGAAAGAATTTTTGACAAAAAATCAAAAAAGTGCTCCGAGCCGTGGCTTAGTTTATACAAAATGCGCCCTCCACTCAAATTTCAGCCAATTCTGATGTTTTTTTCACTCAAAAAGGTATGTATATCACGTGAGTCGTTTTGCCGCATTTTGCAACGTCGCTTCTACGTTTCGGAGCTAAGGTGACTGACTGGAAAAAAAGCATGTCTACTCTTAAGTGAAAATATACATTTATACTCATTACTCCTAATCGTCTGATATATCAATGTCCTCAAAATCTTCTGCTTCTATCTCACTTTCACTTATGTATTCTGTTTCACTTTCAGTTTCTGTTTCAGTCTCACTTTTTTGGTACATTTTTTTGTACGTCTTTGTTTTGTAAGCGTTTTTTTTGAAGGTTGTTTTGATTTTAGTATTTGGCTGGTCAGTCTGTTCTTTGTTTTTCCCTGTCCTGTTTGTTTTGTTCGAGGTTGGTCTGTCATTGGTCCTTGAAATCTTAAAAGTCTGTCAGTCGAGAGTCGTCCCACATTATTGGAGTAAAACCAGCATAATGTGGATTTGCGTACAGCGCCAGCTCTTTCTATTGCCTTAAAAATATCACTTCTTAGCTGACTTTAGTTCGCGTCAGCTCAGGAGTCCCATTTTTGAGGAAAAGAAAGAGCAGGTGCTATATACATATCGAAAGTGCAACTAAGATGGAAATAGTTTTCATACCTGATTTTTAGTAAACAAACGAAAATCAACCTTATTGTAAGCACATAAGAGTTTACAATTCCTCCTGGTAACAAGCGATTTCGCGGAAGAATCGCGTTCTTTATTAATCCCTTTATTAATGGCAGTTTTAAAAACGAATTTAACACGTCCTTATTTTTTGCATTTAGAAAAATATAACTTGAAGACCTCGTTGAAGACTCAGCAGTAATCAGGGCTAATTTAAATTTCATTTAAATGGGCAAAAAAAAATGCGTGATTACTAAAATATTTACCGAACACTAATTCCGTTTGTTTGTTTGAACTCGGGGAGAGCAATCATACGATTTTTGATTTATAAGAAAAAAAATTATAACAAATAAAAAACAATGCAAAAAAATGTGAAAAAATGCAGAAAAAATGCGAAAAAATGTGAAAAAATGCGAAAAAATGGGAAAAATGTGAAAAAATAAAAATGTGAAAAAATGCGAAAAAATTCGAAAAAATGCGAAAAAATTTGAAAAAATGTGAAAAAATGCGAAACAATGCGAAAAAATGTGAAAAAATGCGAAATAATGCCGCATTATTTCATCAAAATTTGTACATATATTGCGGCCAGTGAAATCCCCCTCGCCCCTACCAACAATTTTAAACCTACAAAAAATCTTCATACCTGCTCTGCTAGATACGGACGACAACCTCCCCCTTTTTGGAATATCCTTTGCATCTCTCATCATCAGAGCTGACAAAGGTTCTTTACTGTTGGGTGGAATTGGTTTGTTCGGGTGACTACTTGATGAATGAGCTTTCTGTTTTCTTCCGGTTTTCGGGTTAATGCTCAGGTTTTCCGCTATTCGGATTGCTGGGATCCATTCGTCGTACCTGTAAAATTAACACACAATGAAGGGATTGTTCTTCACAGTGTGCCTGAATGAAGTATAGATTACATAAAAATGGTTCCAAAAACTAATTGCACATTTTGAATATGGACCCTTTCCTGACTTCAGAGAGATATTCATATAAATCCTAGCTGATCCTCTTCTCGAAATAATTTTTTGCCTTTTTTCTAGTTAGTCTAGGCGCTGGCTGCTGTCACGTGTGACCTAATATGTGCGCTCAGTTTGACTGCGGGGCTTTGTTAAGTACCCATAGCAGTATAAAAAAAGTTTGGTCACGTAGTCGAACTCATGGTCGTTTGGCCGCCATCTTTAAAAATTGCCGCTAAATTAAAAGATTTTTTGTTTAGGCGTATCTCCCTACCCAGTGGTCCTATTTTAATTTTTTATAGCTTGTTTTACACCTTTTTGAAAGGCAAACAAATTTTGTCATAACACATTTTTTGATAAATTACGTAGTTTTTGAGATATACCAAGATTTTTAGTATTTCCGCTCGCAAAAGAGTTAAAATAATACCCATGTTCATTTTATTGTAGCTACAATATTATTGACATTTGTTTTTTAGCTCACACATATACTATAGTAGTGTGAGCTATGGTGATCCTAATTTTTTCGAGAAAAAAAAAGTTGCTCCGATTTCAAAAATTTTTATATATCTTTGCGTTTCAGATGATTTTGAAACTTTTTTGTTGCGCCGTCTGTCTGTCTGTCTGTATGTCTGTCTGTCTGTCTGTGTGTCTGTATGTCTGTCTGTAACGACCAACGCGCATAACTCAAAAACCGCTTGCCCGATTTTAATGAAATTTGGTACCCAGGCTAGGTTTTGGGTCGAGATGGTCCCATTTAAAAATGAACAAAATCCACCGAATACAAGCCAAATAAAAGGGTGGGGGTAGATGGGGGTGTGATATCAAACGAAAGGTAATTGAGTCTGGAGTTAAACAAAATACATTTTAGTTTATTTAAAAAAAAAGGGGGGGGGTAAATTCCAAAAATTAGTGTTTAAGTGGAAATATGGCGTGTGTGATATCAAACGAAAGGTAATTGAGTCTGGAGTTAAACAAAATACATTTTAGTGTAAAAAAAAGGGTGGGGGTAGATTTGAAAAATTAGAGTTTAAGTCAAAACATAGCTTGTGTGGTATCAAACGAAAGGTAATTGAGTCTGGAGTTCAATAAAACATACTTCAGTTTTTAGTTATATTAGCTTTCACGTAGATACACTATAACTATAGTACCCAGTGTGAGCTTAGGTGCCCATAGATTGGCAGAGTATTTTTGTTACATAGAAGGCGTTAAACCTTTCACAAAAGAGGATGTTGACTATATGTTTTTAAAGTTCGTTGAATGGTACCCCTAAAGACTGCCTTAAAGAGGGTGGTTTCTGAAACTGTTCACAATATTATAGAATAAGTGAATTTGAAGCGAAACGATGCATCCTAGCGAACAACGATAAAATTAATTTTTTATAGTACTTTTAATTTCACTTCTTCTGATGTATCACTTAGCATCATAGCTTTGATAGTTAGTTGTACAAGCCAGCTAAAATATACAATTTTGTAAAAATTCCATGTTTTCGCTCAAAAATCGATTTTTTTCTTAAAAATTGTAAAAGATATGACAATGATCGGAAGAAGCGGAATTAAAAGTACTATAAAAAATTATTCTTAACGTTTTTCCATCGAACTTTAAAACATAAAGTCAATATCCTCTTCTGTGAAAGGTTTAAAGCCTTCTATGTAACAAATAAAACAAATGTCAATAATATTGTAGCTACAATAAAATGAGCATGGGTATTATTTTAATTCTTTTGCGAGCGGAAATACTAATAATCTTGGTATATCTCAAAAACTACTTGATTTAGAAAAAATGTGTCATAACGAAATTTATTTGCCTTTAAAAGTATAGTATAACAAGCCTTAGAAAATTAAAATCATATGACTGGCTAGGGAGATACGCTTAAACAAAAAAATCTATCAATTTGGCGGCTATTTTCAAAAATGGCGCCCAAACGACCATGAGTTCGACCACGTGACCAAACTTTTTTTATACACCTATAGGTGCTTAACAAAGCTCCGCAGTCAAACTGAGCGCGCATATTAGGTCACACGTGACAGGAGCCAGGGTCTAGACTAACTAGAAAAATGGCAAAAAATTGACAACATTTTGAGAAGAGGATCAGCTATGATTTATATGAATATCTCTCTGAAGTCAGGAAAGGGTCCATATTCAAAATGCGCAATTAGTTTTTGGAACCATTTTTATGTAACCTATCCTTCGTTCAGGCACACTGTGTCTTATTTCTTTTTTTTTTCTTTCGTTTCGTTTTTACTTATTGGCTATTTTATTTTCTCAAGGACTTAATTTTACCTAAGGCTCTTTGTCGAACACAGGGGTCTCTATCGTGCTAGCGCCATCTACGCTCTTAACACGGGACCACCGGCTTAACGTGACTTCCGAACCGCGGCCTTATATTGATCATCAACTTTGCCTACTTCGTTGATGCCCAAACTCCGCCCAAGACCGACGTTAGCCCCACCACCGGTGAATCTGTATTCAAACACGGTTAGTAGGTTCGAGTTTGTACTGGCAGTACAGTTACGCACGACCACTAAACCATCAGGGCCAGATGCTCCCTTTCGTTTTAACTTTATTGGCTCTGACCACTTATTGCAGACAATTTGCCAGCTCAGTTTGGTGGACACCAAGACAATCCGACTCGAGATTACTTGGTGCCCGAGGACAAACACAATTCATTCACTCTCACATTTAAACCCTATATCATTATTTTTGAGACAACTTTTTTTCTTTGGCCTATGCTATTTGTTATGGTAAACAGCTAATAACTGTGCAAAAGTTATCTCAAAAATTATGATATAGAGTTTATACTACATGCAGATCCAGCAGGCCGGCCCGCGTAGAACCCCACAGTAGGCAACTTTTCTTTTCTCAGGAAGAATTTAATTTTGCCTGAAACTCTTTTTCGAGCCAAGAGTTATTTTTCGTGCTAGCGCTATCTATGCTTTTATCACGGAGCTTTCGAATTATGGCCTTGTATTCATCGTCAGCCCTGCATACTTCGCTGACAAGCAAGTCTCGCCCAAGACAGGCGTTTTCCCTACCTCCGATGGATCTGTATTAACAAACAGATCGTAGTAGCTATACAACATTCCACTAAGTAATCAAATACCAAATTGCAAAATAATGCAAGGCTAAAACAACAAGTGAAATTAAAGAAAGAAAAATAAAAAAGTTTTCTGCTTCGGCCGGGACTCGAACCCGGGATCTTTTGCTCTCTAGGCAAACATTCTCAGCATTGAACTACCGAAGCCATACATAAACTTTCGGAAAACTTCCATCTATGCAGGCTGCGATGTCTCAATACAAGAACGAGAAATTCTCAGGGTATTAACTCGACCAAGTCATCCAACTGATCTCTTTAATTCTTCTTTCTCACTGTCAAAGGTATGATAACTCAAGTTATATTTGCAATCGCCCATTTGCGATCAGAAATTTTGACACACGAAAAGGTGATCTCATGCTTTACGACGTTGATTCTTTACGTCTAATTTGAGTTATCATACCTTTGACTAGAAAACAAACAGTCGCGGCCAGCGAACACATGTCAAATTTGGTGGAATTGAGCATGGGGATTCCCCAGGGCTCAATTTTAGGACCACTTTTCTTTTTCTTTTGTATGTAAATCAACTGCCAGAGGCACTATTGGCCAGTCTTATTTATTCTTTACGTCTAATTTGAGTTATCATACCTTTGACTAGAAAACAAACAGTCGCGGTCAGCGAACACATGTCAAATTTGGTGGAATTGAGCATGGGGATTCCCCAGGGCTCAATTTTAGGACCACTTTTCTTTATTTTCTATGTAAATGAACTGCCAGAGGCACTATTGGCCAGTCTTATTGCACAGTTCGCTGATGATACGACTACTGTTGAAGCAGACAGAACACATGACAGCTTATCAAAGAAATGCTCAGGAGTAGCTAAAAGAATGTACAATTGGTGTACAACGAACCATCTTACTTTAAACATAGAGAAAACTGCTCTGATGACCTTTGGGATGACTGGAACTCACTCCTCCTCTTTATATGTTCCATTAAATGGCAAGACCATACAAGTCTGCGACACTCAAAAGTTTCTTGGGGTCTGGCTGGACTCAAGACTTACATGGGGTACCCACAATTCTAAATTTAGCATCTAAATTAAACAGTTTTTGTGCAATTACTAGGAGACTTAGAGACATAATGTCATTAAACAGTTTAAAAACATTTTATTTTGCATCAATTCAGTCAGTAATTACTTACAGCATTTTGTTTTGGGGTTCTGCATCGGATGCAAAAAAAATCTTTATTGTTCCAAAGCGCATCATTCGCTCAATGTTAAAGCTAAGTAGATCTACTTCCATTCAAAATGTAGACAGTATTTTCAAGAGTTGAACCTACTCACAGTTTCCTCACTATATTTTAGACAATTGGTCATCAAGAACTACAAATAATTACCAGAAATAGGCAGGAACTTGTTCTACCAGTACATAGATCAGCGTTTTTTGAAAAATCACCTCACTATAGCGCAATAAAAGCTTTTGAAATACTTGCAAATGCAATCAATTGGCCACTCTTATTTATTCTTTACGTCTAATTTGAGTTATCATACCTTTGACTAGAAAACAAACAGTCGCGGTCAGCGAACACATGTCAAATTTGGTGGAATTGAGCATGGGGGTTCCCCAGGGCTCAATTTTAGGACCACTTTTCTTTTTCTTTTGTATGTAAATCAACTGCCAGAGGCACTATTGGCCAGTCTTATTGCACAGTTCGCTGATGATACGACTACTGTTAAAGCAGACAGAACACATGACAGCTTATCAAAGAAATGCTCAGGAGTAGCTAAAAGAATGTACAATTGGTGTACAGCGTGTCCCATTTTCGATGGGATTAAATGGGAAACTCGGTTATTATTAAAGATATCGATTTTCTGATTGCACCTTACCGTGCTCTTTTTTGGAGCCCTTAAAAATGGTGTAATCAGATTTTTGCTATAATCCGTGGTTTCGCTAATACAGGGAGTTTTTGAAAAAAATGCATTTTAATTAATTCCTTGTATCTCGCTTATTTTGCAAGATATTTTTATTCTGTAAAAACCTTTCTATGGCAACTTTTTTAGAGCAAAATAATGACGTTGTCAATTTTTAAAAATATTGTTTAGTTTTTGAGATATGGTATTTATCATAAAAAAATTAAATACGGACCTGGATTTTTTTTATTACTATTTTGATTATTTCCACGCTATTATTACCTTAAAATGATAAAACTTTAATATTTTTTTGATTTAAGGTTAAAAAAAACTATTTAATATTTGAAAAAAAAACCCTGGAAATTTCCAACGTAATTATAAATTAAAAAATGCAAGACACACTAGTTGAACGATTTTTAGTTTATCTCTTTTGAAATGATAATTAAAAGATTTATAAATAAAGTAAAAAACGTTAAAAAGTTACAAAAATAATATCATACTAATTATTTGATAACCGAACAGCAGGTCGTAAAATTTACAAAACAAAAGCGTGGAATTGACATTGTCATTTTATATGTCATTTTTGTGAATGGCTTAAAATTATTTTAAACTGGCTACAAATCGACCATATCCAGATTTTGAAAAATGTGATATGTTTGACTGCTTCATTCAAGCAACAAAATCCCAATATTTAAATGGCAGAAATATTTTTATGCAAAATGCATTGGGAAAAATTACTCAAAAATGCTAACAATGTCTTACACATAATGATAATCAGAAAAATTAGTTATTTTTTATAATTTGTTTTTTTTGTATTTTTCGTAGACTTTGTTTCAAATAAATCTGTAAATTAACGTAAAACCATTTTAATATGCTAAGTATCAAAACAGTTAAACTAAAAATTGTTTAACTAGTAATTTTTAGTTTATATTTATTTATGGAAATATCCAGGTTCGGACAAATTTTTTTTTTAAATATTAAATATTTTTTTTACCTTAAAACAAAAATTCTTTAAATTTTTATTATTTTATGATAATACTAGCATGAAACCAATCAAAATAGTAATAAAAAAAATCCAGGTCCGTATTTAATTTTTTTATGATAAATACCATATCTCAAAAACTAAACAAAAATTGACAACGTCATTATTTTCTTCTAAAAAAGTTGCCATAAAAATGTTTTTACAGAATAAAAGTATCTCGCAAAATAAGCGAGATACAAGGGATTATTAAAAATACAATTTTTTCAAAACTCCTTGTATTAGCGAAACTACGGGATATAGCAAAAATCTGATTATTCCAATTTTAAGGGCTCAAAAAAAAGAGCACGGTAAGGTGCAATCAGAAAATCAATATCTTTAATAATAACCGAGTTTCCCATTTAATCCCATCGAAAATGGGACACGCTGTACAACGAACTATCTTACTTTAAACATAGAGAAAACTGCTCTGAACCTTTAGGATGACTGGAACTGACTCCTCCTCTTTATATGTTCCATTAAATGGCAAAACCATACAAGTCTACGACACTCAAAAGTTTCTTGGGGTCTGGCTCGACTCAAGACTTACATGGGGTACCCACATTCTAAATTTAGCATCTAAATTAAACAGTTTTTGTGCAATTACTAGGAGACTTAGAGACATAATGTCATTAAACAGTTTAAAAACATTTTATTTTGCATCAATTCAGTCAGTAATTACTTACAGCAGTTTGTTTTGAGGTTCTGCATCGGATGCAAAAGAAATCTTTATTGTTCAAAAGTGCATAATTCGTTCAATGTTAAAGCTAAGTAGATCTACTTCCTGTAGACAGTATTTTCAAGAGTTGAACCTACTCACAGTTCCATCACTATATTTTAGACAATTGGTCATCTTTGTAAAAAAAAAAACAGAGAAAACTTTCAGACATATCAAGATCTTTAATCCGAAGAACTACAAATAATTACCAGAAATAGGCAAGAACTTGTTCTACCAGTACATAGATCATCGTTTTTTGAAAAATCACCTCACTATAGCGCAATAAAAGCTTTTGAAATACTTCCAAATGCAATCAAGCAAATTGAAAATTTAGAAAAGTTTAAAACAGCACTTACAGCTTTTCTTCTAAACAAGTGCTTCTATAGTTTTAATTTTCAAGAGAATTAAACCAAAGAAACTTATAAAATCTTAAAAGTGTGCTGATGTATGTATTTATGTATGTGTGCCTGTATGTTTGCTGTTTATTAATAGGTTAACTTTATTTATTAAGTTTTTTTACTTAAATACCTAGTCTAAGTTTGACGTTGCTGTTTGTATTTTTATATGATTTATGGCAATAAAGTTGGGTTGAGTTGAGTTGACAGTGGGAAAGAAGAATTAAAGAGATCAGTTGGATGACTTGGTCGAGTTAATACCCTGAAAATTTCTCGTTCTTGTATTGAGACATCGCAGCCTGCATAGATGGAAGTTTTCCGAAAATTTATGTATGGCTTCGGTAGTTCAATGCTGAGAATGTTTGCCTAGAGAGCAAGAGATCCCGGGTTCGAATCCCGGCGGAAGCAAAAAACTTTTTTCTTATTTTTCTTTCTTTAATTTCACTTGTTGTTTATTCCACTATGTATTGCGTTTATAGACTTTGAAAAAGCTTTCGATAGTATTGAGCACTGGGCAGTAAAAGCATCTTTAATTAATAGCCGAACAGATCACAGATACACAGACTTAATAGCCAATATACAAGGTGACAATTTGAAAAGGATACACCTGGATTTTCTCGAATATTATCAGGAAGTTAAAAAGACGCCGAAACACGTCGATTTTGTTTGCAAGAGGCTATCTTGAATTTTTTGTAGCACGAACTTTCTTCGAGGGGTATACTTTACCCCTATATTTTGAATAGGGAAAGTGGGTCTAGTGATTTAGGCTTGTCTCATACAAAGCATTAATGAGATGACGATTATATCGAAAAATAAACTTAATTTGGATTTTTTTAATACGATTGATATACTTATGATATTGGACGTTCCATATATGCTAGTAAATTCAAGATGGGATCGCACATAATAGTAGCTTGTGTGGCAACCATGGGGATCGAACCCACCGCCTTATACAGGGTGTTCGGCACATGAACAGTCAAAATTTTTTGGGATATTGTTGGCGTCATTTGCTACCTTTTCAACCTTGGAACTTGGGTCCTAAGAGTCACGGCTAAGAGATATAAATTTAAAAAAAAAATTCTCAAATTATCCAAAATCCCACCTCTAAACCCTCGTAAGCTTTTTATTAATGTTTGGAAAAGCACCATTTTTTTTTGTAATTCTGTAATCTTATGCTTTTTCAACTAATTAATAGATTTGTTAAAATTGATGTACCAAAGAGCATACGAGGTTTTTTATTGAAGAATATTAGTGATTTTTTGAAAGAAATGAATTTCAAAATTAAAAATCAAAAAAAGTATCGACAATTGAGAACTTCATTTTCTTTTAAAAAATTCTTTAGTTGATTACCTTTCTAACGGTATGCTACACATTGATAAAAAAAAGATTTCTGCTTTAAAATACGGATATTCCGTCAGAAGGGCGAGACTCGTTCAGAATTGGTAAGAAAAACAATTTGATGATTATGATCGTTTACCTACTTGAACAAAACACTTGAACAAAACTTAAACTTTTATCAATAATCTATTGTGTTCTTTATTTATAAATTTTGTTCCAAACGATCATAAACATCAAATTGTTTTTCTTATCAAGTCCGAACGATTATTGCCCGTCTCACGGAATATCCCTATTTTAAAGCAGAATTGTTTGTTTTAATCAATGTGTAGCATACCGTTAGAAAAGTAATCAACTAGAGAAGTTTTTAAAAGAAAATGAAGTTCTCAAGTGTCAATACTTTTTTTAATTTTTAATTGTGAAATTGATTTTCTTTCACAAAATCACTAATGTTCTTTAATAAAAAACCTCGTATGTCCCTTTTGTACATAAATTTTAACAAATCTATTAATTAGTTGAAGTAGCATAAGATTACAGAATTATATAAAAAAAATGGGGCTTTTCCAGACATTAATAAAAAGCTTACGAGGGTTTAAATGTGGGATTTTGGGTAATTTAAAAAAAAAAAAAAATTAATATCTTTTTAGCCGTGACTCTAAGGACCCAAGTTCCAAGGTTAAAAAGGTAGCAAATGACCCCAACAATATCCCAAAAAATTTTGACGGTTCATGTGCACAACACCCTGTATAGACCAAAAATGAGCTTGACCCACAGTATACTAATTATTTATAGTAAGGAAAGCACCCCGGTCTTGTCATAATACTGTTATACATACCCCCTGTATACATTAGTTCGGAATACAAAGTTCGAGAGGCGCTTATTACAGACCGTTACCCCTGGTATAAAAATATTATGTACAGACTCCTGTGCTGCCGCCATGGACATTAACCGCTACTCTCGGTATATGTTTTTGATTATGACTGACATTGGCAAAACAGATAAAAATATGACGTAAATGTAATTCGGCATTTTTCATTTGTGGTTGCAGTTTTTCGTGATTTTTCGACTTTTTACCTTATTTTTAAAAGTGTTTTTTGCTAAATTGTGGTCGATCGGTAATTAAGAAATTTAAAAGGAAACAATTTTGTGTTCGTGGGTGTGAAGACTATGTTAGCAAGCGCCATTTCCAAACGGAATCTAAAAAAAATACTTCAGCAAAAAAACTAACTTTGACGAAAGATGAAATTCACAAATATATAGTGTGTGATGGACACGTTGAACCTGGACGGAGTTTTAAATGTTTAGTTTTAAATGTTAATATTTGGAAAAACATAGATTCCAGCAGAATGATCTCCCACAATAAAAACGCCATTGTGCAGTAACTCTAAAGCGATATTCCTGTTCAGATATTCCCAAAGTATCTGGAACTAAAACATGTCTACCAAGTGCGAAGTGAGTACGTAATCACAGATTCGTTACCTACTTTTGTTTAATATCTCGATAACGAAGGCACGATGGCAAGGAAATGGCAAGCCGCGAGCTACCAACCAACTACGCTAAGCTTCCCCTCTCTTCAGTGATTCAGGCACAGTGGCAGTGCAAAATGTGGGAGATCATTATGCCGGACCCTGTTTAATTAAATGAATAACCGGCAATATTCACTTTACTTTAAAAGGCCTACGTTACATTTTTTTATTTTTCATGAAAAAACAATTAAAAATGTTTCCGCTTATAGAAACCTATATTTGCAACATTATTATGTATAAAGCATTGTAAAAGTATACATTATTAATTTAAGTTAATGTAGAATGTGTAAATATTTTCTATGCACTAATAAAAAGGAAACTACTGTAGAATATTCGTCAAAAAGCCTTTTTTTAACTAGAAAATTAGCCTCTCAAGGAAATTTATTTACCTAAATGAATGGGAAACAAACTTTTAAACCTTATAGATTGAATAAAAATTTAACTTTCCTTTTTTTATTGCTAGTAGTCATTAATTTAAACATTCTTTGATTAAGCTTCCTTATTGATTGGTGTTTATAGAGTCTTTTTAAGCAAATTGAGCTTTGACACAAAATAACTCATTTTTAGCAGCGCGCATCGTTTAAATTTAAATCTATGTAATTGACGAGTAGAATGAGTTTTTTAGTGTTAAAATTTAATTTGATAAAAACTGTTCAAAACACTATATTAAAAGATGTAGCTTGATTGGAGAACGATTTCATTGATGGCTACGAGCATCCGGTATACAATAATTTGAAAAGCCATCCTGTAGCTTAGAAACAAACTGCGCAAGCGTTATATTGTTTCAAATCCCCCTGTAAATGTTTAGTACGGAGCACAAAGTTGGAGAGGCGCTGATTCGTGCACGACACCCCGGTATACTGCGCCAATTTAGTAATACAACTTCCACCGTGTAAGTGTCTGGTCTATCTCTGTCATTCGTCTATGGTTTGACCCTAATTACCTGGTATTCCAACCGGTATAGTGCACCAAATAAATTGGGCCAGTGGCATCCTTGTCTATATCGACAACTTTTGCCTCGTACGTCACTTTACTCTCGTTGGTCGGGCCATAATAGACGTGGAGTTTGTCGCCCACGTTGACAGGTCCGGTGTGGATCTCACGCGTCTCGGACAAGCTACTGCTGCTCTCCGACGACGACTTGTCACTGGTCGAGGTTAATTTTTTCTTCGGTTTCGGTGGTTTTTTGTCTTTTTCTTTGTCCTGAGAAATTAAATTAAACCAATTTGATCCCTTGTTATTTGACAGGTAGTTTATTTAATTATTCACTTGAAAATATTATTAATAAAGAAAATATATTTTCTAAATTAAAAGTACCTGTAGATTTCTCCAGGGTGAAGTCCTTGAACCATTGTTAAAGGAGAAGAAACGAAAAGTCCTGCTTACTTCACAAATATTTGTGAAGTAATCAGGACTTTTCGTTTCTTCTCCTTTAACAATGGTTAAAAGTACCTGTCAGAACCAACTGAATATAAATTGTTAGATAAAATATATTATATAAATAACTTAAGTAACAGTAAACTACATAGTTTTAAGATTTTTAGGTTTAGGAATGTTATATTGTACAGGGTGTCCCAAATTGGGTACTTTAAGGGGGTTTAAGGTACTTCTAGGGGAGACAGAGAAAAACTGACCACACATTGCGAGGCGCAAATTTCAAGAGAAGGCTTATAGTGAAAACCGCATTTTGAAATATCGTCTCGTCTTTGAGCTACGGGGACTTTCTGAAAAGTCTGCATTTTTGAAGGGGGTCTATAACTTCGTTATTAGTGGAAATTTTGATTTAGAGTAAATTGCAGTTTTATAGACTTTGTCACGAGGAATTCACCCGCTAAATTATATTTTAACTGTCACTTTTAGTTTTTGAGATATGACATAAAGTTGCATTTTTTCTTATGGAATGACCTATATTTTAATTAATTTTCGAATGCGTCATTGAATTCTTTTCAAAATGATGTATCATATGTCATAGTTTGATTGAGCGGTTTAGGAGATATTCAGCTTTTTCACCTATTTCTAGTGCGCTATGATTTCCTGCTGAGGCAGGTAAAGGCAGTATTTTTATTATTTTACACAGTCACAAATATAGTAAGGCTGGTTTGGAAAAATTATAATTCAGCTGACGGCCCTCAAAGCCTAGTTATAAAAAGTTTTAAAAAATGATACATATTTCAAAATAAAATCAAAACGCTTTTGTGCAAAATAATTTCATATCAAAGCGTAATGTCAAATTGTTTAAACAATTGAAAACAATGACAAAACGCCAAGACGCAAGGCCAACTTGATTTGCATAGTATAAGACAACAAAACTATAGGAGCATCGACGTAGGATTTTCTTTCACGTCAATGGCGCATGACGTCATTCAACGCACATTAGACAAAAATAAAAAACTTTAATTATCTCCGAGACCGCTCAATCAAACTATGACATATGATACATCATTTTGAAAAGAATTCAATCACGAATTCGAAAATTAATTAAAATATAGGCCATTCCATAAGAGAAAATGCAACTTTATGTCGTATCTCAAAAACTAAAGGTGACAGTTAAAATTTAATTTAGCGGTTGAATTCCTCGTGACAAAGTCTATAAAATTGCAATTTACTCTAAATCAATATTTCCAATAATAACGAAGTTATAGACCCTCCTCCAAAATGCAGACTTTTCAAAAAGCCCCCGTAGCTCAAAGACGAGACGATATTTCAAAATGCGGTTTTCACTATAAGTTTTCTCTTGAAATTTGAGCCCCATAATGCGTGGTCAGTTTTTCTCTGTCTTCCCTAGAAGTACCTTAAACCCCCCAAAAGTGCCCAATTTGGGACACCCTGTACAGCGTTAGGCTATTGCAATAAAAATTTTTGATTTGAATTTTTTTTTGAGGGTGATAGGCTGTAGATTCACAAGACTGTCTTTATAACTTCATGGCTGAAAAAATGTTTATGAATTCCAAAAGATATTTTTGTAGACTCATGATGCAAGAAACTTTAAGTCTCTTAAATGATTCCTAACAGAATGCGCAGGCACTATATCATTTAATTTTTTGCTTAAATCTAGATATCGAACATGAAAATACATTTGTTCTACAAACTAGATGTTTTGACGCGTGTTCCCCGTCCCAAGCATGTCAATATAACGATTTGAAAAAAGTAACAGTAAAATATTAGTAAACGGCAACTTTTTATATGTGTAGCTTAAAAAAATGTTTGTCCGCAGTTAGAAAAACGATAACTGCAATGGACTGTATATATTTTAATTAATGAAAGCGCGAACAAACATAAATATATTGATATGAAATCACGAAATAATTAAGGTCCATAGGTTAATTGTTGGTACCACACAACGGAAATCAAGAACAAAGCACTCACCAGTTTGCAGCCAATTTCTCCACGTTCCAAGGTGCCCCTGTCTTGATCTAATGCTGGCACCACGTAGCTGAAGGGCTGAAGTTTCTAGTTTTATGCTTCAGTACACCAAAATCGAGCACTTTCAAGTGTAGAAATTTGAAATAGTTGGAGAAAGTAAATTAACACGCCATTTTCTCGAGGCGGTAGAAAGGATCTCCCTGATTGTTGGTGCGCATGTCGAAATGCGCGAAAAATGTACTCTGTCCGTCATCCAATTGTGTGGTTTTAAAATTTACAAACAACCGCGAAATTTAGCGGGAGCTAACAAAAAATATGTGTGAAAGTAAATGGCAACATTGCCTAAAGTACTTCCCTTTAACTGCAGCGTTGTATGTAAATTTATCTTTAAAATAATCAACACCTGCTGTCGTGACTACGAGTAATTGAAGATTAATTTAGAGACAAAACTGTATTTTCGTGGCTTGGCAAGACAGTGGGAATTCTCGGAAACTTTTATTAAGTGGGGAATGTGGGTCACAGAAAAAGTGAAATAAAAATTTTTCGCAGAGGAGAAAGTTTGAAGTTTGGCAAAATAAAGCTAATTACGATAATGCAGCCTGTTACTCATTACATAAAAAATAGACCAGTGTACAGCGTGTCCCATTTTCGATTGGATTAAATGGGAAACTCGTATTATTAAAGATGTCGATTTTGTGATTGCACCTTACCGTGCTCTTTTTTTGAGCCCTTAAAAATGGTGTAATCAGATTTTTGCTATACCCCGTGGTTTCGCTAATACAGGGAGTTTTTGAAAAAATTGCATTTTTAATAATTCCTTGTACAGGGTGTCCCAAATTGGGCACTTTTAGGGGGTTTAAGGTACTTCTAGGGGAGACAGAGAAAAACTGACCACGCATTAAGAGGCTCAAATTTCAAGAGAAGACTTATAGTGAAAACCGCATTTTGAAATATCGTCTCGTCTTTGAGCTACGGGGGCTTTTTGAAAAGTCTGCAATTTGGAAGGGGGTCGATAACTTCGTTATTAATGGAAATTTTGATTTAGAGTAAATTGCAATTTTATAGACTTTGTCACGAGAAATTCACCCGCTAAATTAAATTTTAACTGTCACTTTTAGTTTTTGAGATATGACATAAAGTTAAAATGTAACTTCTTATGGAATGGCCTATATTTTAATTAATTTTCGAATTCGTCATTGAATTCTTTTCAAAATGATGTATCATATGTCATAGTTTGATTGAGCAGTTTAGGAGATATTCAGCTTTTTCACTTATTTCTAGTGCGCTATGATTTCCTGCTGAGGAAGGTCAAGGCACTCCAGTATTTTTATTATTTTACACAGTCAAAAATATAGTAAGCCCGGTTTGGAAACATTATAATTCAGCTGACCGCCCTCAAAGCCTAGTTATAAAAAGTAACAAAAATGATACATATTTCAAAATAAAATTAAAACGCTTTTGTGCAAAATAATTTCATACAAAAGCGTAATGTCAAATTGTTTAAACAATTGAAAACAATGACAAAACGCCAAGGCGCAAGGCCAGCTTGATTTGCATAGTATAAGACTATAGGAGCATTGAAGTAGGATTTGACCGCAAGGCTTTCACGTCAATGGCGCATGACGTCATTCAACGCACACTAGACAAAAATAAAAATCTTTAATTATCTCCGAAACCGCACAATCAAACTATGACATATGATACATCATTTTAAAAAGAATTCAATGACGAATTCGAACATTAATTAAAATATAGGCCATTCCATAAGAAAAAATGCAACTTTATGTCATATCTCAAAAACTAAAAGTGACAGTTAAAATTTAATTTAGCGGGTGAATTCCTCGTGACAAAGTCTATAAAATTGCGATTTACTCTAAATCAAAATTTCCATTAATAACGAAGTTATCGACCCCCTTCCAAAATGCAGACTTTTCAAAAAGCCCCCCTAGCTCAAAGACGAGACGATATTTCAAAATGCGGTTTTCACTATAAGTCTTCTCTTGAAATTTGAGCCTCGCAATGCGTGGTCAGTTTTTCTCTGTTTCCCTTAGAAGTACCTTAAACCCCCCAAAAGTGCTCAATTTGGGACACCCTGTACAGCTTTAGGCTTTTGCAATAAAAATTTTTGATTTGAATTTTTTTTTGAGGGTGATAAGCTGTAGATTCACAAGACTGTCTTTATAACTTCATTGCTGAAAAAATGTTTATGAATTCCAAAAGATATTTTTGTACTCATGATGCAAGAAACTTTAAGTCTCTTAAATAATTCCTAACAGAATGCGCAGGCACTATATCATTTAATTTTTTGCTTAAATCTAGATATCGAACATGAAAATACATTTGTCCTACAAACTAGATGTTTTGACGCGTTTTCCCCGTCCCAAGCATGTCAATATAACGATATGAAAAAAGTAACAGTAAAAAATTAGTAAACGGCAATTTTTTATATGTGTAGCTTAAAAAATGTTTGCCCGCAGTTGGAAAAACGATAACTGCAATGGACTGTATATATTTTAATTAATGAAAGCGCGAACAAACATAAATATATTGATATGAAATCACGAAATAATTAAGGTCCATAGGTTAATTGTTGGTACCACACAACGGAAATCAGAAACAAAGCACTCACCAGTTTGCAGCCAATTTCTCCACGTTCCAAGGGGCCCCTGTCTTGATCTAATGCTGGCACCACGTAGCTGAAGGGCTGAAGTTTCTAGTTCTATGCTTCAGTACACCAAAATCGAGCATTTTCAAGTGTAGAAATTTGAAATAGTTGGAGAAAGTAAATTAACACGCCATTTTCTCGAGGCGGTAGAAAGGATCTCCCTGATTGTTGGTGCGCATGTCGAAATGCGCGAAAAATGTACTCTGTCCGTCATCCAATTGTGTGGTTTTAAAATTTACAAACAACCGCGAAATTTAGCGGGAGCTAACAAAAAATATGTGTGAAAGTAAATGGCAACATTGCCTAAAGCACTTCCCTTTAACTGCAGCGTTGTATGTAAATTTATCTTTAAAATAATTAACGAAACAACACCTGCAGTCGTGACTACGAGTAATTGAAGAGTAATTTAGAGACAAAACTGTATTTTCGTGGCTTGGCAAGACAGTGGGAATTCTCGGAAACTTTTATTAAGTGGGGAATGTGGGTCACAGAAAAAATGAAATAAAAAATTTTCGCAGAGGAGAAAGTTTGAAGTTTGGTAAAATAAAGCTAATTACGATAATGCAGCCTGTTACTCATTACATAAAAAATAGACCAGTGTACAGCGTGTCCCATTTTCGATGGGATTAAATGGGAAACTCGTATTATTAAAGATGTCGATTTTCTGATTGCACCTTACCTTTTTTTGAGCCCTTAAAAATGGTGTAATCAGATTTTTGCTATACCCCGTGGTATCGCCAATACAGGGAGTTTTTGAAAAAATTGCATTTTTAATAATTCCTTGTATCTCGCTTATTTTGCAAAATATTTTTATTCTGTGAAAACCTTTCTATGGCAACTTTTTTAGAGCAAAATAATGACTTTGTCAATTTTTTAAAATATTGTTTAGTTTGTGAGATATGGTGTTTATCATAAAAAAATTAAATACGAACCTGGATTTTTTTATAACTATTTTGATTGGTTTCATGCTATTATTATCTTAAAATGATAAAACTTTAATATTTTTTTGTTTTAAGATTTAAAAAAAAAATATTAAAAAAAAAAAATTAGTCCAATCCTGGAAATTTCCAACGTAAATATAAATTCAAAATCGCAAGATACACTAGTTGAACGATTTTTAGATTATCTGTTTTGAAAAATTAATTAAAAGATTTATAAATAAAGTCAAAAACCAAATTATTTGAAGGTAGCACAGCAACTCATGAAATTTACTTCAACATGGAAAACAAAAGCGTGAAATTGACATTGTCATTTTACGTGTCATTTTTGTGAATAGCTCACTCAAAATTATTCTAAAATGGCTAGAAATCGACCATATCGACTTGTAAAAAAATGTAATATTTTTGACTGCTTTATTTAAACAACAAAATCCCAATATTTAAACGTCAGAAATATTTTTAAGCAAAATGCGTTAAGAAAAATTACTCAAAAATGCCAACAATGTAATGGCAATCAGTTTGAACATTTATATCATTAAAGAAAAAATTAGTTATTATTTTTTGTAATTCGTTATTTTTCTTGTATTTGTCGTAGACTTTGTTTCAAATAAATTCTTAAATTAACGTAAAACCATTTTAATTTGCTAAGTATCAAAACAGTTAAACTAAAAATCGTTCAACTAGCAATTTTTAATTTATATTTATGTTGGAAATTTCCAGGCTCGGACTAATTTTTTTTTTAAATAGTAAATATTTTTTTTTATTTTAAAACAAAAAAAATATTAGTTTTTTATTATTTTGTAATAATAATAGCATAAAGCCAATCAAAATAGTAATAAAAAATATCCAGGTCCGTATTTAATTTCTTTATGATAAATACCATATCTCAAAAACTAAACAATCTTTTAAAAAACTGACAACGTCATTATTTTCCTTTAAAAAAGTTGCCATAGAAAAGTTTTCACAGAATAAAAATATTTCGCAAAATAAGCGAGATATAATAAGGGAGTATTATAAATGCAATTTTTTCAAAAACTCCCTGTATTAGCGAAACTACAAGGTATAGCAAAAATCTGATTACACCGTTTTTAAGAGTTTAAAAAAAAGAGCACGGTAAGGTGCAATCAGAAAATCAATATCTTTAATAATAACCGAGTTTCCCATTTAATCCCATCGAAAATGGGAGACGCTGTACTGTACTATTTATTTACCTCTTCCTTTTCTTTCTCCTTTTCTTTAATCTTGGGTGGAATTGGCGGCCCTGTTGCAGCAGTTACACTGGTTTTCCTACTGCTCGGTTTTGGAGCACTTTCCACAGGTTCAGGCTGCTTTTCTTTTGGAGTTTTTACTTGTGGTAATGGGTTTTCTTTTACTTTTATAGTAATTTGGGACTTAGATCGCGTCAGTTGACGTTGTAATGTCTAAAAAAATGTTGTCTTAATTATATTTTCAAGTAAGCTAAGGGAAATTCTTGTTGATTACTTTCTTTTACTGTAAAAGTTAGTCGATACTGATCCATCAGACTTAATTTTTTATAATAAAAATTTAAAAATATTAGGTAAAAATGGAACAATTTTCTTAACAAATGAATTTAGTAAATATAACTTTTCATTGCTTCCCAAGTGTGCGTGCAAGTACTGAAAAATAATGGAATTTCCTTCGACAGGTCGCCGGTTTGGCTTTACAAGCACATTTAAAAATAATTGTCGGTATTGACGAAACGTGAGACCCACGTCACTATTCAAGCGGGATGACCCTGGTGACGGCGACACATGCACCTGCGCGTTAACGCGACACCTGTAAAATCGATAATTAAAGGAAAGTAGATGGAAGAACCGCCTTAAAATTTCACTTTCGGCGTATTGACGCAACTTTTACTGAAAATGTAATGAACAAAGCGATCAACTTTGAAAATATGCACATTGGCGATAGTTATTTTTGAAACGTAATGAAAACTTCGGTCAACTTTTAGGAAAATATGTCCAACCGGTGTGAATCGATATGGCGTGATTACCGATAAGAAAATAGCCGACTCACTTTTGGAAATGAAATTTTGAAAATATATGGAAATTTGGAATTTTTGTAGGAAATTGGTGAACCACAGGAGTCTAGGTAGTTGGAAAAACTATTATCCGGCTCGAAGGACCATTAAATGTGCGTGCAAGTACTGAAAAATAATGGAATTTCCTTCGACAGGTCGCCGGTTTGGCTTTACAAGCACATTTAAAAATAATTGTCGGTATTGACGATTGTAAATGGAAAGTTACGATACATATGGAATTTTATATGAAAAGGCACCTACCTCGGACTCTCTTGCGGCTCCAGTCAACGTTTAAACGTCCAGTTTTTCACCTCAAAATTCACTTTTTTGGGAACGTGATTTTTCTAGTGTCTTGTTGTGACGGTGGTTGTTTGCGCACTCATCGCGGCGCTGCTTCCTCGCACGTGTGCGGTGCCGTGAAAACCCATATGCATATTTAAGAGCGCGAAAATTTAAATTATTTTAAACGCGCAGAAAAGGAAAAGAAAATGAAAAATAGGAAATTCATTGCTTGCACCAACACCAAGAATTACAAGATTAGAGTATTCTTCGAACTAATTTACCAAAAAAATGCTCACCTTATCTTTATCTTTTTCTTCTTTTTCTTTCTTGATGCCACTAGTCTCAGGTTTCTCCACCTTTTCTTCCTTCACCTCCTTCTCTTTTTTCTTCGGCGTCTCTTCTACGATTTTTTCTTTTTCTTTAACTTTTTCTAGGATAAGTGGCTTGTCTTTGACTAGGATTTTTCTTTCTTTTCTTTTGGGCCGTGCAGTTGATGTGCTTGCAGTGGCATCTGATGTATCGGTGTCGCTAGCTTCTTCCTAAGAATAAAATCAATTAAAGGTTTTATAATTTTTTATTTATTAATATGTGTACAGCGTGTCCCATTTTCGATGGGATTAAATGGGAAACTCGGTTATTATTAAAGATATCGATTTTCTGATTGCACCTTACCGTGCTCTTTTTTGGAGCCTTTAAAAATGGTGTAATCAGATTTTTGCTATACCCCGTGGTTTCGCTAATACAGGGAGTTTTTGAAAAAATTGCATTTTAATTAATTTCTTGTATCTCGCTTATTTTGCAAGATATTTATATTCTGTAAAAACCTTTCTATGGCAACTTTTTTAGAGCAAAATAAAGACGTTGTCAATTTGTTAAAATATTGTTTAGGTTTTGAGATATGGTATTTATCATAAAAAAATTAAATACGGACCTGTATTTTTTTTATTACTACTTTGATTAGTTCCATGCTTTTATTATCTTAAAACGATAAAACTTTAATATTTTTTTGATTTAAGGTTAAAAAAAACTATTTAATATTTGAAAAAAAAAATTATAGTCCAAACCTGGAAATTTCCAACGTAATTATAAATTAAAAATTGCAAGACACACTAGTTGAACGATTTTTAGTTTATCTGTTTTGAAATGATAATTAAAAGATTTATAAATAAAGTAAAAAACGTTAAAAAGTTACAAAAATAATATCATACTAGCTATTTGATGGTAGCACAGCAGGTCGTGAAATTTACAAAACAAAAGCGTGGAATTGACATTGTCATTTTACTTGTCATTTTTGTGAATGGCTTACAATTATTTTAAACAGGCTAGAAATCGACCATATCCAGATTTTGAAAAATGTGATATGTTTGACTGCTTCATTCAAGCAACAAAATCCCAATATTTAAATGGCAGAAATATTTTTATGCAAAATGCGTTAAGAAAAATTACTCAAAAATGCCAACAATGTCTTACACATAATGGTAATCAGAAAAATTAGTTATTTTTTATAATTTGTTTTTTTTTGTATTTTTCGTAGACTTTGTTTGCAATAAATCTGTAAATTAACGTAAAACCATTTTAATATGCTAAGTATCAAAACAGTTAAACTAAAAATTGTTTAACTAGCAATTTTTAATTTATATTTATGTTGGAAATATCCAGGTTCGGACTAATTTTTTTTTAAATATTAAATATTTTTTTTTACCTTAAAACAATTTTTTTTTTAATTTTTATTATTTTATGATAATACTAGCATGAAACCAATCAAAATAGTATTTAAAAAAAACCAGGTCCGTATTTATTTTTTTTATGATAAATACCATATCTCAAAAACTAAACAATATTTTAAAAATATGACAACGTCATTATTTTCTTCTAAAAAAGTTGCCATGAAAGGGTTTTTACAGAATAAAAATATCTCGCAAAATAAGCGAAATACAAGGGATTATTAAAATACAATTTTTTCAAAAACTCCCTTTATTAGCGAAACTACGGGGTATAGCAAAAATCTAATTACGCCATTTTTAAGGGCTCAAAAAAAGAGCACGGTAAGGTGCAATCAGAAAATCAATATCTCTAATAATAACCGAGTTTCCCATTTAATCCCATCGAAAATGGGACACGCTGTACTGCTTTATTTTTATTTACTTGTTTAATGTTTTGTTAAAAATATCTTCTATTCTTGTTATTGGGTATCAAGTTTCTTGAAGTTCCTGATTAACAGTTGCTTTATAATCATCGCAAAGTCGAATTTTACTTTCATTTTAGTTTACACTTTAATTTTACACTAAGATTTTACTAAATACTGGTGTAATTTTAGAATACATACCTACAGTCTTATTTTAAGATAAAGAAAAAAATTCCGAATCTGAGAAGGGTAAACTTGCAACGCACCTGTACTGGAAGGCTCTTAGTCTTCCTCGGTTCTACTTTTGGTGTTTCAACAACTTTTTTCTTAGCACGCGGGTCAATTTTTTCAGTTGGTGGTTCTTTTTTTACTTCTATCTTTTCGGCAAATGTATCTTCTCGTTCTGGTCTGGGACTATTCGCTGAAAATGTAAATAAAAATAATTCAATTTAATTAAAAAAGTTAAAGAAATCCTAAAGCTTCAAACTTAACATGACTTTTCTTATTGGAAACTTACCGGGAGTATTTCTGTCCTTGTCTCGTATTAAACTTCTGCCTTTATTTCCGTTGCTTTTCTTTCTCACTGGATTTAACATAGTCACCCCTAAAGTTCTGTGAAACGATTCGTAACTGAGCAGACATTTCTTATACGCAGATTTAACCTAATAAAATAAAATATAATAACACAATTAGTAATTAACTCTTAAACATCGAGAATGTACACAAATAATAGAATGTTAAGACAGGGGGGCAAAGAAAAATACGTCAACTTATTATGACTGAAGGTTACTAAACTACTAAAAAATGGTACAGAAATTTTGTATATCTAGACGACACACAGTGGGGCAGAAGCACAAAAAGGTGCGATAAAGTTCCACAGTGCAATTGATGTATTCCTTTGTGATCAGGAATGTTTAAAATTAATTACTTAGTGATCCAAAATAAAAAAAAAATTGACCCCAAGCTGTTAGTCGAGGTATAAGTGGTCGAATAAGCTTCAAAATATTTCCTAAAATACTATGTACGACGGCAATCGACGGCAATGTTTAGAAAATGTTATATTATGTTGTCGACCCTACAGAAACGAAAAGGCCAAGTTTGCCCCCTCCCCAATAACTAATCGTTCCCCTGAAAAATGAAAACACCTAAACCCCTCCAAAAAAAACATTAACCAACATTAAATTTTTACACACTTTTCTTCTGTCTGACTTTCGCCATTTTTAAAACGACTTGATAGAAGCTTTCAGTGGCGTATATAAAGATTTTTCTAGATATTTTCCACATATTTCATGAATACAAACATAAAACAGCATAAAATACGGCCTCATGGGGTCTCGACCCCCCCCCCCCCAACTGACATTTTTGTATATACGCCACTGGAAGCTTTCTTTGTTTATAAATAATCATGTTTATATATTATACTAAACAGAACAAAAAAGAATTTAACTATATTAATAAATCAAATAATAAGTTTAAAAAAAGATTGGTCTGAAAGTGTAAAATTAACGTATAAACCTCGTTATAAAAGAGTATTTTTATCCTTAAACGAATTGTAGCTTTCGCTACGCTCGTGCTAAAAATTTTTTACCTTGAAATAAAAAGTGTCACTTTTATCCCTTGGTATATATTATAAGAACAAGGCCCTCTTTAATCCTTATTTTAGCGATAAAACTCTCACTTTTTATCCTTAAAATTAAAAATAAAAGGCTCTATCAGACATTATGTCTTTAGTAAAGTAGCTGAAAACCACATAATTATAATTATAATTTAATTTTAGGGCAGAAAAATCCAAAAGTTTAAAAAATATCTCCTAAAATTCGTAATTAGTGTCTTGTTAGCTATTGGCCAATTATATACCTCGCTACGCTCAGGCTACAAACTTTTTGCCTCGGGATAAGGTGTGACTTTTATTCCTTAATATATAATGAGTATAATAATAGTATGTGTAGATGTATATGTATTTAGTACGTTATATTTTAAATATCTATAGTACAATTTAAACACATATTTCGCTAAGTTTGGGGAAAAATGTTAATATTTAAAAATTAATTCCGGCCTTATTAGCAAAAACTAGCAGCTAAATGTGGCATCATTTTAAAAAGGAAGGTTTAATAAAAAATGACATGTGAAAACTTTCCCACGACAGCGGGCGACAAGTTACTTTGTGTCCACGTAAATTTTTAAAGCTAAAAAAAATAATAAATTTTTAAACATTTTACAAAAATGGCAGTTTAAAGAAAAACAACAAAAAATTTTGAATTTTTTTTATACGAGAATAATGTACTCACAATAGTGACTATCTGACATAATTAAAATTATTTTAACCAAACTTGATCAACATTAAAAATTGTGGCAAAGTTGATTCATTTGTTTTCTTAAAACAACTACGCAACGTCAGTTTTCAAAACACGCTAACTTTGACAAGGTGTTTTATTCATTTGTTTGACGTTTGACTATCCGAAGCTAACTTGCTATGGTAAAGCGATTATTAATAAATAGTTTATATCTCCCATATTAGATAAGTGAGTTCTGCACTAAATCGCATGATCTTGATTTTGTCCCTCTGTGCGACATTGTTATGAAGACCCATCGTATAAAGTCCGTATCTAGGGTCTCTAAAAGAGAAATTTGGTGGACTACTGATGGAGATTAAAGCATCAAACAAAATAAATGCCGTATCTGTTGCTCTGGAATAAAATATCTTAAACAAACTGTAGATAGGAACGGATAAAAAAATTGTTATCTTGACGATGTTGTTGTTGTTGGAACACCTACTCTCAGGGTTATTCATCAAGTAGGTGCATTTGGTAAAGTTAGAGAGTAACAAATTTAAATGTAGTTAACTTTATTCGGCTTATCATTTCTACCACACATAATTCCATCAAGTCGTTCGTCTTTAGCATATTTTGACGATGCTGTTACTAAAAGACAGCTCAAAAAAATTTTATCTGAAAATATTCTATAGTGTTTTTTATCGCCTTTCTAAAGATCATAAAATCATAAACTTGAAAAAATGTCAACTGTTTAAACCTGGCATCAAGTAATGATATGAGGTTAAAAGTTGCATGTTAACAACGGGGTTCTAATTCCACTGGGTAGAACTCAATTTAGTGTCTTTCATATTTAGCATATCTTGATGACACTGTTACCAATTAAAAAATCAAAAATGATTATCTGAACATTTTCTGGAGTGTTTTTGTCCCTTTTCCACTAGAAATCCCACTCAGGTTGATGATTCATATGTGAGTGGGCCTTGCAGCCCTTCCACTGCGACCACCAGTGGGTCTATTGTGACTCCACTCAGGTTGACTCAATGTCAATTATGTCAACTTGACATTAAGTATCTTAAATGCGTTGCGGATGAGTAGAATTAAAATTGTTATTTTTTCTAATCGTATCAAATATCGCACATTACATGGTTCCATTTGCACTGGCCGCTAGAAGACAATTTAGAGTCATTCATAGCATATCTTGATGTTGTTACTAAAAGACAGATCAAAAAACATTTTCTGAAAATTTTCTGGAGCGTATTTTACGCCTCTCTGAAGATAATAGGACCACTTAGTTAACAAAATACCAATTGATTAAACTTGGCATAAAGTATCTTAAATAAATTGTGGAATAAGTTAGAAGTTGCAAGCTAGCAACGAGGTTCTGATTCCCCTGGCCGCTAGAACTCAATTTAGTGTTGTTCATTTTTAACATATCTTGATGATATTGTTCCTTATTCCACAATGTATCTTGGAAAGCAATTTAGAATCGTCCGTATTAAGCTTTTATTGACGATGTTGTTAGAACCATTAAGTTGTATCAAGTATCATCAATTTTGTTAACTTGTCATGAAGTATCTGGGATACGTTGAAGATACATTGTGGAATGCGGTTCAAAGAATTTGAATTGCTGTTAAGTCAGACGAGACGCCCTTTTATTCTGTTTCTGGAGAATAAATTATGTTGTTAATTACAGGAAAATTAGTTTTTTGTGAAATCGCACTAAATTAACGGCGCGGTTCAATTGCCACTTGCCGCTGGAGATCAATTTAGAGTCGTTTGTACTTAGGATATTTTGACGAGGTTGTTACTGAAAGACAGGTTAAAACAAATTATGTAAAAAATATTTTAAGTGAAGTTTGTTGACTCTTAAGGATAACAGAACCCTGAAGTTGATAAAATGTCAATTTTGTTAACTTGAAATTAATTATCTGGGGTTTGAAGAATTTAAATTGCTGTTGAGTCAGACGAAACGCCCTTTTATTCTGTTTCTGGAGAATAAATTATGTTGTTAATTACAGGAAAATTAGTTTTTTGTGAAATCGCACTAAATTAACGGCGCGGTTCAATTGCCACTTGCCGCTGGGAATCAATTTAGAGTCGTTTGTACTTAGGATATTTTGACGATGTTGTTACTGAAAGACAGGTTAAAACAAATTATGTAAAAAATATTGTAAGTGAAGTTTGTTGACTCTTAAGGATAACAGAACCCTGAAGTTGATAAAATGTCAATTTTGTTAACTTGAAATTAATTATCTGGGGTTTGAAGAATTTAAATTGCTGTTGAGTCAGACGAGACGCCCTTTTATTCTGTTTCTGGAGAATAAATTATGTTGTTAATTACCGGAAAATTAGTTTTTTTGTGAAATCGCACTAAATTAACGGCGCGGTTCAATTGCCACTTGCCGCTGGAAATCAATTTAGACGTTTGTACTTAGGATATCTTGACAATGTTGTTACTGAAAGACAGGTTAAAACAAATTATGTAAAAATATTTTAAGTGAAGTTTGTTGACTCTTAAGGATAACAGAACCCTGAAGTTGATAAAATGTCAATTTTGTTAACTTGAAATTAATTATCTGGGGTTTGAAGAATTTAAATTGCTGTTGAGTCAGACGAGACGCCCTTTTATTCTGTTTCTGGAGAATAAATTATGTTGTTAATTACAGGAAAATTAGTTTTTTGTGAAATCGCACTAAATTAACGGCGCGGTTCAATTGCCACTTGCCGCTGGAAATCAATTTAGAGTCGTTTGTACTTAGGATATTTTGACGATGTTGTTACTGAAAGACAGGTTAAAACAAATTATGTAAAAAATATTTTAAGTGAAGTTTGTTGACTCTTAAGGATAACAGAACCCTGAAGTTGATAAAATGTCAATTTTGTTAACTTGAAATTAATTATCTGGGGTTTGAAGAATTTAAATTGCTGTTGAGTCAGACGAGACGCCCTTTTATTCTGTTTCTGGAGAATAAATTATGTTGTTAATTACAGGAAAATTAGTTTTTTGTGAAATCGCACTAAATTAACGGCGCGGTTCAATTGCCACTTGACGCTGGAAATCAATTTAGAGTCGTTTGTACTTAGGATATTTTGACGATGTTGTTACTGAAAGACAGGTTAAAACAAATTATGTAAAAAATATTTTAAGTGAAGTTTGTTGACTCTTAAGGATAACAGAACCCTGAAGTTGATAAAATGTCAATTTTGTTAACTTGAAATTAATTATCTGGGGTTTGAAGAATTTAAATTGCTGTTGAGTCAGACGAGACGCCCTTTTATTCTGTTTCTGGAGAATAAATTATGTTGTTAATTACCGGAAAATTAGTTTTTTTGTGAAATCGCACTAAATTAACGGCGCGGTTCAATTGCCACTTGCCGCTGGAAATCAATTTAGACGTTTGTACTTAGGATATCTTGACAATGTTGTTACTGAAAGACAGGTTAAAACAAATTATGTAAAAATATTTTAAGTGAAGTTTGTTGACTCTTAAGGATAACAGAACCCTGAAGTTGATAAAATGTCAATTTTGTTAACTTGAAATTAATTATCTGGGGTTTGAAGAATTTAAATTGCTGTTGAGTCAGACGAGACGCCCTTTTATTCTGTTTCTGGAGAATAAATTATGTTGTTAATTACAGGAAAATTAGTTTTTTGTGAAATCGCACTAAATTAACGGCGCGGTTCAATTGCCACTTGCCGCTGGAAATCAATTTAGAGTCGTTTGTACTTAGGATATTTTGACAATGTTGTTACTGAAAGACAGGTTAAAACAAATTATGTAAAAATATTTTAAGTGAAGTTTATTGACTCTTAAGGATAATAGAACCCTGAAGTTGATAAAATGTCAATTTTGTTAACTTGAAATTAATTATCTGGGGTTTGTAGAATGGATTATTTAAAATAAATTTTCAAGAGTTTTTTTTGTAAATACGCTTTAGATAGCGCGTGTAAAAACGCGGTTCCATTTCCACCACCTTAATTTAGTCTTTTATTTTTAACATATCTTGATGATACTGTTACCAAATAACACATCAGAAAAGTTTATCTTAACGTTTTCTGGGGTGTTTTTATCGCCTTTGTAAGGTTAATAAAACAACCATCAGGTTGATAAAATGTCAATTTTGTCAACTTTACATGGAGTATATTCGATGCGTGATGGATAGAATAAAAATTGTTTTTTTTTCTTAAATCGCAAGTTAAAGCGGTTTCATTTGCACTGGCCGCTAGAAGTCAATTAAAGTCGTTCATAGCATATCATGACGATTTCGTTACTAAAAGACAGATCAAAATAGATTATCTAAACATTATCTGATGTGTTTTAATGACTCCAAAGATAATGCAACTCTGAAGAAGACAAAATGCCAATTCTGTCAATTTGACATAAAGTATCGTGGATACCTTGTATATCGTCGAGGAAACAATTCTGTTTTGACAAAAAATTCTAAAACTATTTTGAATCAGTTAATTACAGTTGAATTAAAGTTGTTTTTTGAAAAATAATTTTATACATTTCCACTGATCTTTTAAAGTCAATTTTAAGTCATGCACCTTTAGCATTGTTCGTGCAACTTTAATTTTAAATTCAAATTTTGCGCCAAATTCCCGTTTTCGGAAAACCCACACAATTTCAATTTTGATTGGCACAAGCAAAACGCCAGCGCCATCTACGAAAAATGAATCTGCGCAAAAAGGCGTAACCAAAGAGATTCGTCTGTCGTATTCTATCGGGATCACCACGCAGCATGGTGATAAATTCTATTAACCAAAAAATCCAATAACATTCTTAGAAAATCAAACTAAACCATTACACAAACAAGTGATTCTAGTGTGGATCGACTGCAACGACTGGGCCAGCAAGAGGAGCTCCTCTGGACGACGGAAACAACTAAATAGGTGAGTGCCAATCCTCTATATTGTCTTTGTGTGGCTCGGAAAAATTAATAATTTTACATCGTCCTTTTAAGGATTTTTGCACCCAGATTTTATAAAACGACCAGCGCGCTTACACTCCCGCGGCTCTACCTCATACCTCAAACCTCAAAACATCAACAAGCATATCTTGACGATTATGTGACTAAAAGACAGATTGAAACAAAGTATTAGTAGTATTTCATTAACTTCATTAAGCTTATAAAATCATCAATAAACCATACGCAAATTGCGTTTTCTTGACACAAAGTATCCTGGATACGTGATGGATCGTCGAGGAATTACATTTAATGATAAGAGGTTCCAATATAAAATTGTTAACTAAAACAAAATCCTTATTTTGTTTTCTTAGAATAATGTTTTACTTATAGGGAATCGAAGTAAATTAAAGTAAAATATTTTACCTGGTTCGAAACATTCTGGTTGTTCGGAAGCTTTAACTTAATAGCCACAGACCGCCATTTGTTGTGATTGGTCACTCGATTGTAACCTCCCATTTTTTGAAGTATCCTGAAGAGTCGATGAAGGTCGATGTCGCGGTTCGATATTATGGGCGTCTTGTTCAAAGGTGTTCCGGAATCGTCCATGAATTTGTACAGTTGCGCTACGAAGCGATCCTTTTCCTCGCTTGGCTCGTCGTCTGAACTCTGTTTGGAAATAATTTATAGTAACAAGTTTTAAAAAAATATATATACACATGTAATCAAAAATTCAAGCCTAAATGACGATCTGAGGAACCTCCAAAATTGTAAATTTGAAAGAATTAAAAACTAACCTCTGTGATGTTTGCATCATCGTCACTATCGTTGCCCATCTTAAACAAAGTGCACTTGTCCCAGTGTTGAGGCAGCTCGCTGTAATCCAGAAATTTGACAGCTTTCTGCACCGCCTCCACCAAAGTAGGATCGGTAACCTTTTGCCCCAGTTCTCGATTGAATTCGGATGACTCTTTTTTTGGAACAGTATAGCTATAAAAAGATGATTATTACTCATAAAAAAACGGTTTAAATGACCGATTTTTAATATGTCAACACAAAAATGCAAGATTTTTCGTAAGCCCAGTTATTAATAGGCTAAGTCAAAAAATTGAGGAAAAAAGATCATAAAATTGTTAGTGGCTACCAATTTTTATTTTTTATAACTCTGTCTTGATTTCTCCATGTACAATTTAAAGTTTTTTAATTTTGCCCTTTGAACGCCCTACCTCCCTTCCCAAGTGACATTATTGCCACTCAAGGTTTTATTAATTTGGTTCCGAGGTTATTTAGAGGGTGCTGTGATGGCTTTTAGGATCAATTTGGCTACATAAAGGTAATTTGTATTGCCAATTACCTAAAGAGGTGTTATACAACCAAAAAGTGATTTATAAAGGTAGTATAATAAAACTGATTTATAAAGATGGTCTTATAAAACCCTTTTACCTAAAGTTTTTAACAAGAAATAAATATAAACTTTGGTCATTTAGTTTTTTTCATTACTTTAGGTCATAATAATAGGGCTAAAAGGTTACCTTATATGCTTTTGTTTTAATAGTTACCAGTAGTTTAATAGTAAATATGATTATATAGGCGGCCATATAGAACCTAGTTTCCTTAAAGTTTTTAAGAGTGTTAAATATAAACTTTAGACTTTTGGTTTTTGCCATTACTTTTAGGCATTTTAAAAAGGTTTTATAGGAAGGCTTAAAGGTAAACTTAATTCTTTTGTGTTTATAGTTACCCATAGCTGCATATTAGATATTTAAATAGGCGGCCATATAAAACCTTGTTTCCTTAAGGGTTCTAACAGAAGTAAATAAATACTTTCGTGTTTTAGCTTTTTTAGGTAGTCGTGGAAAAAATAATAGATATACCTAGTACAGATTGGTACCTGCCTATTTAAAGCATAAATAATAATTGATGAGCTTCCGTCCTCCTAGGTAGGGCACCCAGGCCTTGATAAGGCCTGTTTAAACGGCCAATATAAGAGGTTTCCGTCCAACCTGCAGGCACAACAGACATCATTGCACTGGCCCTCTTGATTCTGTGCAAATTCCACGATAAAAAACATTTAAAAGTTTTGAATTATACGCTTTTAACACAACACTTTAAAAAACAAATACAAACAATTTAAGTGAGGTTATGTTTCCTTTCTCTTTTCTATTGGTTTCATAAGGGCACTCAAAAATCTTTGTTACGATAGAGTAACAAATAAAACCAAGTGACGACTATAAAACAATAATGGCGCATATGAAATTATTTAAAACATATTGTAAACAGAAAATATTTACCTAGTCGTTTTAGCAGTGTTTTTTAACAATAATTTTACTTTAATTGTGATTTATGTAAACCAAACAGATTTTTTTAATGGTGAATAGTGTAAATTATTTTTTTTTATTTTAAATATTTGTTATTTTGTTATCAAAAAACGAATAAAAACATTTTTGAGCTGGCGCGCTTGTTTTGAGAGCTTTTCAGATACGATTTTATCAGAAAAATAAGTCTGGCAGGCAATTTGATGATCAACAAAACGACAAACTCCTCATATATAGGTATATTTTTTAGGGATAAAATAATTTTGGGACTCTGACAATTTTGGCAATTTTGTGACCTAAATTATTTTATATAGCCATTGTGAATCTAAAATATCGCTAAAGCTTTTATAGGAAAAATTCTTTACTCTAAAGGTATTATTCAACGGAATCGCCAGGATACCAAATCTAGTTTTATAATAGAATAGAGGACGTTTCTGAGTTGCTTTTAGAACCTGGCATAATAGCTTTAGGCTCTAAAAGGTTCCGCTTGAGGGCGAAGCTAGAGTTTATTTCTTAGGGTTTTATAGTGAGTTTAATACATAGGTTGCCACCACCAATTGGGGAGTCCCATTTAGGAGGTCTAAGGGGTATATAAGGGTAATAGGAACGTGGTAGCGACCAAAGATTAAAACTAATGGTTTTAAGGAAAGGTGCTGGCAACCTTTTAGCTTCTGCTATAAATAAAGAAATGTTACATGGGTTAATATGCATTTTTGACTCATGTTATTAGGAACTTTTTGTAATAATTGGAAGAGTACTATCTACCCCTAAAATATTTTACCCTCTTTCAATGACACAAAAAAAATAAGAAAGTAAAAAGCAACTAAAAAAAACAGACAATATAAGTGAAAAGTGAATTTAAAAACTATTTTTCGACTTTTTGTCGTTACCGTTAATTAATCATAACGGCCATTAAAGTTGTCAAAATGTTAAGCGTTTCAAAAGGTCCCCAATAGTAGTGTGCAGTACTTACAATCTTCCGTCCTTGAACGATCGAATCAAGTACTCGTCCTTAACATTGACGGATTTTTGTAGCGAAGGGATGACAACCACTCCAGGGAACCAACTTTCTTTTCCTCGTTTCTTCTCCCCCGACTCTATGCTGACTATTTTGCCAATGTCGTGACTATAGCGTTCAAGATCGGGGTTGTTCTCCTCCTCGATTTCCTCCTCACTACTGTCATCCCTAAATGCAAATTATTAGATATTAATTTTACAGGGTGGTACACAAAATCCCATAAACTATTTAACGAGGCCCTAGAAGATGTTTTTAAAACCTTAGATTGGGAAAAACTAGGCATCAAATAAGCGGAGAATATTTCAACCACCTACGATATGCTGACGATATCGCCTTAATAACAAATAAGAAAGAAGAACTGATAAAAATGCTGGACGAACTAGATACAGCAGCTAAAAATATATTTAGTATGAACTACATTACAACTAAAATTATAACAAACACGGATGAAGATATCACGATCAGAATAAATCTAGAAAAAATAGAACAAGTAGAGGAATGGGAATGGGCAGAATTCGGTAAATTAAGCTACATATTAAAAAATAAAAAATATTCTCAGTACCTCAAAACGAAAGTTTAAAACCAATAAATCCCAGACCTGGACACTTACAAAATCAAACAGGGATAAGGTAACAAAAGCCTAAACATCAATGAAAAGATAAATGTAAATATCAAACAAGTTTCGTGGCTAATCGGGCAAAAAGGAGTTTTTTGTTTCCCTTATATTTTTCCGTGGGTAGCCTGAAAGCTCAACCTCACGGGGGTCCAAGATCTAATGAACACCTAATAAGTGTTGACAGTTAACCGTTTCGTCCTTATGGGACTCCTCAGAACACTGCTGGTCATTGTGACAAATCTTGCGAAGTTAATCAGACGGTTTTGTCTCTAATTAAATGTAATTAGTGAGCGAACTATAGCAAGAGGCGCCATCTACCGAGATACGAGAGAAACAAAAAACCAAAAGCAGGCGAAACACTGCTATACAATATCGATCAATGAAAAGATCGAATGCAAATAAAAGAAAACAACTATAGTCCGTGACCTACGACAGCTCTTTGTCTTTCAGGCCGGATCAACACAGATTGCATTTTTACCCGTCTTCAAGACAGTGAGCGTAAATCAACGGAATTTTTAAGCCAAATAATACTAACAAACGTGGAATTTCGTACCCGTGAATTTAAAAATCAAACAAGTTTCGTGGCTAATCGGGCAAAAAGGAGTTTTTTGTTTCCCTTATATTTTTCCGTGGGTAGCCTGAAAGCTCAACCTCACGGGGGTCCAAGATCTAATGGACACCTAATAAAAAAACTCCTTTTTGCCCGATTAGCCACGAAACTTGTTTGATTTTTAAATTCACGGGTACGAAATTCCACGTTTGTTACATGTAAAGCTAACCGACAGAAAAAGGAATGAATGGATAAGAAATAAAACAAAAGGAAGGGATGTGAGAGGAAAGGTAGCAAAATTCAAATGGAAATTTGCCGGTCATAATATCATACAAAAAGACGATCGATGGAACAAATGTATTATAAACTGGGGATCTTGGGAAAATAAAAGAACTAGTGGAAGACCCCAAATTAGAGGGGCAGAGAATTTGAAGACACATGCAAGAACTAGATGGGTGAACACGGCGACAGACAGAGAAGAGTGGAAGATATTGGGGAGGACTATATCCAAAGATTCATCGAAAAAGGCTAAATAGTCCCGGCATTTTAACGATTGACATTTCGTTCACTGGTTTACAAATGTCAAGGGCTTGTCAAACGCTGTTTTTGTTTATTTGTTTTTGCCAGTATTTTTAATTAAGTTTGGGATGAAATCTAACTGTTAAAAACTGTTCAGGGTCTTAAAACATTAGTTTTTCCTAGACTAGGAAAAGTCCGATAATTTTCTTTATTTTTCAACACGCGCCATTTTGACAAGGCAGTGATAAAATCAAAGTATAAGTTTGGTTAGGGTGGCAACGAGTGCCCAACTATTTTTACCATGTTTACAATGGTAATGTCAAACGCATGGTGTACCAACTCTTCCTGTGTTGGTTGGTTGCGAAATCGAATCTCTAGCTGTTCTAATATCTCTGTACAGTATGAGGATATTTTAATGGGTAAGAGAGGACAAAATAAGAAGAACAATTCATACAAAAGGGTCAACACTCCCTTGTTCCATAAATGAAATTACCGAAGTGGGGAAAAAAGGTTTTTACAAAAGGTACAGGATAAAAAATTTGTGAAGATTTAAAGGACTTTTGTTAGCATACACAAACTTTTGGCAAGTGGGTTAAAAATATTCAAGTTTTAAAAACATGCGCCATCTTGGATTTTTCCAAAACTACAAATTAAGAATACAGCATATTTAGTACAAGGCCCAACCTTTTGCTTAAGCACATTACCGAAGATGAATGATTAATTATTCTTTGATAAATCCACAAAACTACCGTTTTTTTACACAAAGAGATGAATCAGCAACTAATTCGTTAAGTTACAACTTTATAATTTCTTAAGCAATTTCTCAGGTGATATCTTTTTGGGCACGACAAGGACGTGGCTTTTTGATCAATGTTTAAAATCGAGTACAGTGGCGCACAAAAATATTTAGCGGGGGTCTGAAAAATGGCTAAATTTTAAAATCATGCTTGGATTTCATAGAAATATTATTTTTGACAAAAAGTCGTAAATGTAAAAAACTACAGGCGAAAAAAAAATTGACATTTTTTTTTGCCCACCTTATACATGTGTTTTTATGAATTTTGGGTATTTACCTGGGTATTTACCGCAAGTTCTAAATGTGCCGGTAATTTCACTGAAAAAAGTATCTTCCATAAATTCCTCTTACTTACTTCATGTCTCTCCTGTGTCTTCTTCCTCTCCTGCCTCCAACAACTGGATTACTGAAATGTTCTGGGTGAGTGAGCGGGAGCTGATCCAGAGTCTCGCTTTCGTTAAAATGACGGCCGCTTTTTAAACACAACGCTGTTCTTCTCAGGGTAGTTATATCACCATCGTCAAATACTGTTAAAAAAAAATATTATAAAAAAATTATATAACTAAATGTTCACACAATACCAGAGTAACCCAAGGGGTGATCAGCTGCCCACAGTATGTGTACGAATTTTTCTACAGGACTATATGTTAGCTCCCGCTAAATTTCGCGGTTGTTTATATATTTTTAAAACCACACAATTGTATGAAGGGCAGAGAGCATTTCGCGTATTTGGACATGCGCACCAACAACCAGAGAGATCCTTTGTCGACCGCCTCGAGAAAATGGCGTGTTAATTTCGTTCTCCAACTATTTCAAATATCTACACCTGAAAGTGCTCGATTTTTGTGTACTGAAGCATAGAACTAGAAACTTCAGCCACGTGGTGACATCATTAGATCCAATCAGGGGCCCCTTAGAAGTGGAGAATTTGGCTGCAAATTGGTGAGTGCCTTTGATTCTGATTACCGTTGTGTGACACAAATAATTTAACCTATGGACCTTATTAATTATTTCGTAATTCATATCAATATATTTATGTTTGCTCGCGCTATCATTAATTATATTATACAGTCCATTGCATTTATCGTTTTTCTTACTGCGGGCATAACACTATACACTATACAGGACACTACAAAGGAGCGAGCAAAAACTACAGGACCTTGAATTTACTTTAAAGTCCTGTAGGACGGTGGTGTACAACTTTGGTTTAGCTGATCACTGCTTAGAGAAATCTATAAACACAGTAAACCTTTTAGTATTTTGAATTTTGATACACTGCTGTTTTAGTTTTTAAAATCGTTTTAGTATTCTAGAGTTTTTAAAAAGCCCCTTATTTACCTTTCGAACAAAAGAATACATAAATTTGTAGTAAAAACTATTTTAGCCCACACGTATACTATAAGTAGTGTGAGCTATGACCATGTCAAAAATTAGAAAAAACGTTGCTTCGATTTTAAAACTTTTTTGTCATGGCGCGCCGTCTTTCTGTCTGTCTGTATGTAACGAACAACGCGCATAACTCAAAAACTACTTGCTCGTTTTTAATGAAATTTGGTACCTAGGTTTGGTACACCGCCGAAAAAAGGGGTGGGGTAGATGAAAAAAATTAGAGTTCTGGTAAAATTATTACTTGTGTGCTACTATATTAAGGGTAACTGTGCATGAAGATAAAAATACATTAGTTTGTTTTATTCAGTGGTGTTATACTGGGGGGGGGGGTAATCTCTAATTGGATTCATCCCCGGGTGGTCTGAAGGGGTGGTAGGGGGTTATTTTCGCAAACCAAAACTATATCAAAGGTAAAAAGGTGCATGAAGATAAAAAAATACATTATAGTTTGTTTTGTTCAGTTGTGATACACTGGGGGGAAGGGGGAAAATCTCCAATTAGACTCGTCCCCGGGTGGCGGATAGGGGGTTATTTTCGCAAAGCAAAATAGGTAAAAATTACTTTATATATTAATCGTGTGAGCTTAGGTGCCCATATATTGGCAGAGTATTTTATGGAATAATTTTTTATGCTTTTTTCGGATTAACGGCATTTTTAGTGCAATATCTATTCAAAAGTTCGAAGAGAGAGGGGTCGTCTATTTACACTAGATACGCTGAACCATTTAACTTAAGACAGCCCAATATCTCAAAAACGCTGAATGAAAAAAAATAAGTTCAGGAGAAAACTATTGGATATTGAGGGGAAATAAAATGATTTTATTTGACCGCCTTAACCTTTCAAAGGACTTTTCAAGTTCAATTTTATTTTTATAAATGGGGATGAATATTTGTGTTCCACAAAAAAAAACAAAATTCATGTGATCGCTAGTTAAGTAGACAAAAATAAAGTATTTATTATTTTAAAAGAAAAACAGAAAAGGCCGAAAGTCTGAACTCTACATGCACTCACTCACTTTTGAATTGATTTTTTTAATAGTTTTTCGTTCTTTAATTTCGCCCCTGTGTATGAATTCTTGAACGGGTAAGGAGACTCGCTCAAAATCGGGTGAGAGTCAAACTGCGCATGCGATCTCACTTGATTTCCGCATCTTGACTGGTGCTGCTATTATCACTAACCTATTTCAAGAATTTATACACCAGTTTGGAATGAACAGCCAATATAGGCTAATTAGGTAATTTAAACCTTAAAATTAGAATAAAATATCTGACCTGAATTGTCTAACAAAACATTATATGGCTAAAAATTACCAGAAAAATAATCACTTTTCTAAAGAAAATTATTCAACTAAAAAATATCGAATTTTCCTTACTAAAATTCTCACATGCAACTAAATAAACAAATTTGTATTTTGGGTGGTTCCCAGACCGTTGAAAAATGCACTTTACTGATTAAAGCTTTATCAACCATCTAATCTTGTTGCAAGGTAAGTAGTTAGTCAGTCACTACTCATTGGCAAATTTAAAAAAAAAACATTTAATAGTTTTTGTTTGAAACCCTTAGACAAGTAGAAATAAAATTTCAGACTTCCATTGTCTTTATTTATTTTTAACACGACGTTTCAGTTAGTAAGTATCTCTAACCGTTTTCAAGTGTAAACTAAACAATCCAGTATAAAGGCTACTACTTATACTACTTGATGTGCAGTGAGGGTGTGACGGCCCGTACCCTTTTTTAAACCTAAGACATTTGGTTGCCTTAAGTAGTGGTTTCCAAATGTTTGGTATGTCTGTGGTTGGTTGACTGAAAACTTCTTTATTCTGCATTATAAACGCAGCTTCAATAAACTTGACTCCTTATGCAAAACTTTAGCTTCAGACAATTGAATCCTGTGATCATTTGACCATGCATGATCCGCTAAACTGTATTTTTCAACCCCTAATTGGGTACTTTTTCATGTTCATTTACTCTAACCTGAAGAGGGCGTTTCTTTTCACCTACATATGATTTACCACACTCTCACTGGATTTGCTAAATACATTCCTTATTATTTGAGGGCTTTTCTGGTTTTGTTTGGTTACAAAACTCCTTATCGTATTTCCCGATGAAAATACTGTTTTTATATTATAGTGTTTGGCTATTCGTCTTATGGTTTCTGAAATCCCTTGAACATATGGAATGTTAGTAACACCCAACGCGGATTATTATTATTTTGAGAATTTGCTACATTCGGTTTGTTTTTAATTTTAGAGAACGTTGAGTTTATTAATTTCCGGAATAAACATTCTGTTGTAAGTCCTTTTTAATGTTGTAGATTTTGGTGATTAACACCATATACATCATTATAAATTTCGTTATATATTTTTTATAAAATGCTTCGTTTTTAAGAAAATTGGATAAACCCTAATAATTTCGGTTAATTTTGTATATGGTGGGTGTGCTTTCGGGCTGTTCGGCCGTCGTCGTTGGAAATTCGTTCTCGACGTTTCGCCATCTCGAGTGGATGGCATCTTCAGGAGATGTTGACTGTTTGTCGGCTTCTGAGTGTATCCATATCCAAAGCGACATAGATAAATGTATACGACCAAAGCCGAGCACTAGAAGTAACAGTAGCGGTGGACTGAGCAGCCGCGAAGTTACTTCAAGAGCCTTTCTGCCCTACATCCCTAGAGTGACGGATAGGATCGGACGTATTCTGGGAAAACACAACATAAAAACGATCTTCAAGCCATCTAAGAAGATCGAGAACCACCTCAGATCTGCGAAGGATATAAGGAACCCACTAAGTTCTTCGGGGGTATACCGCATTCCCTGTACCTGTGGAAGTGTCTACATCGGAACAACCAAACGGTCCGTAAACACAAGAATCAAAGAACACAAAGCCAACTGTCGACTCGGACATACGGAAAAATCCGCAGTTGCAGACCACACACTAAACAATGAAGACCACCGAATACAATTCGAAGACACACAAGTTCTCTGCGCCTCCTCTTCATACTATCCAAGACTCTATAGAGAAGCAATCGAAATTCATAAACACCAGCAGAACTTCAACAGATCTGAAGAAACTCTTAAAATTAACAGAACATGGGTACCGGTTCTTAAAAACACTAAACGGCTCGCTTATAGCAACAAAACTCAATCTGGGGAAAGTGACCAATCACCGACCAGCTCTGATATACGCCCCGCCCATCATAGCGTATATAACCTGCGCCCGCGACAGACTAACCACCAGTCTTCAAGAAGCCGACAAACAGTCAACATCTCCTGAAGATGCCATCCACTCGAGATGGCGAAACGTCGAGAACGAATTTCCAACGACGACGGCCGAACAGCCCGAAAGCACACCCACCATTGGACGATGGCCGCGAAAGCCTTTCACAATTTGTAATTATGTATATATTGAGAAAATGCATAGGAAATTAAGGTATATCTAAAACCCGGTTCCCACCTACGACTTTCTCGTGCGTGCCTGCGCACGCGTCACATGACTGTCATAACATTTCATATTGAGATCATGTGACGCGTGAGCGGGCACCTACGAGTAAGTCGTAGGTGTTAACCGGGTGTAACAGGGTTTGTATCTCAGCAAGGATATTATCCAAGAAAGTCGGTAATACCTCATTTTGTAGACCATTTATCAGTCTTTATCTTAAGTCATTTTAATTTTTCTTAAAAATTAACTTTTGACGATTCTTTTTCGCTGGCCTATGCTATTTGTTACGGTAACAGCTGATTAGTATCAAAAAGTTATCTCAAAAATTATGGAATGAACTATAGTTTAAAACTTTTTTTTCTGCAAGCTACAGAAACCTAATTATTTAAAAAAATACTCTGCCAATATATGGGCCCCTATGCTCACACTAGGTACTATATTTATAGTGTATGTGTGAGCTAATATAACTAAAAACTGAAATATATTTTATTCAACTCCAGACTAAATTACCTTTTGTTTGATACCACACAAGCCATGTTTTGACTTAATCTCAAATTTTTGAAATCTACCCCCGCCCTTAAAAAAACAAAAACTAAAATGTATTTTGTTAAACACCGGACTCAATTACCTTTCGTTTGATATCACACACGCCATATTTTCACTTAAACTCTAATTTTTGAAATATACCCCCACCCTTTTTTTTAAATAAATTAAAATGTATTTTGTTTAACTCCAGACTCAATTACCTTTCGTTTGAAATCACACAAGCCATATTTTCACATAAACTCTAATTTTTGAAATCTACCCCCACCCTTTTATTTGGTTTGTGTTCGGTGGATTTCATTCATTTTTAAATGGGACCATCTCGACCCAACACCCAGCCTAGGTACCAAATTTCATTAAAATCGGCCAAGCGATTTTTGAGTTATGCGCGTTGGTCGTTACAGACAGACAGACATACAGACAGACAGACGGCGCAACAAAAAAGTTTCAAAATCATCTGAAAAGCAAAGATATATAAAAAATTTTGAAATCGGAGCAACTTTTTTTTCTCGAAAAAATTAGGATCACCATAGCTCACACTACTATAGTATAGTATATGTGTGAGCTAAAATTAATTTGGGCGCTATCGAAGAAGGTGGCGCGATTGGATATCGCTCGAGGTCGCAAACTTACTTACGGGAATATTAAGGACCATAATTGTGCCAAGTTTCAAAACTTTCGGACCTTTTGCACCAAAACGGCATTTTTATTACTCTAATAATCGGAATAAACCTACTATGACCTACCTACAGTATACTGGCTACAATCCTGTATCTTGCTAATGGTAGCTTCGACCAATTCTTTGCGGTCTGAATGTTTGGCTTGCACATGCTGGCCCACACGCAGGGTGCCTTTAATATCGTTATCTGTCACTGTTGCTGTGCCCAGGCCAGATTTGTAAGTTACCTATAAGCAAAAAAAAATGTGTCATGCCATATCCATTGTTAAGCAGGTTCCGATTTTTTGCATCTTAATAATGTTTTTTTTAACTTTATCTTTTCAAATCAAACAAGTTTCATGGCTAATCGGGCAAAAAGGAGTTTAGCCTCTTGCTATAGTTCGCTCACTAATTACATTTAATTAGAGACAAAACCGTCTGATTAACTTCGCAAGATTTGTCACTTGACCAGCAGTGTTCTGAGGAGTCCCATAAGGACGAAACGGTTAATTGTCAACACTTATTAGGTGTCCATTAGATCTTGGACCCCCGTGAGGTTAAGCTTTGAAGCTACCCACGGAAAAATATGAGGGAAACAAAAAACTCCTTTTTACCCGATTAGCAATGAAACTTGTTTGATTTTTAAATTCACGGGTACGAAATTTCACGTTTGTTTATCTTTTCATATTATCCTGCTATGTTTTTTTTTAATTTACATATAAAAAAAATCAAAAAAGTTTGAAACTATCCTAGCCCATTAGCAGATTCCAAGTGAACTCCACACTATAGCAGCTTTAAAAACAGGTTATGTAAATATCTCAGAAATAAAAGCTCCTAGGAAGAACAATATTGAGAAAAACGTCATTAGCATTAATAGAATTTGACCAAAATTTAATCAGGTCTTTACAGTATTGTACACTATTTTACAGGGTTCAAAAATATCATGATATATATATAAATATCATATCACATGATATATATCATTATCAAACTGAATGCTTTGGTTTTGGCATATTAAATAAAAATCACTACTTCCTAATAAATCAAAAGTACACACAGATGAACAACACAGTAACTGCTGTAACCTGGGAAAACAGAAAACAAAAGAAATCGTCGCGTCGGGGATCTACCAGATGTGAAACAGGGGATTCCCAGTCAGCTCCGCGATGCCAATGCGGCAGCCGAACCGATCGATACTACACATTTACAGATGCTTATACTTTTGTACAGGGGCATACTGACAAATTTTCTGATACTTAGAATGGTAGAAAACATTTTTAGTTTAATAAGTAAAATTATTGAATATATCGGATATATATCAAGCTATAAATATCATGATATATCAAACAAGTTTCATGGCTAATCGGGCAAAAAGGAGTTTTTTGTTTCCCTTATATTTTTCCGTGGGTAGCTTGAAAGCTTAACCTCACGGGGGTCCAAGATCTAATGGACACCTAATAAGTGTTGACAGTTAACCGTTTCGTCCTTATGGGACTCCTCAGAACACTGCTGGTCAAGTGACAAATCTTGCGAAGTTAATCAGAGGGTTTTGTCTCTAATTAAATGTAATTAGTGAGCGAACTATAGCAAGAGACGCCATCTACCGAGATACGAGAGAAACAAAAAACCAAAAGCAGGGAAAAACACTGCTATACAATATCGATCAATGAAAAGATCGAATGCAAATAAAAGAAAACAACTATAGTCCGTGACCTACGACAGCTCTTTGTCTTTTCAGGCCGGATCAACGCATTTTGCATTTTTACCACTCATCAAGACAGTGAGCGTCAATCAACAGAATTTTTAAGCCAAATAATACTAACAAACGTGAAATTTCGTACCCGTGAATTTAAAAATCAAACAAGTTTCATGGCAAAGAGCTGTCGTAGGTCACGGACTATAGTTGTTTTCTTTTATTTGCATTCGATCTTTTCATTGATCGATATTGTATAGCAGTGTTTTTCCCTGCTTTTGGTTTTTTGTTTCTCTCGTATCTCAGTAGATGGCGCCTCTTGCTATAGTTCGCTCACTAATTACATTTAATTAGAGACAAAACCCTCTGATTAACTTCGCAAGATTTGTCACTTGACCAGCAGTGCTCTGAGGAGTCCCATAAGGACGAAACGGTTAACTGTCAACACTTATTAGGTGTCCATTAGATCTTGGACCACCGTGAGGTTAAGCTTTCAAGCTACCCACGGAAAAATATAAGGGAAACAAAAAACTCCTTTTTGCCCGATTAGCCATGAAACTTGTTTGATTTTTAAATTCACGGGTACGAAATTTCACGTTTGTTATCATGATATATATCATGATATATCCGCGGAACCCTGCTATTTTACCTGAAAGTTTCATGAAAATCGGTGCAGCGGTTTAGGAGCTATCGTGCTACTGACAGACATACACATATATGAACAGATGTCATGATGATATTGCAAAGAAAAATACACCTAAATAACATATTTTTTCCGTTATCTCAACAAAAAAAAATTGACAAAAACAGTACATTCTCTATTGCTGCGCGGGCTTGGAAAGTAAAAAACAAAAAAAATATCTGTCACTGTTTACCTCAGTTATTTGGGGTAAATGTAAACACATGAATTTATGCTTTTTCCACCAGTTAGCTCCAAAGATTACTTCTAGCCTTTGGAAAATTATTGATATGGGGTTGTTTCAAATCAAATCAACTAGTGAATTTGGCTTAAAGATATACTTAAAAACTAAGATTTCTCTAGAAAATACTTTTTAAAATGTTTTTTAACATTTCTCAAAAAAGTTTTTTTTATTTAAAAAAATGCCTTAATGCTTTAGCAAGATCCTCATCAAATTTTAGGATGAAGAAATAATAGGTTTATCAATTGGAAAAAAAATACATAGAAATGTAGGTAAATTATCATTTTCTTGATAAAATACAAAAAACAGACATTTTAGAGAAAAAATCAGTGTTAAGTTTAGCAGTATTATTTATTACTTTAATAAAAATATAAAATCGTAAAAAAAAATCAAAAATTACTTAATACTTTAAGATTTTTAAGAAATCATTTTAAAAAAGAAAAAGTTAATTAAATTTTTTGTCTTTGTGCTTTTATTGGCTTATTACTTCACAATGATTAAAATAATTCAGCTATTTTTTCTCTAAAATATGTTTTGAGTATTTTATTAAGAAAATAATCCTTTTCCTACTATTTCTCCATGTTATTGTTAACACTTTTTTCAGCATAAACCTATCATTTTTCCATCCCGAAATTTGATGAGGATCTTGCTGAAGCATTAGGTAAAAATATATTGAAAAGGAGCAATAACTTTTTTTATTATTAGAGATATGTTACAGTTTCCAATTCAAATTTCTCGGAAACAAAAAAATAATGAAATTTCTTTTGATTAATAAAATTAAGATTTTACATTATGCAGGAAAAAAGAAAAAACTATAAACTTACCTTGCATTTAACCAATCTATCAACTTTATTGACTTTAGCTTCGCAAAAGGCACCCTTGTACTTGGCGCTGACGGCAGTTCCAACTGAAAGATATGGTGGATCATCCACTTGCTGGAGGAAAAAAATATCAATTAGTACACAAGGTGTATAATAAATAATTGCAAAAAATTAAAGCTTTAGTTATTTCTTGGTGGAACATAAAGCTTTTAAATTATCTGTTGTGTATGTGTATCATTAGAAAATTGTGTTTTTGGTATATTTGATCTGTGTAGAAAATCGTAATTTATTTCTGAACTATTAGAGAAAAAAGTAAGAAACAATATTTGCTTACAAGGCTGTAATGATTTATTTTTTTATTTTAATTTATACTAATGACCCATCCATATCACCACTAATCAAACATAATAGACATAAAAGTTAAAAAATAAAAACTTAGAAATTTAATTGCCCATTGTTTTGTAAATGAAACACAAAGACTGCAGTGGCATTAGTTTACAGAAAGAACTGTTATTATAATTAATTTTTTCTTCCTTAGTAAATAAATAAAATAAATCATAAAAAAGTAGTGTTAAACATGCTTTAATGTCCAAAGATGTACATATCCTTATTGACAAACCTTTTAATTCTTAGTAGCATTTATCCATAAGACAATGAGGAACTAATTATATATATATTTATCGGTTTCACCATTCTACGTCTTCCGATACCCAATCTCCAATGAACCGAACCGAACCGAACCACTCGTTTCTGTTTGCCCATAATTTATCATCTAGGCCTCTTATTCTTATTTCACTGTCTATTCCTTCTCTCCAGCTTCTCCTTGCCCGTCCTCGTTTTCTTCAGCCAGTTGGTTTCCATTGTAGTATTTGTTTAGGTAATCATTCATCATTCACTCTTTGTACATGTCCGTACCACACCAGTTGTTTTGTTCTTATAATCATTGACTAAAGTACATTCACCCACTGTCATAATTTCTCTTATTGTTTGATTTGTAACTCTTTCTCTTCTTGATTTCCCTGCTGCTCTTCTCCAATAGTCCATCTCCGTAGTGGAAAGCATTTTTTCTGTTCTATTCTTCTGTTTTTGCAGACAACGTAACTTGTCTCTGGCACTGTGAAAGTGTGGAAGAACTAAGGGTTTCTTTGGGATTGGTACAAATTAAGCGTTGGTTTGATGCCAATAAACTTGCGCCTAATATTGATAAGAGCAAAATTATGGGATTTAAATGTTCAATGGAAGGACTAATACTAGCAAACAATCCTTTACAACAGGAAAAAAACACAAAAATCCTAGGCGTTTTCATTGATGAAAAGCTGAATTTTGAGGTACATATAATTCCATTGAGAAAGAAGATCGCATCAGGGTGTTTTGCTGTAAGAGTGGTCCGGAGGGAGCTTAGGGTGGAATTGGCGAGAAATGTATACTTTGCTTTAGTTGAATCTCATTTACGCTATGGAATAGCATTCTGGGGTTCATGTAGTAACACACTATTTGAGTCTGTTTTTCGTTATCAGAAGAGAGCTATCAGGGCTATGTTGCAATTAAAGCAAACTGATTCTTGTAGACCGCATTTTCAAAATTGTAGAATACTTACCCTAATTTCCTTGTACATTCTAGAATCAGTTTGCTTAATCTTTAAAAATAAACACAGGGAAGATTCTAACTACCATCATAATCACAACACTAGGCAAATACAAGTAGTCCATCTTCCAATCCCTAGTTCAACAATGATAAAGAAATCCATTATCTACGAGAGTAGAAAATTTTTTAATAAACTTCCATTGCAGTTCCGAGAAATTAATGTATATAATGGGTTTAGAACTGCTATTAAGGAATACCTTTTAGAGCAGTGTTTTTATACCTTGGAAGAGTTTTATATACATAACTAAAAAAAGGAATCTTCCAAGAATTGTTTTGTTTTATATATTTTTAAACTTTTTAAATATCTTGTTTTGTTAATTTTGTTTTTTTAATGCTTTTGTTTTAATCTTTTTTGATGTCTTACTGTGTTAGATTTAATTAATATGTGTGAATGTGCTTGTACCTATTTGTTTTGATTTGCTTGTTTTTGTATTATTGCAAGTCCTACTTATTTTTTTTGCTAAAAATTATCTAATATTTTGACAATTTGTACTTATTTTTATTGGTGTTACTTAATTATAATTTTAGACAACATATTTTTTAGTTATAAGATTGATGCTTTGTCAACAAGATTTTTTTTCTTTGACAATAAAGCTTTTTCTGATTCTGATCCTTGATTGGCCATAGTTCTGAGCCATATGTAATAATACTTTTTACAATGGTGTTATATGTAAACTTTTTTGTCATGTTTTGATATACTTTAGTCCCAAATTATTCCATTTTCTTCCTTGTACGTTTCGATCTTTTATAGCTTTGTCTAGTGTTCTGTCAGCTGTAATTTTTAGACCTAAGTATTTATACTCATCACAGGACTGAATTCGTATTAAGGATTAGATCCTGTTTCATTCCACCGATACACATATACTCTGTCTTATTGAGATTAACCTCTAGTCCCCACTTATTGTACTCTTCTATTAGTTTTTGTGTCATATATTCGAGGTCGTCATAAGGAACTAATTCCTTAACTTTAAACCTAAATTAATAATAAAACTCATATTGACACTTTTTTGAAAGAGGAAACAGGATTTTAAGAACTTTTTAATTGACTCAGTTACCCCCTAAGTCACCCTAGCACCTCACATTCCCCCCTGGGAGAAGGAGGCAGGAATAAAAGTTAAAATTAAACTTTGTATAGAAATTACTGCGAAAACTACTTCTATATGAATTTTAAATTTAACTTTTGAAGAAAATTGATGTCTTTAGATTTTACAGTGAGGAAGGGTTAGCGGAAAATAAGGACAACATTAGAGATTTAACCCTCTTTATTTTCTGGCGATGTTTCGACAGTTGTTTTCCGTCTTTTTTTTTTAATTTCAAACCTATATAATACATCAAATAACTTAAAATGACCCTGTAAATGCATTACAGTAATAAATTTTTACATATAAATATTGTAAAAAATGCAAGATATACTGGAATCCACATCTACCAAAACAATTGAAAATCGGTTTAATCATAGCTAACTAGTAAAATATAGTGGACAGCAGACACTGACTTACTCCTTATTATTGGACCTCCCCTAATGATGTTTGGAGGTTTAAATATGGCGGCTATTTTTTTAAGGTTTGTGTGGATATAATGTCATTCTTACAATGAAAAAAGATGACCTATGTTGCAAGGTATTTATCAACAAATTATATAAATATTAAAAACTATTGCATCCAAGGGAAAAAGTCAGTTAAACTTTAACCAAAATCTACTTTTAGAGATAGAACTCTAGAACTGAAGCTGTTAGACCCTTTAGTTAATACTGGCGTTTAGGTTTTAGCTATGGGCACACCCATAATTTCCATGAATAAACACAAAAAATAGCATAAAATACAACATCATGAGGCCTCAGGCCCCTTCTAAAGGCCTTGACCCCCCCCCCCAGCACCCCAAAAGTAGAAGGACTGAGGGGCTACCTCTCTGGGTTTCTCAACTAATTTATTTTTGTAGGGGTTGTGTAATTGTAATACTAAAACTGGTCTTCATTTTAATGTCAATATCTCTTTTCCATAATGGGTTAAATCAAATACATGGTAATGCAGGTAATAAATTTACCTATTTAGCTTTAAGTAACTTAAAAACTATATTATATTGAGAATATTAATGTTATATAATGTATGCTAATTAGGTCAGCTTTGATTTTTATGGGTAAATAATAAATTTTAAAATAAAATTTTTTTTTTTACACAAATTCAATATATGTGAGTGTATTTTTATACCTGCACATGTAAGTTATGTAGGTATTACCATTTTTTAAAAAGTTCAGATAAAAAAATCACATTTTAAAAGATAAATACCTATTTAGATTTTTTTGTTGGTTTTTTAAACATTTTGTAGGTATTATGATTTCCTGTTTAAGTAAATAAATGAAAAAGACTTTTTATTAAGGTTAAATTAAATTTGTGCTTTATACATTCTAGATGAATATACTAAAGATCATAATAAAAACATAAACATCCAAATTTTTTTTTTATAATTTAAACTAACCTTGAAATATTGAATTGAATAACCTATCCAACTAAGGTTATAGAAGGTCCTGATATTAATAAATAAAACTTATAAGAGCAATAAAAAGAAAGGTATAAGAGCACTAAAAGTTTACTTTATTCAGGGTTAAGTTTTATATTTTTTGTGCAAGGTTTTTAGATCTTTGTTCCAACATTTGTTGAGTAGAACGGAACAGTGAGTTGTTGGGCAATACCACATGGCTTAAAAAAGTATCATGATTTATTAAACTATTTTCTTTAGTTGCTTTAGTCCTCTGAAATTCCAGAGACTGTACATTGTACTTACATTGAAAAATGCCACATATAGGTGCCTACCTATTCTGCTAGTTGTTGATTTTCTTATGGTTTTATAAGCATAAACAAAAATAATCTCTCTATGTTTGTGAAGAAAAATATGATAAAAGACTATGGTGACCCTTACAACTGGATTTTGATCATCAAAAAGTGGTTTGGAAACAGCTAATGGCATTACTTTATATTACCCATCTAAATTAGCATGGCATTATGGTCATACATGCACAAATTTCTTGGCACTACCCCAAGATACATGGCATTACAAATGTTGAGTTAGCTGTTATCCCCTTGTCAAAAAGTTTTAAAAAACTGGATAGGGGTAAGGTTTTTCCAATTTTTGTATAAAGGACCAAAAGACATTGTAATACCCAGCCAGAAAAACCCAAGAGCTTAAGGAATGCCTTTTGTGTATACCCCCCACTGGTCCAGCCTTTGAGTCTACATAATTAGCCATAAATAATAATTGTATACTTACCATTTTATTCAAAATTTCCACCACAGATGCACCAAAACCAGTTTTCACAACCTATTTTCCAAGATCAACAAGATGAAATCCACTGAAGAAAAGCGCCAACAAGGGATAAACCTACATTGCGACGGCACTGCGGGCCGAATCGCTCTACTAAAATTAAAATATTGTAGCTCCCCGAAGGCGCTACAAAGTACGCGAAAATTGAACAAAAAATGTTGAAACTTTCATGGAGAAAATCAAAAAGAACCTCAAAAAAATCGCAAAACGTTCACCTTTCGCTGCATCACCATCAACAACAACCACAGATCGAAGTTTTGGTTGCGTCGCCGATTGCGCAAAAAATCGAAGTTCAACACGAAGAGCTGACAACGCCGCGGTTTTTTTTTCGTAGGTTAAAGATTGGAATCCTCGTCCACCGCAGCGTAGAAACCGTTCATTGTTGTATTCGTGTTCTCTGGCACCACGGTGGAATTCTATCCACCCTGCTCTGGCACTAGGCTCTATTAGAATCCGTGGAATCCGTAAACCTTGGTGTTCTGTAGCTGCGTTCGGTATTACATCGGATTAATCTTTTTGATCGAAATCGTTCGTTAATTCCATCTAGATCTAGGGGAGGTAGATCTGAATCGTTCGGTAATTCTGCTCAGACTAGTCGGACGTAAATCTTGTTGCTCCGTACATTTTGATCGACGAAACAGATTAATCTGAGATTGTGACGTATGTTGTGTATTTGTTTTGTTTTCAAAAATAATTTTTTATGTAAAAAGATTGAAATCGAATTATTTGATGTTGAAGACAACAAATTATATAAATTTCCGACATCACAGGAAAATTTTGTCAAAATTATAGCTGGGCGTGAGTTGCAATATGTACATAATATTTTTGGTTATATTTAAGGTTTATAAAAATTTGATCTGGATCGTTCGTTAATTCCAATTTGCTCAGACTAATCTGTAATCACGTGACCAAAAATCTGTCACCTTTGTGATGCAAATACCGAACGCAGCTTGTGGTTGGTGTTCCGGGTTCTGTGGTAAGCAGAGTATCGTGAATTTTTGTTTTTTAAATTAAAAACCGTAAAACTTAATTTATAAATTCAAAAACCAGGCAAACTCCAAAGAGTTTATGTTATATATTGTGGCGATAACAATATAACGAGCTTATTTAGAGGCATGACAGATCTTCCGCCGTTAAAAGGTATTTTTTAGGTTATAAAAAACCGAGGGGTGAACAGCTCTCACAATCGGTGTACACATTTCTCATAATCTTTACACAATCCCTCCCAATCACTCACAATCTTACCACAATCCCTCACAATCTTACCACAATCTTTACACAGTCTGTCCCAATCACTCACAATGTGTCACAATCTTACCACAACCCCTCACAATCTTATAACAGTCCTTCACATTCTCTCGCAAGAATTTTTGTCGCCCCACCCCCCCCCCCCTTCAGGCACGCTACACCGCTGCACAATCCCTCACAATCTTATCACAATCCCTCACAATCTTAGCAAAAGATTGTGGATTTTCACAATCGGTGTACACATTTTGGGTTAGCTGTTCACCCCTCTTAAAAAACTAAAGGGGAATTTATAAAAAAAATTGCATTTAGTGCAATTTATCTATACATAATTTATATGTTACTTTATGATACAAATCATGAAGCAAGCTCCAAGCTAACTACAGTCAGGCTATAAGTCATTATGACTAACGATATAGCTGATCTCAATAATGTATTGAAAGATGATACATTGGGTGAAGCAATTAATCCAGATGAAATTTTTTACAAAGTAAATGTAGAAAAATGTCTTAATATATTTCACATAAACATTAGCAGTGTGAGAAAAAATTTTGATAGCTTGGTAAGTTTCTTGGAAACTTATTACTTAAGTGTCTGTGATGTAATAGTTTTAACAGAGTGCTTTCAACTTGAGTCATATGAAGTATTCTCAATACGGGGATACTGAACATACTATAATCAGGGTGCCATTAATAAAAATGATGGTGTTTTGTTATTCTGAAGTAGAAATACATACTCTACAACTAACAAAAATTAATGTTAGTAGAATAATTATAGACATTAATAGTGTAAAGTATACCCAAGTAACATTTCTTTATTTATAGCAGAAGCTAAAAGGTTGCCAGCGCCTTTCCTTAAAACCATTAGTTTCAATGTTTCGTCGCTAGCACGTTCCCATTACGCTTATATACCCCTTAGACCTCCTAAATGGGACTCCCCAATGGGTGGTGGCAACCTATGTATTAAACTCATTATAAAACCATAAGAAATAAACGCTAGCTTCGCCCTCTAGCGGTTCCACCAGTATAGAACCTTTTAGAGCCTAAAGCTATTATGCCAGGTTCTAAAAGCAAACGTCCGCTATCCTGTTATAAAACCAGATTTGGTAATTTGGTATCCTGGCAATTCTGTTGAATACCATAATACCTTTAGTGTAAAAAATTTTTCCTATAAAAGCTTTAGCAATATTTTAGATTCACAATGGCTATATAAAATAATTTAGGTCATAAAATTGCCAAAAATGTCAGAGTCCCAAAATTATTAGATCACATAAAAATATACCTATATATGAGGAGTTTGTCGTTTTGTGGATCATCAAATTGCCTGCCAGACTTATTTTTCTGATAAAATCGTATCTGAAAAGCTCTCAAAACAGGCGCGCCAGCTCACAAATGCTTTTTAATAGTTTTTTGATAACTAAATAACAAATATTTAAAATAAAAAAAAATAATTTACACTATTCACCATTAAAAAAGTCTGTTTGGTTTACATAAATCAAAATTAAAGTAAAATTATTGTTAAAAACACTGCTAAAACGACTAGATAAATATTTTCTGTTTACAATATTTTTAAAATAATTCTATATACGCCATTATCATTTTATAGTGGTCACTTGGTTTTATTTGTTACTCTATCGCAACAAGGATTTTTGAGTGCGCTTATGAAACCAATAAAAAAGAGAAGGTAAACATAGTGAACATAACCTCACTTAAATTTTTTGTATTTGTTTTTTAAAGTGTTGTGTTAAATTTAAATGTTTTTTATCGTGCAATTTGCACACAATCAGGAGGGCCAGTGCAATGATATCCGTTGTGCCTGCAGGTTGGAGGGAAACCTCTTATATTGGGCGTTTAAACAGGCCTTATCTAGGCTTGGGTGCCCTACCCAGGAGGATAATAAATAATCATTCTTGCAATAGGTAGGTACCAATCTGTACTAGTACTAGTAAAAACTAAAATATGAAAGTATTTATTTACTTCTGTTAGAACCCTTAAGGAAACAAAGTTTTTTTGATTAAAATGCCTAAAAGTAATGGCAAAAACCAAAAGTCTAAAGTTTATATTTACCACTCTTAAAAACCTTAAGGAAACTAGGTTCTATATGGCCGCCTATATAATCATATTTACTATTAAACTACTGGTAACTACAAAAACAAAAGGATATAAGGTAACCTTTTAGCTCTATTATAAAACACTTATGTTATGACCTAAAGTAATGAAAAAAACTAAAAGACCAAAGTTTATATTTAATTCTTTTTAAAAACTTTAGGTAAAAGGGTTTTATAAGACCATCTTTATAAATCAGAAATCAATAAAACCAAAAGTATCTAAAAGGAACAGAAGAACACTTTTTGGTTGTATAACACCTCTTTAGGTAATTGGCAATATAAATTACCTTTTTGTAGCCAAATTGATCCTAAAAGCCATAACAGCACCCTCTAAATAACCTTGGAACCAAATTAATAAAACCTTGAGTGGTAATAATGTTACTTGGGTAGTATTACGGCAGCATACAGATCACCAGCAACAAACAAAAACAATTTTATAAGCGATCTTAACATGTATTTAAAAAACATGGAGATCTTAATTTTAATCTACTAGCCAATCAGAATTCCTTAGTTATTATTTAACATTAACAGCTAACGGCTTTAAATCTTACATTAACTCCATCACTCGAGAAAAAACAAAAAGCTGTCTGGATCATTTCTTTGTGAAACAAAATCTTAAATTAAATAGTATGGTATTTATTATAAAAACTGACATAACCGATCATTACCCAATCTCATTGAATATAATAAACAACAATAACAATGTTAAAGAGTGTATGAACAAAGTTAGGGCAACTACCAAAATTGACTTTGGTAGGCTGGGTGAGTTCTTTAAAAGCGAACAGTGGACAGAAGTTTTAAATAGCAGTGAGCCAGAATCAGCTTTACAAAAATTTATTACATTCTCTAAAACAACAAAAACATTTAGCAAAAAATATAAAAAAATTAAACCCTGGATCTCCCTAGGTTTAATAAGAGCTATTAAAAAACAAGACAAATTGAAAAAAGATCTTCAAAAAAACTTCACAGCCGAAAAAGAGTTAAAATATAAAAATTATAGAAATGGTCTTAAAAAAGTTTTAAAAAGAGTAAAAAATGACTATTATAAAGAAAAATTGAAAAAAATAAGAACGACATTAAAAAATCATACAATATAATTGCTGAAATAAATTGTAAGAAAAAAGTCAAGAATAATATTAACATAGTCAATGATGCCAATAAACAAATTGAAAATGATCTTGAAATGGCAAATTACTGTAATACATATTTTTCAAATATTGGTCTGGAAATGGCTAACAAGATTTCAGAAGTTAAACAAATAGATCATTTGAATAAATCAATTTTTTTAACCCCTGTATGCAATGAATAATTCATTCAGCATATTGGTACTTTAAACACGGAAAGCAGTCCTGGCTATGACATGGTCACTGTTCAACAGATCAAAGATCTAAATCAATATATAAACCATTTTCAAATGAATAACTAGTAATTACCTCCGGTTCATTATATTGGTTGACATTTAAAATCAGCTGTTTAGGCCCTGAGCCTATTACCACAGAAACACCGCTTGAATAGCTTTTTTTATAACCAGTTATTGTTTGTTTTTGCTTTTTACGATTTTTTAAATAAGTTTAGTTGGTTTTACTGCGCTTTCTATTCTTGAATTTGAGTTCTTCTCGACCGACTCTCAAATACTGGCGTATTTGATTTGAAATGGGCATAATTTGGAAAAAAAAACTTAAATATAATAAATAGTGGTTAGAGGAGTACAATAATACTGTTTTTTTAAATAATATTTCGTGTATCAAAGTCTACATTGAAAAAATTAGAGGAAGCCAAGGGTTGATGAAACGGAAAAAATTTTAACAAGACAATATATAGCTCTTTGTACGATTTTCCCTCATAATTGAGACACACACGATAAATTCCACTCATTGCAAAAATTAACGCATTCATTCATTCATATTTGGTTGGCCTATGCATCTAAGGCCATCTAGCCACAGTCTGCAACTTAATGATCTGATTTCTGATTTGGACAGTCACAACACACTCACATTCATACACATATAGACCCCCAAGGTAGGCAATTTTCTTTTTCTCATGGAGGATTTAATTTTGCCTGATGCTCTTTGTGAAACACAGGGGTCTTTATCGTGCTAGCGCCATCTACGCTCTTAACACGGGACCACCGGCTTAACGTGACTTCCGAACCACGGTCTTGAATTCATCATCAACTTTGCCTACTTCGTTGATGCCCAAACTTCGCCCAAGACAGGCTTTACCCTTACTTCCGGTAAATCTGTATTCACAAACGGAGAGTAGGTTCGAGTTTGTAGTGGCAGGCATGGAATTTGAACCACACACCCTCTGATTGGCAATTACAGTAAACAGACCGCAGGTCGGTAGTACGGAAACTGCCTTGTAAATTTTTTATAACTGTTTTTAGTAGGGTCACTGCATCCTGGAAGCCTGGCGATGGAAGACACTACGTCTTCGTGATGCAGTGACCCTAGTTTTTAGTTTTGGTCAGCGCCCTCTAAGAGCTGGCCGGTCGAACTACACTTAGTGCGGGAGTTGAGCGTAATTTTTTGGAGCACTTTTAGTGCAGGGGATGAGCGTTATTTCTATGACTCTTTTAAACCGGCTGTCCAGAGAGCATATTATCCGCGCGGATTTTTTTTCTCGGGCTTTGATTGGTTGAACTTTTTAAATCAGCCAACCAGAGCCTGGGAAAGGATAAATCCGCGCCGCTTATACGCTCTATGGACAACCAGCATTTATGCGTGAGCTAATGCGGACGAACTCAAACCGATCAACTGCGCATGTGTCACTCGCTTGTTTTGGAAATTCGTTTCTCTTGAGCCGAAAAGAACAATAAAGAGAATAAAGTAAAAAAGAGAGTAGCACATGCGTAGTTGAAAAAACCGCTTTCAGTTCCGAAATTTTTCCACCAGTAAGCTGATTGTCATTAAAAATAGGATTGAATAAAAAGTATTTTATCTTAGCATAGTAAGTATATTATAAAAAGATATATATGAAACACATTAATGATTACTAACAAAAATATAAAGGGTGCAAGCCTAGTTATTCTGTGATTAAACTTACTAACTTAAAAGAGTCATTAAATAATATTAAAACATTAATATAATCTTGATTTGTTCAAAAGTCCCCCCGTTGGCCAATGAGAGTACTAATAGCAATAGCAATATAAAATATAACTTTTCAATTGGAGAAAATAATATAAGTACTTATAGATATAGATACAATACAATACAATTTATGAAAAAAAACTTGGGTTGAAGACAATTTAATTTACCAAGTTTTACCCTATTATACCTATTGGTGAAGGCGCAAGAAAGTTATAAGGAAAAGCTTTTCACAGAGAGGCCAATTTAACTATTTTAAATTTTTTACCAAAATATTAGTTTAATAATACATAAAATCTTTCTTTTTCCTTTCATGAAAAGTTATAACAAAAATAACAAAATGTTCTGAAAAACTCGGAAAATTTTCGGAAAACTCGGAAAATAAATCTTCGGAAAAACTCTGGAAATATTCGGAAAAACCCGTGAAAAACCCGGAAATTTTTTAAAAAGCTCAGGAAATAATCGGGAAAACTCGGAAAATATTCGGAAAACTCTGGAAATATTCAGAAAAAACTCGGGAAATAATCGGAAAAACTAGGAAAAAGTGTTTATCGGAAAATTTTAAAAAAATTTAGGAAATCTCGGGAGATGTTTGGGAAACCTAGTTAAAAACTGGGAAAATTTTTGGAAAAACTCGGAAAATGGTTGAGGTGGCATGGCAAAACCCCCCATTGCCAGTTTCTAGCTACGCCACTGTAAAAAGTAGTGCTCATTTGATTCCAAAAAATATAAAATTTGTTAAGGGATTTAAATCACACTTCTTTTGTAAGTAACAAAGAAATTGTTGACATTACATCATACCTTCTGTTTGAATAAACAGTTATACTTAAACAAAAGAGTCTTATAAAACTAAAAAAGTCCAAAAAAAGTCTATAAAATCACTGAAAAAACACAAATTAACAAAAAAAGCTTCGAAGAGAACTTCCACACAAGAACAAAGAATACGAAAAATGAAAATGGCGATAGGTCGCTAGGCGGCTGACACCCTGTCAAAAATGTCAAAGTACAAAAATCTGTCTGTCTTTTGCACGCCCTCTAATAGCTGGCCCCTTTTTCAATAGTTTTTGGCGGGGAAGTCCGAGTGTCTATACTACCGCTTTGCGGTCCGTGTACTGTGTTGGCAATCGGACACCTCGCCCACTGAACCAATCAGGGCCACAAAAAAAATTGACGCAAAAGAAAGAAAACAAATGATTGTGAGGTTAGAAAACCCAATAACTTTCCTCGAAAAAATGTGGTAATTACCGGTAATAAACGATGACGTACAAAGGGCTCATTCGTGACGTCACTCTTCAAGGAGTGGTATTTACCACGGCCGCTTGAACGCCAATGGTAAAAACTAGTAATTACTAGTTTTTCGCTTGAAAACGGCTATCGTTGAACCACTTAGGGCCGGTTTCTCATTAGACGGTTAGCTCTGACCCGTGGGTCATCCTTGATAGCTGTCTTTTTTTGGCATGTGGTCAATATGTCAGTCATCTCTTTTTTTAACCCACAGGTCAGGGCTAAGCCTCTATTGAGAAACCGACCCTTACACATATTTTACAAAGACAGGAATTTTACCCTCCCACTTTAAAAAATCTATTATAATCCTAATACATAAATCAGGCAAAAAGAGTATATCAAACTATAGACCAATAAGTCTAATTAGTAACTTTGCTAAAATGTTTGAAAGATGTCTGAAAGCATGTTTAGTAAATTTTTTCAAACAAATAATCGATTAGGGGTTAGTACTAGCGATGCCATGGCTGCTTTGCTGATACCCTGTTTCCACCAATGCATGCCCACCCCGATTCAAAAAACGCATCACGTGATGGCCCATGGATTTGCACTGCTTTTAAATGCAGCGTCACCTGATGCGTTTTTTGAATCAGGGTGGGCGTGCATTGGTGGAAACAGGGTATTAGTGAAATGTGTCTAACACCACCAATAGTGATAAAAAATGTATAGCTGTATTTCTAGGAACAGGTTAAGGCTAAGGTTGTTGAAGGCCTTAAAAAAATAAAAACATGGCTAGATGTTCACAAATTATCATTAAATCTACAAAAAACAAATTACATAGGGCACGTCCGGATTTCAGTTATATTGAAATAGATACTTTTAAAGAAAAAATAATGGAAGTACCATATACAAAATATCTTGGGATCTGTATTGACTCGAACTTAAAGTGGACAAATCAAGTTGAACATCTAACTAAAAAATTAAAATCTCTCATTTATAGATTTTATGTTTTAAAAAATATATTGTCAAAAAAATTACTAACATCTTTATATCATTGCTTGGTGCAATCCTTGCTAAGGTATGATATACTCACTTGGGGTGCAATGTATGACAATACATTGAAAGCATTGCAAATAATTCAAAACAAAATACTAAAAATTATTTATAAACAAGATTATTTATACCACATGCATCTTCTTTATAATTCTAAAATTAACAATATAAGAATATTATAACTTCATTCATTGGTATGTTTTATACATAAAAAGGAAGATAAAAATATATTATCACTTAGCCAAAAATATACTCAGTATACCACACTGCCGCAGCGAATTTTTTAAGAGATCATTAGAATATTTGGGCCCAAAAGTGTACAACATGATGCCTATTAACATAAAACGTAAACCTCGAAATAAGCATCAAAACAAACAGTTTTCTATATTTAAAAAAATATATATATGGAACAACAGAACACTCAAAGCGACATTGATAAATGTATACGACCAAATCCGAGCACTAGGAGTAACCCTGCCCTACATCCCTGTAGTGACGGATAGGATCGGACGTATTCTGGGAAAACACAACATAAAAACGATCTTCAAGCCACCTAAGAAGATCGAGAACCACCTCAGATCTGCGAAGGATATAAGGGATCCACTAAGTTCTTCAGGGATATACCGCATTCCCTGTACCTGTGAAGTGTCTACATCGGAACAACCAAACGGTCCGTAAACACAAGAATCAAAGAACACAAAGCCAACTGTCGACTTGGACACACGGAAAAATCTGCAGTTGCAGGCCACACACTAAACAATGAAGACCACCGAATAAAATTCGAAGACACACAAGTTCTCTGCTCCTCCTCTTCATACTATCCAAGACTCTATAGAGAAGCAATCGAAATTCATTAACACCAGCAGAACTTTAACAGATCTGAAGAAACTTAAAATTAACAGAACATGGGTACCGGTTCTTAAAAACACTAAACGGCTCGCTTACAACAACAAAACTGAATCTCGGGAAAGTGACCAATCACCGACCAGCTCTGATATATGCCCCGCCCATCATAGCGTATATAACCTGACAAGACGCTAGCCCTACCAAGTCCACTTCCAATCCCTGACTTCGCATGCGTAGATCTACCAATATTATTTACCTCATGTATTAGAATAGATGTACAGGGTGATTTTCACTTGAATGATTCTAACCACATGAAAATAGAAAGTTTCAAAAACCTAACCTAACGAAACCTAATCAGATCTAACCGACCCGAACCAAAGCAAACTAAACCAATATTTTTTTTTCAAAAAAAAAAACTTTCCTGACTTCCTACCCAGGATCCTAGAGGATGTGAATCCGAACCAGACCGTACCAAACCGAACCTATCCAAACCTAACCCTACCCAACTAAACCTAATTAGCAGTACGTGTTGTAGTTTAGTTTGGTTAGGTTAGGTTTGGTTCAGTTTGGTTCGGTTCGGATTCACATCCTCTAGGATCCCGGGCAGGAAGTCAGGAAAGTTTTTTTTTTTTTTTAAATTATTGGTTCATTTTCCTTTGGTTCGGTTCAGTTAGATTTTTTTTTCTTAATGTTGTATTGTCATGGGACCACTATGTGTGTACCAAATTTCATCCAAATCGGATAATGGGAAGTGTGTCAAAAACGCTTCACAAGATTTGATAGATAGTTAGATAGTTAGACAGAACATCTGAAGCTAAATAAAAGCTTGTAATAAAAAGGCATACAGGTGTTAAGTCATCTAGGAACTTATATATTTAAAATTTAATATTAATCAAATAAGTATCTATCTGTAATATAAAGTATGTGTAAATAAATAAACTTGAAACGATTATCTAGATTTATTGTTTTTAATAGATCAACCCTTTTTCCTGAGCCCTAATGAAAGAGCTAAAAGAATGGCGAAATGGAATACATTTTACAAGAATGTGGAAGAAGCACTTTCTCGACCAGGAGGATTAAGACTTTCATCAATGAAAGTTTCATATTGTCAATCATCATCATTTGAAGATGGTAAGTGATCATAGCACAGCTCCTTTAAATGCCCAATGAGCAAAATACAAAATAAAGTTGGTATAAAAAAGTACAAATTGACAAAACTTATTTAAAACAAATTAGCACAGTTAATACATTTATTAATAGTTTTATTTTTCAATAATGATTTCCCAAAGGGTCTTTACTGGAAATTTGTATCTTGATCTACAATTTTGAGTTTTCTTCTTCATTATTGATCTTAAAAGCTCTTTGTTGTGTTGTTTAGAAGAAAATCCATAAGAAAGGGTTTGCAGTCTTTCTTGGATTGGAATAATACCAGTTAGTTTTCTAGTTAGTTGCTTTGTTGCTGCCTAAAAATGATAGTGTTTAGGAAATTTCATTAAAAGCAATTGTATTTATTTATACTTTGGTTATCGTTAATATTATATAAATAATGCCATTATTCTAAAAGTTTTTTTTATACTGAAGAGCTATTTTTTTGCTAATAAAGATTTTACGTCGGATTTTACATATCTTTTGGATGGGTTATGTATTTCAAAATTTTTGAAGGCGTAGTAGTAGTAGTAGTAGTGTGGGGTAGGCTCTAGGCCTGGCGACTAGGCACATGAAGCGCCCTTTTCGCCAACCCCCGGGCATCCCCCCTACTGCGTCCTTCCCTCGCTAAGGAATCTGCCCGTCTTCTGTACAAAGGCCAGAATATCGGGCCACCTCAGATTCAGAAGGTCCTCCGTCTCAAAGGCCTCCTCTTCGAATACCTCTCTTCTTGCCTCCTTGTATGCTTCATATGATGAGAGAAAATGCGCCGAGGTCTCGTCCTGGGCCCAACATCGCTCGCACGTCGCGTCCTCCTTCACTCTCATCTTTGCCAGGTGTCCTTGTTGGACGCAGTGTCCGGTCAGGACTCCCACTATGGCTCCCACCTCTCTTCGTGTTCTACGGAGCAGCCAGTCCCTACGGGATTTGCTGTAGCCTGTCACATACTCCTTCGCCTGTCTGGCGTTTCCTGTGTTGGTCCACTCCCTTTGTATCTCTTTCTGGGTCCACTCTGTTAGGGACTTCATTTGCCCTCTTGTGAGCCCCAGGAACGGTTCTGGCCCGACGCATTTCTGCTGGGATCCTCCCCTGGCGAGTCTGTCCGCTTTCTCGTTTCCGGGGACTCCCACGTGACCTGGGACCCATACGAGCTCTACCTCTCTTACGCCGGCCAATTCCTGAAGTGCATCCGCACACTCCTGCACCAAACCTGCGGACATGGTTGGTTTACACAGTGCTTTCAGCGCAGCTTGACTGTCTGAACAGATGCAGAGGCGTTTTCCTGTTTCGTTCCTAATTTCTTCCTCCCATGTTAACGCCAGTATAGCGTAAACCTCTGCCTGGAAGACTGTTGCATTGGATCCCAGCGGGTAGCTTTTTCCAATGCTCTTGCTTTCCACGTACACTCCTGCACCGGTCGAATTCCGGTCTGTCAGCCTTGATCCGTCTGTATAGCAGACCGTGGCGTCGCTAAGGAGTTCAACTCCGTCCTCCTTCCATGCATCCGTTGGTGGTATGGTTACACGGTATCTCCTATTCTCCCTTAACCGCTTTTCTGGCATCGCTAGCCTGTACGTCGATAAAGGAATCTCCTTTTCCGTCACAGTCGCGATCTCCGAATGTCCTTTTTGTCCACCGCTCCTTCTCCACACGCCCGCGTCCCTTATCCTAAGGTATGCTGCCATCGCTTGAAGGCGTAATAGCTAACCTAAAAATCAATTTTATTCATGTTTTTGCTAACCAATGTCGTGCCATGCAACATGCTTAGCACCGTGCCGTAACTGGAAGCCTAAATTAATGATCTGCACTATAAGAAGGCATATTTTTTAATTACCATTCTTAATAATTTTGCAGTTAATGTCTTGGTATAGGTGCACAGTCTTGTGCTTCTTTAAGGGAGAAATCCCTCCTGAACATAATCTACAATGCCATGCTAATTTATGTGGGTAATGTCAAGTAATGCCTTAAGCTGTTTTCCCCTAGGAAATTTTCTTATGATCCTTAGAGCTTTTCTCTCAGCTATTTCTAAATTTTAGCTCACACTACTACTATACTATAGTAGTGTGAGCTATGTTGCACCAATTTCAAAATTTTTTGTATATCTTTGTGTTTCAGATGATTTTGAAACTCCTCCTCCAATTAATTGCATGTTTTTGCCTACTCTGCTTTGATTACAACTGCACACCACTGTTTATTTCTGGTTTTTTTTCAGATGAATCAGGGAGTGAGGTAGAGATAGAAAAAACTAAAACTCAGAAAAACAAGAAAAGAAAGGTATCAAGCCTGAAATATAAAGAAAAATCACCAAATAGTAATAAACCACAAAAAAGTGTTGTTTCTGGCAATGTTAGCAAAGCTAAAAGGTTAAAAAACAATTCTTCTGAAGAAGAACAGGAACATGATACAGTGCAGTTTAAAAGAGGCAAAAAACCAAAAAAATCAATAAAAAATAAAGAAAATGCTGCTATAAACCCACATGAGCAGCATGAACAAATTAATAAATCTAAAACCTCAAACAATCATAGTAAGCAAAGTTCCCAAGGGTCAGATAAATATGATAAAGCTTCAGCCAAGAAACGTGGAAGGCCAACATTGACAAATACAATAAACAAACAAGATTTTGAACAAAATACAGAAATATTTGATCAAATTTCCAAAGCAACAGAAAGTAATGAGTTGGATAAGGAGAATCAAGTAGAACCCAAGAACCAAGAAAGGCTAAAGGAGGTATATAAAATAAGCCCAGAATTAAATCAAACTTTAAGAGGTCGAGAGCTAATTGTAGTTCTAGAAAACCTATCCAGAAGCAATCAACAAACATGTAATGAAAAAGGAGATGTTACAAAATTGGCTGCAAAGGAAGGAAAGGAAATTTATGAAAATAATCTTGACAAAGACGGAAATAAACTACATGTACCAGAAAAAGTACAAGCTATACCCGAGACATGTGGAAAATCAAAAAAGACAAATAAAACAAACCCACAAATAAACCAAGCCCTATTAAATTCACAGCACATTGCAAATGAAGAAAGCCTTTCTAAAAGCAATAAAAACATACCAAATCAAGAATTTCAAATTAATGAACCAGATGTTACAAAATCGTACACAAAAGAAAAAAAGAAAACTAGTAAAAACAATTTTCTATTTGAAAGTGAAGTTGATAATATGCCTTCAGGAAGACAGGCAAATATAAATATTGTATCAAATGTTTGTTTAAAGGAAAATAGTAACCAAGTAAGATCTTATGAGTGTTACGGCTTTTCCCCTACAAATTCAGAAAAACCAGAAACAAGTAAAACTAAGTTCGACTGTCCAACTAAAAATACTAACTTGGCTACACCAATAAAAAGTAAAATAAAGGAAATGAAAGAGGCTTTATGCCAAACTGATAACCTGGAAGATTCTTTACCCAAATTTAAAGATTCATTTTCACAAACAGATGAAAATCCAAGTTTATCAAAATCGCAAATGCTTGACAATCTTCTGGAATTAGCCATTAAAAGAAATGAAAGTAAAGTTTTGCAAGACGGACACAAAATTGAGTGGTCTGCACGTTTTGTTAAATCTCTCTTCTTATATCCCATAGATGGAAAAGAAATAAAAGCATATATCAAAGAAAAAATGGCGATGGATCAAATTGAACCGATCAAGCAAGAAATCGAAGTTAACTTAAAAAGCTTTTTGGGAAATCTCTTACTGTTGAGAAAACATGGCCGTGAAGATTTAAACGAGCTAATCAGTGCAGAGTGGAAACGGTTACTTAAATTCATGCCTCTTAAGTCACTGGTTTTGTATTCTAGATACATCTTAAATCAAGCTCAACAAGTTCAAGTTTAAATTATATGTACATTGGTGTTTAGTTATATACAGGGTGTCCCAGAACTAATGGTACATAGTTAAACCTTAAATTCCCTGGGTCAAAATATTACGATTTAGCCATACTTACCTTAGTCCAAAAGTTCGTACTAACCGAGATACAGGGTGTTAAACTTTATTTTTTCAGTTCGATTTCCTTTAATAACTTTTTTACTAATTAATATTTTTGCAAGAAATAACCAGCGTGTAAGTTTTTTTGAAATTGGTAAGACGATTCCGTTGAAAATTTTGATGTACAATGTATAGGGTGTTCCTTGGACCACTACCATTGCATTAAAATCAGTGTATTTTTTTTGCGCCTCGGTGTATACCAGTTTTTATATAAAATAATGGTTTTTCCATCATTTTTATGTAAAAAAGTTATACTGCTTTAAAGTCGCTCAGAGCAACGGTTTTTGAGATTTTTGCATTTAAAGTTTTTATTGCATATGAGTGATATGCCTAATTTATGTATGATACTTTCTTCAATTCTTTCTACTAATTAATATTTTTGCACAAACTAACCAGCATGTAGGTCTCTCTGAAATTTGCAAGACGATTCCGTTGAAAAATGTGATGTACAATGTACAGGGTGTTCTTTGGACCACTACCAACCATTGCATTAAAATCATTGGTGTATTTTTTTGTGCCTCGGTGTATACTTAAGCAGGTTTTTAAACGGAATATTATTTTATTTATTAAATAATTATTAATAACAAGCCTACTATAATAAAAAATTTTAAGTTTGATTTACTAATTTTAAAATTTTAATTATGTTGCTGAGAGTGCCATGCTTTTTGAAATTTTATATTTTTTTAATAAATAATAAAATATTATTTTTTTGAATTAAAATTTTCTTGAAAACAATAAAAAAATACTTGCGTTAATAAAGTATACTTACCATTTTTAAAAAAACTAATACGAAGAGATTTTTGTTCCTCATTAAAAACATAGCGCTACACAGTTGCAATAACGGACAATAACTTACAATTGTTTTAACACACTTATGATAATTCAAGAACCACACTGTATATTTTTTCACCTAATATTTTTTAAGAAAACGCAAAATCTTAGAATGCTATAAAAAAGTATTGATATGTATGAAGTAAGAATTTAATCAAAAATCTTTTACGCATACAATAAAAACTTCTAATTTAAGTATCTTGAAAACCGTTGCTCTAAGCGACATCTAAAAGCTATAACTTTTTTACTTAAAAGAAATTAAAAAATAAATGTTTTTAATAGAATCTTGTATACACCGCGGAACAAAAACGTTAGACCTATTTTAATGTAACGGTACCGACCTAGAGAACACCCTGTATATTATTTTTATTTTTTTTAACCAAAATTAAATTGTCCATACCCAAAAACCACTAAACCCAATTTTTTGTGCAAAATTATTAATTAGTAGAAAGAATTGAAGAAAGTATCATACATAAATTAGGCATATCACTCACATGCAATAAAAACTTTAAATGCAAAAATCTCAAAAACCGTTGCTCTGAGCTACTTTAAAACAGTATAACTTTTTTACATAAAAAGGATGAGAAAACCATCATTTTACATAGAAACTGGTATACACCGAGGCACAAGAAAAATACACTGATTTTTATGCAATTGCAGTGGTTCAAAGAACACCCTGTACGTTGTACATAAAATTTTTCAACGGAATCGTCTTGCCAATTTTAAAAAAACTCACAGGCTGGTTATTTTTTGCAAAAATATTAATAAGTAAAAAAGTTATTAAAGAAAATCAAATTGAAAAAATAAAGTTTAACACCCTGTATCTCGGTTAATACGAACGTTTGGACTAAGGTAAGTATGGCTAAATCGTAATATTTGTACCCAAGGAATCTTCAGTTTAACGATGTACCATTAGTTCTGGGACACCCTGTATATAGCAACTTTAAAACGCATACATTGCAACAGGGCCACTGCAGCCCAAGAGAACGTCCTCGAGACTCTTTGTTTTTTGTAAATTGTAATAATGTTGGATAAGTTTAATCTGTTAGTTTTGGATAAACTTTTATAAATGTTGTTTAAGTTTTTGTAATAATTAATGAAGATAAAGTATATAAATTTTGTAAAACAATGCTTGGATCAAATTACTTAATTATTTTTAGTGCGGAAAATTCTTTTTTCCGACTTTATTATGAATTAAATATGAACACACATAAAAAATGCTGTAGAAGAATTTATTTTTACGTCTTTTAATTTGTCGGAACTTGTCAAAAATCGGTCACAACAAGCTTTGGTATACATACTAAATTTGTGTGCGTTTTTTCCTGTATCCACATTAGTTATACGTTCCATCAGGCCGTTCGAAAGTCATAAAACCGTCCGGAAAATCCTATTTGCGTACAGTACAGCTTGTACTGTTATCGGACAGTCAGTTTACCGTTCCATCAGACCACTTAAACCGTCTTCGGACCAGCCACGGCTTGTGCCGCAGGCCAGTTAAATTTGTGTGCGTTTTTTCCTGTATCCACATTAGTTATACGTTCCATCAGGCTGTTCGAAAGTCATAAAACCGTCCGGAAAATCCTATTTGCGTACAGTACAGCTTGTACTGTTATCGGACCGTCAGTTTTCCGTTCCATCAGACCACTTAAACCGTCTACGGACCAGCCAAGGCTTGTGCCGCAGGCCAGTATACCAGTATTCTCTCTTCAAACTTGTTGCGCCTCGAACTCCTAGAGCATGGTAGGGTAAAATATCCAGTTAGCCGTCCACCCCCAATTGTCGTCCACTTTGGCACTTTTTGCCTAAAAATAAGATAACAAGCACCATATGGCTCCATCTATGGACACTTTCTTAAAAAATGATCCTTCCCCCACCAAACGGTAAAGTCGTTTTTTAAATCGCGCCAAAAGTTTAGCCAGTACAGCCCTGTCTTTAGAAGGGTGAACGTGCCTTGAACCAAAGTGAGGTTTTCTTTATGTTTTTGCTAGTGTAGGTGCATGCGGGAAATCGCGAGTAAGTATTAGAATTTTACAAAATGTGTTGAACTTTTATGTTTTTTAGTTAGAATAATAATTTTCCCATCGAAAAATATCACTTTTAGTTACAATTTCTTAGTTTTTCTATCAAAAAATGGGTGGTCGCCGAACTGGATGAAAAAAAGGTCAAAAATAAATATTCGTCCAGGTGGACTTTTAAGACACATTGCAAACAGATTTTTTTTTATAATATCATGTCCAGTTCTCGTCCGCATTTTTCTCTTCGTTCACCAGAGTTATTATTGACACAAAATCGGCAAAATTTGGCTGGTCGAAGAAATGGAATTTTTCGACCACCCAAAATATGGCCGGACGAAAAACTGGAATCTTTCGACCACATCAATTTTTTGTTGATTTTGACGGACGAAAAACAGGTTTTTTTCGACCACTAACAATTAAGAAGTTAATCCCTGACTGTTTCTTGTTAAAATAGGTAATTAAAAAATGGAAGTAGGTACCTACCTATAAGTATAGGGCATTCCCAGTTGGAAACTCTTGAAATTTTTCGGGTACTTCTAGGGACAATAAAAAAATGGTCCACATTGCAAAGTTTAAATTTTATAAGAATTTAAATAGTGAAAAATGCATTTTGGTAATTTTTACCATTTTTGAGATACAAATCCTTTTGAAAAAATTGCATTGGTGTTCATAATTTTATTATTTAGGTTAGTCTTTTTTAATTTTTTGAAGATTTTTTTATTTAGCTAGTATAAAATAGAATTGAATTTTTCAGATTACACCATATACTTTTTAGGTAGGTACCTGGTGTGTACAAAAAGAAAAATAAATCAGTGGTTCCAGTAGGTATAAGGTTCTTTTTGGTTGCATTACAGGATATTCCAATAATTTGTTTTTTTGTTTTGGCTAGACGATTTTGTACTTTTTTTGAAAATTGAAACATTTTCGATACTTAACGCTTTATTTTGTTTAATTTTTTAATAAAAGTTGAAAATTAAATGCTTTGTTTTTCTCTATTTAAAAAATATGGCTGAATTTTTCAATGAGGATAATGGCGTCAAAACATTTTAAAAAATATTATTTTAAATCTGTCGTTACTTTCTATGACATCACTGTCCGCAATGAAAAATTTAACTTCTTTCTTTTTGTAACCATAACGAAATAAAAAAATTGGATTTCTAGGTATACCAAAAAAAAGTACACAGATATTTCGACTAAATTTCCTCGACCCAAGAATAATAACGGCTGTAACTTATGGTGACTAAACTAGTTTAGCATCAAGATTTAAATTGAAGTTGCCTGCAACAAGAAGATTAAACGCAAGAAACCGAATACTCTTCCAGTTGTTCCACTATGTTTTTTAGGTACACTATAATATGCTTAACGAACTTCGCGGGAATATTGCTCCTAAATCTGCTCAAATCAAGTTTTTCCTTGTGAATTTCGCCCAAAAAACCCCAATTTTCGACCAGTTTATTTGGCGTGTAGTCGATTAATTCCTATTTTTCGTCCTAAAATGGTCGAATACCAGTTTTCGACCGCCAACAAACCAGTTGTTCGAACCACCAAAACCTAGTTTTCGTCCGGTCGAAAAACTAGATATTTTTGGACGGAAGGAGGGAAGGCCGTGGACGGGAACTGGGCAAAACGACATTTTTTTCATTTTAATTGTCTGGAACTGTTAGATTAAAGCAAAAAATTCAAAATAATTGTTTTTGAATTCTTAAATCATCAAATAATGGAAATTAGCCGCTCATAATACCCAATGATGTAAAATGTTCGAGATTTCGGGCTCTAAAGTTGAACTTTCCACTAACTGGACGACAATTGGGTAGTTTACCCTACGGCAGTTTGTACTGGTTTTTATAACGTAGCGCTTCACCTCGCCTGCGGCACGAGCACGGTTTTATGACTGTCGAACAATAATATATATTATAATCTTTGTGTCGAACTGCCTGATGAAACACTGCTATTATTTTCAATTTAGTGCCTAAATATTAAATTTAGAAATTTTAATTTGTGGCAAAAATCAAACATTTTTAACCACAGACTAGGTAAATAAGTATAAAATTTTTTAACACCTATCAATTTTCTTGCTCACGGTTTATTTTACAGAGTTTCGGTTATTTGCTTTATAACCTGTTTCCACCAAGGCATGCCCACCCCCATTTCAAAAAACGCATCACGGGATCACGGTGGATAGAATAGACCGGTGTTCGGATCTTATATATATATATGTCGAATTTTCCACGTCACTGGTGGTCCAGCTGATTTTTGTAAACAAAAGTTAGATCTGTTATGAACAACGGAACAACTAATATTTTTTGAAAACTAAGGCCATTTTTCTACTGTTTTCTAGTACTTCCTTATAAAATGTAATTTTCTAGATGTATTGTCGTTATTTTTTTTTAGCCCGCTTTATTTTTTATTACACAAAACTTAAACTACAACATCGTTTAATATCAAAGGTGAACCGAGGACTATTGGTTAGTAAACAAAGAGGTATGTCAGCGGATAATTTTTGAAGCTGAAACGAACACATTCATTTCTTTGAATTTTAGTTTTTGTGTAAAGAGAAATGAAGCGGGCTAAAAAAAATAACGACTGGTATGTTTGCAAAATATTATTTTATAAGAATACACTAAAAAATCGTAAGAAAATTGCCTTAGTCTTCAAAAAAATCAAAAAATATTAGTTGTTCATGTCATCTCTAACTTTCGTTTCTAAAAATCAGCTGGACCACCAGTGACGTGAATTCGACATATATTTATAAGATCCGAACACCGGTATATTCTATCCACCGTGTCACGGGATTGCCCATGGATTTGCACCGGTTTTAAATGCAGCGTCACCTGATGCGTTTTTTGAATCGGAGTGGACATGCATTGGTGGAAACAGGGTGTTATTTTTGCGCTGGAGGAAGGGCATTTTACTTTTTGGCCTGGGGCGGCAAATAGAGATGGGCGATATATCGATCACTGCGATTCAGTAACAGTGAAACAAAAATCACTGGCGCTACCGGTTATCGAAATTCTGCACAAGCAGTGATTCAGTGATTGGTAAATATTATTACCGGTATCTGAGGAACGTCGCGTCTCAAGGCGTCGTCGTGTCGCTGGTCGCACCCGAACGCATATTTGGCAGTGAAATCGCGTTTCACCGTAACATACGAAAACGGTGATTTTCATCTAGCCGGTTAAATCATAAATAGCACTACCGAATATTAGGTAACCTTTTTCGCGGCCGAAATAACTGTATAGCCGCAGCCGCAGGGGATGCCCTCCGTAATACTAGGTAAAATAAAAAATACTAGAAATATTTTACTAGGTAAAATAGTGAATGAAGAATGAATAATAGAAATATTTTATAACAGACGCTAGCCCTACCAAGTCCACTTTCAATCCCTGACTTCGCATGCGCAGATCTACCAATAATATTTACCTCATGTATTAGAATAGATGAATACAGGGTGATTTTCACTTGAATGATTCTAACCACATGAAAATCGAAAGTTTCAAAAACCTAACCTAACAAAACCTAATCAAATCTAACCGAACCGAACCAAAGGAAACTGAACCAATAATTTTTTTCAAAAAAAAAACTTTCCTGCCCGGGATCCTAGAGGATGTGAATCCGAACCGAACCAAACTAAACTGAACCAAACCTAGCCTAACCAAACTAAACTACAACACGTACTGCTAATTAGGTTTAGTTGAGTAGGGTTAGGTTTCGATAGGTTTGGTTTGGTACGGTCCGGTTCGGATTCACATCCTCCAGGATCCCGGGTAGGAAGTCAAGAAAGTTTTTTTTTGAAAAAAAATATTGGTTTAGTTTGCTTCGGTTCGGTTCGATCTGATTAGGTTTCGTTAGGTTAGGTTTTTGAAACTTTCTATTTTCATGTGGTTAGAATCATTCAAGTGAAAATCACCCTGTACATCTATTCTAATACATGAGGTAAATAATATTGGTAGATCTACGCATGCGAAGTCAGGGATTGGAAGTGGACTTGGTAGGGCTAGCGTCTTTGTATATATTATACAGTGATTGAAATCACCGTTAAAAATCACTGGTTACTTATAAATCGCTGTCGCTACTTCACCGGTTAGTCGAAAATCACTGTTTTGCCCAACTCTAGCGGCAAAACTGCTAGGCCCGGCCCTGATGTCGTTAAAAAAAATTACCGTAGATTAGGGTGTTGGTAATGACCAAGGTAATAGTACTGTCTTTGGGTAATGACAAATTACCAGATCAAGCAGTGTTGCCAACTATTGGAAAGTGAAAATCCGTAGCGTGCACGCGAAAAATCTGTAGAAATCCGTAGGTTCAAAGAAGACTAAAAACAAAAAAGGTGCTTTTTTACAATTAAAAAGTTTATAATTGGTTTGATTTTTACGACGTTCCAAGACGTGCGCAAGCGTAGATCTGTCACTTCTGCCAACCAATCAACTGAGAGATATTTCAGTATGGTTTTATACAGCAAAACTTTAATAATTCCCAGTTCTTTTTGATGAAAATTCGTCGTTTTTGTGCTGTGAAAATGCCGGTGACGTGCAAGTTGTGTGACAAATTATTTAGTGCCCAATTTAATTTGAATAAACACTGTCATCGGGGTTCTACTGTATGTCTATGCTACGATAAACATTTTTTAAGATTTAGCGCATTTAAATTTGTCAATACTCCCATGGCAAAACAAAATAAACGTGAAATGCAATATAGAAGAAATACTGCATATACCTCAAAAAATATTAATCGCAGCACATAGATATTGTAAATTTTTGAAATCAAAAAGAAAAGACGAATCTTAAAATGCAAAAATATACAGGGTGTTCCCTCTCAAAAAATCGACTTCATTGTCACACCCTGTACAGGGTGTCCCAAATTCGTTGTTTTTTTGTGGTATCGGGTATTTCTAGGGGAAATAGAAAAAAACTGAGCCCCCTTTGCGGCGCTTAAATTTTAAGAGAAGCCTAAAGGTGAAAACCACATTTAGATATAGCAAGCCGTTTTTAAGCTACGGAGTGTTTTTGTCTGCATTTTGCTTTTGTGTAAATAGCTTTCTTATAGATCTTTTCTTGAAGAATTGACAGATGTAAACGGTTTTTATTTATCTGTTTTGGTTTTTAAAATATTGCATAAAGTTGTTATTTTTCTTACAGAATAACTCTCTTTTTATTCGATTTTTAAAATCAGCTTAAAATTTCCTTTAAAATGATGTATCACACTCAATATTTTAATTTTTTATTTTTTTTATTGTTTTCTTTATTTTATTTTTTAATCACCTCTTTATTATTTTTTTATTTTTATAATTTTATAATATTAAAATATTTTAAACCCATTAAGCAAACTAAAATATGTGGTAAAAATAAAAAAAAATAATTTTATGTGATATCTCAAAAACTAAACGTGACAAATGAAATTTAATTTAACAGTTTAATTCCTCTTAAAAAAGTGTCTTAGGAATGTTTTCACAGAAATAAAAAATATTAATAAATAAACAAGTTATAGACCCCTTCCCAAAATGCAGACTTTTTAGAAACACCCCATAGTTTAAAAACGGCTTGCTATATCAAAATGCGATTTTCACCTTTAAGCTTCTTTTGAAATTTGAGTGTCGGAAAGAGGGATCAGGTTTTTTTAGCCCCTCTAGAAATACCCGAAACCTCCCAAAAACATCGAATTTGGGACACCCTCTACATGGTGACGGATAGAAAAAAATTATGTTGGCTTTTAAAGTTGTCATAATTAACCAAAAAAATCTACAATTTATTATAGCCCTTTATTTTCAATGATAAAGTTGCTGAGTGCTCAGGTTATAAAAAACCACCCGATACCTACATAAAATCATACCTAAAAATTAGAATTGACCATTATTTTATACCTTGAATTTTTTATTATACGTTAAGCTCTTCGATCTCGCGCCAATCCCGGTATTCGCGCCAATAATTTAAATTAGACATTTTGACGTTAATTTTGGCGCATGCTCCTTTGATGGAATTCATCTCGGTATTTAACGACTCGTGTTCTCGTTGATTTTTTTCTTTTTTTGACAGTGACAGGAGTGCACAACTTTTTTGGTTCGGAATTGCACGAGAACGGTAGGGTACCTACTGCTCCGTTCCAACGGATACAAATAAACTTGGCAGTGGCGCCAATTTTTTAAACGGATAAACCGTTATAATTAGAAGAAATAAAAAGTACGTACTTTTTTTATTTAGTTAAGGTACGTACAAACACTAATATTAGATAGTTTAAGTTGTGCTACGTATTTTTACGTAAGCATGAGATTTGACAGTTACGCAAGCGCACTTCGTCACAACGTCGTCAAGGTCACGTTAGGAACTTACTTACTTACGTTAGCTTACGCAGTCTGCGGGCACCTTAACGCTACCAAAGAATAGAATTGGTTGATTGACCGATCGAAAAATGAGGCCTACACGATAATTTCCGCTTCTAGTACAAACAATTCTTTGCAAATATATTCCTACTGTAGTTGAAAAGACAATAAACAAAATTGTAACATCAAAAATACACAGTGCCGAATTCCATATTCTCTGCTATTAGTAGACTTGTTATGGTAACGTAAAAACATTCAACTTAAACTCAAATTTGGAACAAAACGTAAAGCGCTTAACGTGCAGTTTTACGTAAAAATACGTAGCACAACTAAAACGATCTATTTTCTAGTGCAACATACATAACGTAAAACATAGTTTAACTTTCGTGGCGCGAAGCGTTGTTTGACTCCCCATCAAACAACGCGCGAAGTAATACAATTCGTTCTAAATAATGTTGCGACGACCGTCCGCTAGATGTCTAGAAAAATAAGGTCACTGATCCAAGCAAAACCTTTTTACAAAATGATTAAAATGTAGGAAAAAAAGTAAAGATAATATGGACCTATTGCAATAGTGCCAGGCACAAATTGTGCCGGGCACTCTATTGACAGTTTCGCATTACAAACTGACAGTTGATCTTTCAAAATTGACATACCAAAGTCGAATTTATAAATCCCGTCGTTTATTTTCCATTAATATAGTAGCGTCACTATTAAATCCGGCTCGTATAATACACAAAGGCCTAATTTTGAGAGGACACAGCTGTTCTTATAATGAGAAACTCTCAATATAGTGCCCAGCACAATTTGTGCCTGGCACTATTGCAATATGTCCCTACTGAGGACTGATAAGGAGGAATGAGGCGCGGCCGCCGTTGCGTTTCGATGTTTATCATTTTTTAGTAAAATTACCAAAAATCTGTAGATTTGGATCCAAAATCGGATATCGGAGATGGAAATCCAAAATCCGTAGATCTACAGATAAATCCGTAGGGTTGGCAACATTGAGATCAAGGCTCAAATAACCGTAGATTCCGATATTACTGTGTTCCTGGCAACATTGGTTCCAGCAAGGCCAACACAAAAATAGCCCTGGTTCCAGTTCCAACAACCCAGAGTTTTTTTCGCTGGAATCTGATCACGGCACAGCTGTTCTAGAATCTCTGGCCGCAACCAACCAAAACTATCAGCTGATTTCGCGTTGTGTTCGAGCTTTTAGGTTATGTTTCTTTATTTTTTTAATTCAGAAAATTTAATTATCAAATAACAATGCTTCAAATAACGATGATTATAGCTTTAGCGCATCTAATTTACTGCCCCTTTTCCAAAGTTGAGGAAAGTTTTAATTTACAGGCTACGCACGATATTTTATATTATAAATTTAATCTGTCTCAGGTAAACACTAATTAGGCCCTATTTATTTTTAACTTGGTTTTTTGTGTTTCTTTATGTTTTAGTATGACCACTTGGAATTCCCTGGAGTGGTACCAAGAACTTTTATTGGTCCACTGTTTTTATCCATATTATCATCACCTTTTGTTCTACCTCTACAAATTTTAGAAATCAACAAATTTTATGTGCAGTATATAGGTAAGTCACCTTCACATTAAAATCACTACCTGTACCCCTTAGTGTACCCTTTAAACAAGATTTCTAAATAATAAAGTACAGTTGTGGTGGGGTTAGGATGGCGCCTAGCAATGTCGCGAATTCCCGCGCTAGTGATAAAAACGTCGAAATACTGTGTAACCACTGCAATAAAAGTGTAAAAAACCATATAAAATGCAAGTTTTGTGAGTACAGCTTCCATCCATCTTGCATGACTCAGGCTGCATCCCAGAAAAACGCGCAATGCAAACATGAAACTGGGGAACCAAAAACATCAACACATCCGCCATTGTCGCCATTACCATCTGGAGATTCCTCATATCTGCTCAGAATCATCAAAGAACTGGAGGAAAAAAACGCCTTACTGAATGAAAACTGCAAGCTGTGGAGAGATAAGGCTACTTATCTTGAGGAAAAGGTGCATGATCTCGAGGTAAAAGAGCGAAATCCCAATGAAAAAGACCCAAATAAGATAACCATCCAAAAATCAAAGGTCCAAATAAACAATCCTGAAATTAGCAACCAGCAATCAACATCGTTGGCCCATTGGCCAAAAACATATGTTCAGCGACCAAGCTCAGCTGACGCACGGGACCGTGCGGTTGACCGACCCAGACAAAACAAAATCGTAAACGTCAGTGAAAGCGACGACGAAAACGGCGTGTTCGAAATTCCACGACTTGAAAGGCAGAGACAAAAAAGAAAACATGTAAACATAAACAAGAAATTTGGAGAGCGTGAAGACAAAAATTTTAAAAATACAGAAGGCAGCAAAATATGGATTTATTTATCCAAAGTAAACGGGTCGGTATCTGAAACTGTAATACTTAACTACATAACTAAGCATGCAAAGATCTCGTTGGACAATATAGAGATAAAAGAATGCAGACCAAAAATACAAAAAGGCAAAAAAAAGAGCTTTATGGTGGGTGTCACCCATGAACTAAAAGAATCAGTCTACCAGTCAAGTTTTTGGCCAAAAGGCGTCGCATTTGAACGCTTTAACTTTAGACTAGGTCGTAATTTTTTAGACCAATCTCAACCTCAGGTCGATCCAGAGGTAAACAGCAATTAACTGTAAACGCTCCCATAGAACAAGGACCATCCATATTTCATTTAAACACTCAAAGCATTAACTCAAAGGTGCTTGAATTTGAAGTCATATTAGATGAGATACAGCCATGTGTTATATGTATCACAGAACACTGGCTGGATGAGGAGAGTCTGAAAAAACTGCATATTTCAGACTACGATTTAGTAAGCTATTCAGCTAGAAAATACCACTCTGGAGGAGGCACAGCCATACTAGCCAAAAATGGAACACATGCACTAAACTATCCAGTTAAAAAGCTGGAATCAATTGAAAAAGACTGTGAGTTTTCAGCTTGTGAACTAAAAATAAAAAATAACAAATATATAGTTATAAATTTATATAGGTCACCAAATGGTAATTTTAACGTATTTTTAGATAATTTGACAGTCATTTTAAACCAAATTTATAATGAGAAATGCAACTTAATTGTTTTAGGGGACATAAATGTAAACTTTGCTGAGGATAGTGAAAATACCTTTGCCTTAAGGCAGCTATTCTCCACTTATGAATTGGTGGAGCATGTGAGCTGGATGACAAGGGTTACAGCTGCCTCAGCAACTCGCATTGACAATGTTTTTAGCAACATAAACAATCAACTTATTAAATGTAAGAACTATGTTACAAATATCTCTGATCATTATGGTCAAATAATAAACTTAAAGGTAAGCCATGACACCAAAAACACAAGCTTTTCAAAAAGGCGCTTTTTCAACGATCAAAATATACAAAATTTCTCTGTTTTCTTGGAACAGGAGAAGTGGAGCAACATTGAAACTTCTTCTGGCGTTGAGGAGAAGTACAGCAGCTTTTTCAAAACATTTTTTTACTATTTTGATACTTCATTTCCCCTAAACACTTTTAGGATGAAAAATAGGCCCCATTGGGTGAACAGAGAAATCAGGGAGTATTCCAAATATATTGAAGAATTGTACATTAGGTACAAAAGAACTAACCTCAATGAGGATCTTACCCAATACAAACACGAAAGAAAATTATACAAAAAATTTATATCTAATATAAACAAAGGAATTAATGATAACAAAATTCTAAACTCAAAAAATAAAGTAAAAACAGCATGGGGTATTGTAAATAAAGAAACTAACAGAATTAATAGAAAACAAAACATTCAAATTAAAGTAAATGACAAAACAATAATAGAAGACCCGACAACAATAGCTGAAATGTTCAGTGATCATTTTAATCTTGACTTCTCCCCAAATGATTCTTACTTAAACGACATTAAAAATGAATATCCCTCATTGTTCTTTCACCCAACGGATCCTCAAGAGATATTTAATATCATAATGGGATTACCCAATAAACAATCGGCAGGGCAAGACGAAGTTCCTGTGTTCCTGCTAAAACGAGTAGCTCACACAATTAGTTTACCTCTCAGCGAGGTGGTGAATGAGTGTTTTATAACAGGGGATTTTCCTTCAGCATTAAAGCTAGGGAAAGTTATACCTGTGTTTAAAAAAGGAGACCCCCAATTACTAAAAAATTTTAGGCCAATCACAATCCTTTCTTCCTTTTCAAAAGTTTTTGAAAGAGCAATATATAACAGACTAATGAGATTTATTGAGAAGAATAATATTTTAAGCCCCACTCAATTTGGCTTTCGACCAAAAAAATCTACACAATTGGCAATTTATCAGGCTATCCAATATATTCTGGAGGGGGTTGATAGGAATGAAGGAGTTGCTGGGCTTTTCTTCGACTTATCAAAAGCATTTGATACAATTGATCACAAGACACTTTTGAAGAAGCTGGACAAATATGGTATGAGAGGAACTTGTAATAAACTTATCAATTCTTATCTTTCTTCACGAAAACAATTTATTAGTATTTTATCTAATAACATAAGTTACGCTTCAAAAAAAACTCAAGTTGAGCAGGGAGTACCGCAAGGGTCAGTTCTTGGTCCCCTGCTTTTCCTTCTTTATGCCAACAGTCTATGTGATGGGTTTGTCGTGGGACTGATCTGCCAGTTTGCTGACGACAGTACGGTGCTGCTGACGGGTCGGTCTGCCGAGGAACTGTCCAGACTCTGTTCGCAAGCCACACAAGAAATGGAAGAATGGTGTAAAAAGCATAACCTAAGACTAAATACTGAAAAAACGGGACTCCTGAGTTTTCAAAAAAACAAAAGTAATAATGCATCTTTATATGTTAGGGGTAGCCTAAGAACGATACCAATAGTAGAAAATGTTGACTTTCTTGGAACACAACTTGATCAAACACTTAGCTGGGTTAAAACAACTGAGAAACTAGTATCAAGATTAAGCAGCAGCTGTGCTGTTATAAGGAGGTTGCGAGATAAATTATCTCATGAAACAATTAAACTTTTTTACAATGCAATTGTACAATCTGCAATAAGCTATGGTATCCTCTTCTGGGGCTCCTCGACCGCTGCAAATCGTGTTTTTATAGCGCAAAAACGCATTATAAGATGTATCTATAATTTGCATCCCCAAGTGTCATGCGTGCCCTACTTTAAAAAGCTTGGAGTACTTACAGCTCCATCTTTGTATTTTCTAGCTCTAGTAACATTGGTTAAAAAAAACCCAGAATTATTTGTAAAAAACTCCAGCCGATATAATAATATGCACATTTCCACAAGATTCAGAGATAACCTACGAATTCCAGCTCATAGCTCCACTTTCTTTGAAAAGGGTCCCCAGTACAGAGCAATAAAAGCTTTTGAAACTTTGCCATCAAATATTAAAGAAATACAAGACCATCAAAAATTCAGAAGGGAAACTGTTGAGTACCTAAATCTTAAATGTTATTATGACTTTAACTTTAATTGAAAAAAAAAACACATTTTATTTAATTTGTATCTACTATTTTAATCTGTCTTTTAACCTTTGTATCTGTCTTTTTAACCTGTTATTTATTTGTCTATAAGCCAATATTTTAACAATAGTGACATTTCAAACAGTTTATTTGTGTCAACATAGAATAAATAAGTGAAATGTAACAATTTTTTCTAGAATAGATTTAGGCTTAGATCCTAGTTTTAGACGTTGTCTGTGTGATTGTATTGATCATCTTTTTAGACAATAAAGAAAGTAAAGATAAAGTTTAACCTTACTACTGCCTTGGCCAAAATTAAAAGTATATTTCTTGACAGGTTGTGTCTTTATTCTCACTAAACCAGTTTAAAGTTTATTTTTTTCAGTTTATTTTACTGAGTTATGTTTTGAATATAAATGCTAAAAGCGAGGGGTGGCTCGGTATTTCCTTTTGGTGTACAGGTTAGGGGAAATACCAGGAAATACTTGGGAAGTACTGGGAAATATACTAGGAAATACCATTGAGAATACTAGGAAATACCATTGCTTAGGAAATACTAGAAAATACCATTGAAATTTGAGGAAATACCAGGAAATACTGTAGGTATTATACTGTAGGTATTTCCTTTTGGTGTACAAAAATCGGCGATCGAGCCACCCCTCGGCTAAAAGTCTTAAATAAGTTAGAAAAAAAAAACCTAAATTTTATTTAAAAAAATTATATTAAACATGCAATAGCACTAGTCTGAAACCAAGTAGCTAAGATAAATTTTTGTGCTACTATTTTAACCTTTGCAAATAAGTAGTGTAGGTACTCAAAAATTATCTTTAATAATGCCTTGATGGAAACCACTGTACATCCAATTTTGATACAGATATTATATCAAGATATTTAGAACTACTTATATAAAACAGAGATTTGTGTGTTAACAAATAAATTTAAAAAAAATACAGTTGAACCTCTATAACTCGAACTTGAAGGGACAACCAAAACAGTTTTAGTTATGGAGAGTTTGAGTTTTAAAAATTCAAGTTAAAGAGGTTAAAATACATGGGTAGATATCTGGAAAGTGACAGATTTGGAGCAAAAATTGTGGACATACATGAAACTTGATATACAAATAAAAAGTAGGATATTTTTTTCTTATTATTGTATTATTATCGGACCTATAAAAACAGATTTTTCTATAGAAGGGGTGGGTAAAGGGGTGGGAGGATATTTTTTCTTAATGTTGTATTGTCATGTTTCATCCAAATCAGGTAATGGGAAGTATGTTAAAAACGCTTGACAAGATTTGATAGTTAGATAGTTAGTTAGAGAGTTAGACAGAACATGTGAAGCTAAATAAAAGCTTGTAAAAAACGAGTCAGTTACCTGTAGAACAGGTCAGTAACCTGTAAGTATTCTAACAGGTAACTGATGCACAGGTAACTGACGATTTTGTCACGTTTTGGCAGATATTATTAATACTATTAAAATTGAGTCTAATAAACAAGAAAACTCAAAAAGTGTATCCTATTGTAATTATGTTTCACCATTTTTTAAATTGTTTTTTTGTTGTTCTACCTTTTAAAAACTTACCAGGTTACTGATCAAACTGAAGGTTACACACGCGAGTATGGATCGGTTAAAGGACACACCCACTGTCTTAGACATGGACATCGAATTAAACTGTTCGTGCATTTTCCGAATCACAGTGTTTTTTTTCACTTAGCAACTGAAGGTCAAGAATGTTCCAATAATGCCAAGTGGATAAAAAATCTGAAGGCACAGGTAACTGATGCAATTTTTGGTGACAAAGTTGAAATTTGAATATTTAAAAACAAGCAACTTTAAAACAATTCTGGTTTTGACTATGTATATAACTAAAGGTTGTTTTTTAATGTTTACTAAGAAATTATCCAATAAATAATTATAAGAACATAATTTAATTAAAATATAGTAAAATTCTAATGGTGACACTCCAGGTTACTGACAATTGTTACATAAAACCTCTGTTATCTAAAGGAAATATTTTTTATAATCTTCCAAAAATGAACTTGCTTGTTAGTTGTTTAATAGAACTATAAAAATAAAATTAGTTTTATATCAAAAAAAATGTTTTAACATGTTTTTGTGTAGGTCACATCAAAATCCATCACTTTCCAGATATTGACCCACATATAAAATGTGCAGGGACCACTTAAAAGATTCGAGTTAGAGAGGTTTGACTGTATTAAAATTTGGAAAACATAGTTTTTTAAAGATATCAAAAGCACTTAAGTAGTGCTTGTATAAATAAACTAGTTGTAGTGTATTTATTTTAGTCCGAGCAGTTTTAGCCCTATGTGTAGTGGGTAGTCTAAAAGTATTAAGTAACACATTAGAAAAACAGTTTGGCTCAAGATGGTTGCAGTGGTTTGTTGCAGTCACCATCACCCAAAGTCATTTTATGTTTTACTTGAGCCGTACACTACCAAATATTTTGGCTCTTCCATTAGGTAAGTCTAAATGTTTAGGACATTGTATACTATACTAATATTTTGGTCTAGGATGACTGTAATAAATATTATTTTATTTTATTTTAGCCTTACTAGCATTAGATGGATGGCTTAACAATAATCATAAAAGGTTCATACTATTTTCTGGGGCAGCCATAATCATTTTTCGATTCGAACTGGCCCTCTTTCTGGGTCTTTTACTGTTATATGATCTCTATTACAAAAGGATAACATTGACAGGGTAGGTCCTATTCCCAAAATAGCATCTAAATACTTTTTTTTTAGTTTTTCAAAAATTTACATTTTCGGAGGGGTCTGTAACCTTTTTATTAATAAAAATTTAATTTTGGTAAAAATTTATTTTTTAAAGTTTTTATTAAGAATTAAATTGTCAAACTGAATTCCAACTGTCACTTAGTTTTTGAGATACTTCATGGATTCTGTACTTTTTTATAGAATTGTCATTTTTATTTTGAAAATCTGCATAAAATTTCCTATCAAATGACATCATACCGAGGGGTCATCAGCTTTCAACAGTACTGTACAAATTTCACAACAGGACCTGACAGTACCACGACAGGATCCAACAGTACTCGACAGTACACGACAGTACCCAACAGTACTCGACAGTACCATGACAGGACCCAACAGTACTCGACAGTACACGACAGTACCCAACAGTACTCGACAGTACACGACAGGACCCAACAGTACCCGACAGTACACGACAGTACCTAACAGTACACGACAGGACCCAACAGTACCCAACAGTACACGACAGTACCCAACAGTACTCGACAGTACACGACAGGACCCAACAGTACTCGACAGTACCCAACAGTACACGACAGGACGTAACAGTACGATAGAAGCCAACAGTACACGACAGTACTCGACACAACCGTCTAACCCAGAACAGTGGCGTAGATGCGAAAAGACAGGATGACCTTTTTTTTTTTTTTTTTTGGTCGCAAGATTTGTGAGCGCGGTGCGGTTCCCCAAAGATGATGAGCTTTTTTTTTTTTTTTTTTTTGTTTTTTTTTTTTGCTTGCATGTTTTTTGAGGGCGCACTTTGTCCTTGTCGGACCCCCCCAAGGCACGACGACAGTACTCAACAGGACCCAACAGTACTCGACAGTACCCAACAGTACACCGACAGGACCCAACAGTACTCGACAATACACGACAGTACCCAACAGTACTCGACAGTACACGACAGTACCCAACAGTACTCAACAGGACCCAACAGTACACGTCAGGACCCAAGTCCTGTTGGACGCTGTACAAAATTTTAGGGTGCCGATGACCCCTCGCATCATACTCAATATTTTATTTTATTAATATTTAAAAAATATATACCTATATATATATTTTATGTTTGCTTAATTTCTTAATTTACTGTTTTTAAAGTAATTTTAAATAACTAAAATAATTAAAATAACAAATAAACACAAAAAATACAATAAATATAAATAATCAAAAAAAAACTTTATTTTAAATGAAATTTTACACTGATTTCAAAAATCGAATAAAAAGAAGGTAATTTTCAATTAAAAAATACTATTACAGGTTCACAATTACAAAGAAACGAGCAAATGTCAAAAACATTCTGTGTCAACTTATTTTGGCATCTCAATGTACAAAAATGTCACTAAAACTCACTACTAAAATCGGCTTATTAACTTCATGTTAATATCTCGCGATTATCTATCCTTTTTCAGCGCCTAGAACAGTCGCGTATAGAAGCGAGCGTAAGTCACATATAACGCAACTAAAATCTAAACTAATAATACAACCATAAGAGAAACTAGCCTAATACTACACTAAACCTAAATAAATTCTACCTATAAAATTTAAATAACTAAAATTTGTAACAATACCAGCTATATGCAAATGACTGTTGGATTATGGATATTAAAAAAAACTATTAAAACCTAATTAATACCAAACTTAAATTTTCATAAATAAAAAAATTATAGACCTTTTCAAAAGGCAAAATTAAAAGAAAACCCTGTAGTTCGAAAACAGCTAGATGTATCGAGATATTTACGCCTTTAGCCTGTTGTCACTTAAAAAATAGACTGGTGTACTGTGGACTATACTACTATTTTAGCAGAATAACTTTTAATTTATAAAAATTATATGCTCATAATTTGCCGTTAGTTATCCGTAAATTAGTTGTGAAAACAAAAAATTTTCTGTGCCTGTATTTAAAAAGAAAATGGTGTTCGGTTCGGTTCGGTTTGGTTCGGTTTTATACAAAGTTAGCAGAATATCTACTAATATAATGGATTTATCTAAAAAAAAGTTAGTTCACAATTTGTCATTAATTATCCGTAAATTAGCTGTGAAAACAAAAAATTTGCCGTGCCCGTTTTTTTTTTAATGTTTACGGCTAATTAACGGCAAATTGTCCACTAAATTTTTTTTAGGTAAATCTATTATTTCTGATGGTTTTGCAAACTTAATATAAAGTTAGCAAACACATTTTTTTCTTAAAAAGGAGCACAGCAAATTTTTTGTTGTTACATCTTTGGACTAGCAGGTGAACGAGTTCGTTTTGGCTTCACTAGCGTTCATGCAAATCCTTTACAATAGAGAAATGTAGTTTTATTTAACTTTGACATGAACTTTAGTCTCTTACAGATAGCGGTGCCTGGTGGAATCGGACTTCTTTTGTTGACGTTGGTGATAGATTCCATTTTCTGGCAACGACCCCTGTGGCCAGAAGGTGAAGTAATGTGGTACAACACTGTGCTGAATAAGAGCAGCGATTGGGGTGTATCCTTTTTATTCCAATAATAAAAAAACAGCTTTTTATATTTATTTGAGAATACCATGTGGCATTAATTTTTATTGAAGAACAAACTTGTCGAATTTGGGAAACATCGAAAAAAATTAAATATGAGGGAAAACACGTTAAAAATTGCCTTTTTACAAGCTTTTATTTAGCTTCAGATGTTCCGTCTAACTATCTAACTAACTATCTATCAAATCTTGTGAAGCGTTTTTGACACACTTCCCATTATTCGATTTGGATGAAATTTGGTACACACATAGTGGTCCCAAGACAATACAACATTAAGAAAAAATATCCTCCCACCCCCTTCCATAGAAAAATTTGTTTTTGACACACTTCCCGTTATCCGATTTGGATGAAATTTGGTATACATATAGTGATCCGATGACAATACAATATTAAGAAAAAAATATCCTCCCACCCCTACCCCCACCCCCTTTCATAGAAAAATGAGTTTTTGACACACTTCCCATTATCCGATTTGGATGAAATTTGGTATTCACATAGTGGTCCGATGACAATACAACATTAAAAAAAATATCCTAACACCCCTACCCCCACCCCCTTCTATGGAAAATTCGTTTTTGACACCCTTCCCATTATCCGATTTGGATAAAATTTGGTATACATATAGTGGCCCGATGACAATACAACATTGAAAAAAAATCCTACCACTCCTACCCCCACCCTCATCTATAGAAAAATGCGTTTTTGACATACTTCCTATTATCCGATTTGGATGAAATTTGGTATACATATAGAGGTCCGATGACAATACAACAATAATGAAAAAATGTCCTCCCACCCTACCCCCCACCCCCTTCCAAAAAAAATGCGTTTTTGACACACTTCACTTCAAATGATTTAAGTCACAAGCTTTTATAAAATGCACTAAAAATTAAAAAATAATTTTCTAACATTCTAATATTATCATAATAATAAGAGCGATGGCCACAAATCAAAGCATAAGTTAATCTAAATTTGTGATCTAAACACTTAAAGAATATTTAACATAGCAGGTCATCAAAAATATGTTTGATGTGCCGCAATGTTATGCTGCGGTATCTTGGGTCGGGTTGGGTGGATTTGGTACCTCTGCATTTTTCTGCTAGATTGATTCTTGCAAATAGTGATATTTAATTGATACGGATATCTTATCGTGCTAACATTGTCAAAATTTCCATCAGTCGGCCATCGCTTTTATTATTATGATAATATTAGAATGTTAGAAAATTATTTTTTAATTTTTAGTGCATTTTATAAAAGCTTGTGACTTAAAAATTTTTTTTATCAATTTATTTAAATGTACCTCATGACACCAAAAATGTCGATATTATCCACCTTGGATTACCTTTTGTTGTCACACTCTAAGTGTTCAAAAAATTATTCTATAAACTTGAAATTTTGCATAAATGTATAACTTGTCGGAGCCCGTTCTTTTGAACATCCTCCTGTATTGTATATTAATAGTTTTCCTTAACAAACTTAATTTAGACGTCCCCGTTTCTATGGTACTTCTACTCGGCCATTCCGCGAGGTCTGGCAGCGTCCACGTTTTTAGTTCCTGTAGGATTTTACCTCGACCACAGAGTGAGAAAGCTGGTGCTCTCAGTGTTGGCATTTGTGTTTCTTTACTCGTTTCTGCCTCACAAGGAGTTGCGCTTTATAATTTACGTTTTTCCGTTCCTGAATGTTGCAGCGGCCACTGCGTGCCACAGGATGTAAGTTAAAGATTTTAGCTCACACATATACTATACTATAGTAGTGTGAGCTATGGTGATCCTAATTTTTTCGATAAAAAAAAAGTTGCTCCGATTTCAAAATTTTTTATATATCTTTGCGTTTCAGATGATTTTGAAACTTTTTTGTTGCGCCGTCTGTCTGTCTGTCTGTCTGTCTGTCTGTATGTCTGTCTGTCTGTCTGTCTGTATGTCTGTCTGTAACGACCAACGCGCATAACTCAAAAACCGCTTGGCCGATTTTAATGAAATTTGGTACCTAGGCTGGGTCTTGGGTCGAGATGGTCCCATTTAAAAATGAACAAAATCCACCGAACACAAGCCAAATAAAAGGGTGGGGGTAGATTTCAAAAATTAGAGTTTATGTGAAAATATGGCGTGTGTGATATTAAACGAAAGGTAATTGAGTCTGCAGTTAAACAAAATACATTTTAATTTATTTAAAAAAAGGGTGGGGGTATATTTTAAAAATTAGAGTTTAAGTGAAAATATGGCGTGTGTGATATCAAACGAAAGGTAATTGAGTCCGGACTTTAACAAAATACATTTTAGTTTTTGTTTTTTTTGTAAGGGTGGGGGTAGATTTCAAAAATTTGAGTTTAAGTCAAAACATGGCTTGTGTGGTATCCAACAAAAGGTAATTTAGTCTGGAGTTGAATAAAATATATTTCAGTTTTTAGTTATATTAGCTCACACGTACACTATAACTATAGTACCTAGTGTGAGCTTATGGGCCCATATATTGGCAGAGTATTTTTAAGGAACAAAAAGAGATTATAAATCTTGTTTCAAATTTTAATTAAGGGACCATTTATTAGGCGATAAAAGAAACTTTAACAAAAACTTGTATCACGGTACACCTAAACACGCATGCTGGTTAGGCAACCCAAAGTAGCCATTTACATTATATTTGAGTATCAATTATTATGATTTTTTTATTACCTTTCTAGCCCGCGCAGCAATGGAAGGTCAAAAATTTTTTTTTGAGATAACGCCGGAAATGTATTATTTGGGTTTATTTTGACCTATTCTATCAATATCGTCGTGATGTCTTTCTGTGTGTGTGTGTATTTTTTTTTCTGTCCGTAACACGATAGCTCCTAAACCGCTGAACCGATTGGTATGAAATTTTAAGGTAAAATAGTCTTCGACACTAACGAGCTGATTAGTTTTTGGTCAAAATCAATTAACGCTAATGACAGTTTTTTGACAATTAAAAAAATGCTAATGCTAATGTTTTCGGAATATAGAAGACTAGATTTTGCTCAATAATTTCTTTTAATCCCAAAAACTTCGTAGGATCATTAGTTTCCGAGATATTTACAAAAAGTGTTTTCAAGGCTGATTATCATAGCTTCACTTGTGCTAATAGGCTAGCTAGGAAGGTATCAGATATATATTGTTTAGTTGTTTTTGCTGTTAAAGGCCTATCTTTCAGAGTGGTTTTAATCATCTTTGTGAAAAATCAATTATTTCTAAATTTAATAACATAATTTTGGTGTTGAATTGCCTAAGTGATTTCAAGCCTAAATGTTCATATAAACAGGGTGTTAAAATGTAATTTTTTAAAATAGTTTTAGCTCACACATATACTATACTATAGTAGTGTGAGCTATGGTGATCCTAATTTTTTCGAGAAAAAAAAAGTTGCTCCGATTTGAAAATTTTTTATATATCTTTGCGTTTCAGATGATTTTGAAACTTTTTTGTTGCGCCGTCTGTCTGTCTGTCTGTATGTCTGTCTGTAACGACCAACGCGCATAACTCAAAAACCGCTTGGCCGATTTTAATGAAATTTGGTACCTAGGCTGGGTTTTGGGCGGAGATGGTCCCATTTAAAAATGAACAAAATCCACCTAACACAAACCAAATAAAAGGGTGGGGGTAGATTTCAAAAATTAGAGTTTATGGGAAAATATGGCGTGTGTGATGTCAAACGAAAGGTAATTGAGTATGGAGTTAAACAAAATACATTTTAATTAATTTAAAAAAAAGGTGGGGGTATATTTAAAAAATTAGAGTTTACGTGAAAATATGGCGTGTGTGATATCAAACGAACGGTAATTGATTCCGGAGTTTAACAAAATACATTTTAGTTTCTGTTTTTTTAAGGGTGGGGGTAGATTTCAAAAACTTGAGTTTAAGCCAAAACATGGCTTGTGCGTACACTATAACTATAGTACCTAGTGTGAGCTTAGGGGCCCATATATTGGCAGAGTATTTTGTTTATAGTTTGTGCAGTTTTTGAGATATTTAGCTCAAATTTGGCGCGTATATTTAGCTATAGACACTATAGGGTGATACTTTTTGAGGGATCATGTCGGCTTTTTCCACGGATTTTTTTTGTGGTAAGCCACTGGTAGATTTTTAAACAAGTGAAATCCTTGTTTTATTTGCAAATTTTTTTGTCTCTTGCGAATTTTTCGCATCTCTAACCGTTATAGAGAAAATCGCTGTTGCATCAAAGGCTCCTATCATCAAAATAAATGCTTCAGTGGATTTTTTTTAATGTGGGTTAAAATGTCAGACAGAAGAAAGAGCAGTTTGAAAAAAAGTTTTTGATTTTTTCAAATTCCATTAAAAATTTTAAAACCCACTGGAACACATGTTTGCTTATTTTAATAGTAAAACCAATGTACAGGGTGTCCCAAATTCGATGTTTTCAGGTGTTTTATTTAGGGGATGCAGGAAAAAACTTACTTGCGAGGCTAGATTTTCAAGAGAAGCTTAAAACTAAAAACCGCATTTTATTATCGCAAGCCTTATTAAGCTACGGAGGGTTTTTTAAAAGTCTTTGGTGAAAATTGCTTTTGCAGTTAACAGTTAACTGTCAACACTTATTAGGTGTCTATTAGATCTTAGACCCCCGTGAGGTTAAGCTTTCAAGCTACCCACGAAAAAATATAAGAGAAACAAAAACTTCTTTTTACCCGATTAGCCACGAAACTTGTTTGATTTTTTTAATTCACTGGTACTAAATTTATTAACATATTATTTTTGTTTGAAACTCGTAGACAATGATTGTGTAGAAATAAAATTTCGGACTTCCATTGTCTTTATTTATTTTAAAACACGACGTTTCGGTTAGTAAGTATCTCTAACCGTTATCAAGTGTAACGGTTAGAGTTTACACTTGATAACGGTTAGAGATACTTACTAACCGAAACGTCGTGTTTTAAAATAAATAAAGACAATGGAAGTCCGAAATTTTATTTCTATTTTTAACATATTATGTTCTACAGTGTGTCCACAGATTGAGTTCGGGCAAGGTATAAATGACAACAAATTTTCGATTTAAATTCTGATTTTCTGGGGATCGCCCCTGCTTGGTCTCAAACTAAGATGTTAGGAAAATGAGCCAAATCAATTATTATACAGGGTGGTTTAGTAATTTGATTTGATGATGTAAGGTATAAACGACAAAAAATTTTCGATTTAGATTCTAATCTTCTGGGAATTGCTCCTGCTGGGTCGCAAGCTAGAGTATTAAAAAAATCAGCCAAATCAATTAATATACAGGGTGGTTTAGTAAGCTAATTTGATAAAAAGTGTTAAGAGTAAAGTACCGTTGTTTTAGAAGATATCGGAAAAACTTATAAAAAGGAGTTGTTTAGAATCAAAAGTTATGGCAGATTCTTAATTTTCAGAAAAATCAGCCTACTTTGATTTTGTAAGTCGGTTATGAAAATTTTTCTTTAGACGATTTTTACCTGGTTTTTCTGAAAATTGAAAATCAGCTGTAACTTTTGATTGTGAACAACTTTTCTTAATAAACATTTCTGATATCTCTTAAAACAAAGAGACTTTACTTTTAACACTTTTTATCGAATCAACCTATTAAACCACCCTGTATATTGATTGATTTGGCTTATTTTCTTAACATGTTAGTTTAAGATCCAGCAGGAGCGATCCCCAAAATATCAGAATCCAAATCAAAAATTTGTTGTGATTTATACCTTACCCGAACTCAATCCGTGGACACACTTTATATAACGATCGATATTAGGGAAGTAGGACGAGCATGCGAGTGGACATGTATCGCCTGTTTGACTGTATCGTGCTTGGAAGTAGACGCATTAATTTTGTTGTTTGTTATATTTCAGATGGGAAAACAGAAACAAAACGCCAGTCTTCCACTTCCTGTCGCTAGGTGTCGCCGGTCACTTGGCAGTAAACGTCGCCTTCACCATGTTCTTACTAAGCATATCTGGCAAGAACTATCCAGGGGGCGCTGCAATCTCTCATTTGCACAGAGTCGCAAGGAATGAGACGGTCGTTAATGTTCACATCGCCAACTTGGCAGCCCAAAGTGGCGTGTCGAGATTCACGCAGATTAATCCGGATTGGATGTAAGTATTTCCGAGTGATCCAAGTTAGTACTACTACTATGTTGGTTTAGAACGTTTTTCTACGTTGTCCGACACTTATTCTCCACCTTGTTCGATCCTGACAATCATCTTCGGTCAGGTTTTTTTTTGACTCAGTGATCTTTGGATTGACTGTTATCATTCCAGTTTAGGACGCCCTCCCTTTCTGCGCCCTACTGGTTGCCATTCCAGGACCTGCTTTGGTAATCTTTCGTCGTTCATCCGTTGTCCCGTTGGCCGTACCATATCAGTCGTCTTTTAGTGATGTCATCCGTAATGCTTCCCTCGATTCCCATTCTTTCTTTTATGGTTTTATTTTTTATATGATCTGTTATTCTCACTTATCCTCGCATTGCATCCATTTCGACACTTTCAATTTTTGTTTTGTATTTTTCTGTTACGTCACAAGTCTCTTTTCCATACATCAGCGTGCTTTTCACCATTGTTTCATATATGTTAAATTTTACATTCTTTTTTATTTCTCTGCTCCATAAAATAGTTAAGACATTCAATAACTTTTTTTTTGCTTTTATTATTTTTTTTTTCCAGTTCTTTAGTCTGTTCATGTCCTATCAAATGCGACACCTAAGTATACATACTCATTTGTTGAAGATATTGTTTGTTCATTATCTAGTCCAACTCACTTGGTTTCCAATACATAAGTACTGTGTCTTGTCCACTTTCACTGTTAACCCCCACTTTTGGTATTCTTCTGTTAACTTTCTCATCATATACTCCATCCATGTCCTCCTTATCATTAGCTACAATTACTTGGTCGTCAGCAAACTGTAGTGTGTATATGGTAAATCGGTCGTTAAGTTGTATTCCCACACCGTGCACTTTACGTTTCCAGTTTTTTAGAGCTACTGCGATATATAATTTATAAGAGTTGGAGAGAAACATCCCTGTCTTAAGCCTTTCATTACCAGGAATTCTTTTGAAAGTCGATTTCCAATTTTAATTTTAACTATTTGTATAGTTCTTTTATCGCTTTTATGTATGTATTATTAATATTAGTTTGCTCTGACATAATGAGGCTCGATATTTCTAGCTTTCCTTTTCTCAATTACTTGGTTAAGACAAAAAACATTATCACTACAAGATCTGCCTGCAAGAAACCCATTTTGCTCTTCTTGTTTATGAAAATCATTCTCTATTAGATCTCTACGAATCCCACCGTACAATCTACTTAGGGTACTGGTTACTGAAATTCCTCTGTAATTGTTGCAATCCTGCTTGTTTTCTTTTTATGTATTGGGGATATGAATGCAATTTTCGAATCATCAGTGAGATTTTCTAGCACTTTCTCTGATCCATATTTAAGCATTTCAGCGAATATTTACCCAGATTCTGGGGTGATACAAGTTAAGGATACAAAAAGAAAAGCTTTTAGCAAATTTTGCGAAAAACAAAAAAAAATGTAAAAGATAAAAAACAAAAAAAGCGGTTTTTGCGATTTTTCTCGGAAAATGTGTGGTTTATTATTAAACAAATTATTTATATAAAAGTTGTACTTAGACCCATTTATTACCTTTAACTTTTGTATTTAACTTTTTTCGATAGAAGAGAGACTAATTGTATTTTCCTATTGGCAGTGATAGATTTTCTTTTATTTCCAATATTTTTCATACTTTTACTAATTTTTCCCTTGGAAAAGGTATCTGCACTAGTCTACAGCAATTGAAGTCTAATTATGTAAATGTTAAATTCATATTTGCATATTGGGTTTCTTCTTTATTTTAGATACAATAAAACTGAAAATCTCGAACCTCACCAACTTTTCGACTTCACTCATTTGATCGTGGAAGGCAAAAGTAAATTCGATTCGAAAATAAAACCTTTTTCCGCAACTCACGATAATCTGTATACAATCGAAGCCTTTCATCAGGTTTCGTTTAATTATTTAACTATACCTCCTGTAATTATCAAAACCAAACCAGTGTTGTTCATTTTGAGAAGGAAAGAAAATTACAAAGAATTGTTGGAGATTCAAGGAAACATAGATTTGGATATAAAAGATAATGGGTACATAGACGATGAAAACTTTCCTGAAAAATTAGATTTTGACTTAAAAAACAATAAGATTGTTTTTCAGAACACAGATCATCAGGTAAATATGGATAAACTTGCAAAGAACAACAATAAGGTTAACCAAATTTCCGAAGATGTAAAAAATCAAAAGCTAGAAATTGAAAGTACGGAAACTGATAATGATAATAATATTCCAAATGTTGCTAGTAACGAGAATGTTCCAAAACCATTAAAATACGAAAAATTACCAAGAAATAAACGATTTTCTGATAAAGTAGAGCGGAAATCATTTAGCGCCAAAAAAGAAGCAATGCATAATAGTAAAGAAGAAAAGACTGGAAGTGAAAAAATTGCTTTAGTTAAAGAACATTTTAAAAAAGATAAAGACGATACTGTTGAAAGCGATGAGGTTTCTAAAAATAGGTTTGATAAAAAAATAAAATACAAATCAAATCGTGCAGACAAAGAAGATATTTCCGATGCAAAAGAATTTCCAAAATCCACTGAGCCACCTGTTAAGAGAAAAAAATCATTTGATGATGTAAAAAAGATTGATGAGATTCCTTCTGTCAAAAAAGCAATAAAAGATATCGTTCAGTCTGAACAGATTGAATTAGAGAAACCAAAAAGCAATGAAGAAAATACAAATACGAATAAACCATCAGTAAAAGATTCTATTAAAAAAATTAAGTCGAAATTTAGTCACGAAGTAAAACAGAATGAGGAAGAAATGCATGAAAAAAATATGACCATAAAAATTAAACCAGAGGCCAGTGTTGATAAATTTAAAATACATAAAAGTTCTAAAGAAAGTAGAGGAGAAGCAAAGACCGAATATAAAACCGGAAAAGATAGGGACAGAGAAGAAATTAAACGCGATCAGAAAAGAGCATTAAAACAAAATATAAAGGATAATAACATAAAGGAACAGCATTTTGAACAAAAAGAAAGTATGGTAAATGTTCAAGATGAAAAAGCTATTGATCAACCAGAAGGAAAAACGAACGTTGAGCGGGAAATAGAGCTTAAAATAGATGAGCTAAGGGCATTATTAGATAGATTAGAACAAGAAATAACAGGAAAACAAACAAAAGATAGTAAAGACAAACTAAATGATACAGAAAAACAGATTGAGGCAAAAATTGAAGAATTAAGTTCGCACGAGGATAAACTGGGCAACGAGAAACAGAAGAAGCGAGTCAAACAAAGTATTAAAAAAATTGTTCAAAAATACAGACGGAAAAAATTTGAAAATTTAGAATTTATTGATGATTTTAATATTGAAAACATAGATAAAGATGAAGAAACAAACGAACAAAGTAAAGAACATGTAAAGAAGTATGAAACCCTTGAAAAAGTTATAGAGGGAGAACAAACCAGTAACAATGGTAAAGAGTATGTAATAAAAGATCGGAGAAAGAAAGTTCTTGCAAAATTAGAAAAAGATGTTACTGAAAAACAATTTATCAGTGAATCTAAAAGTAGGAAATTAAATAAAGATATGGAAGAGCATGAAGAATCCGGAAATATTCACAGTAATAACAAAATCAGCGAGCAGTTAGAAAGTTTAAATGGAAAAGAAACCTATTCAAAGGAGACTTTCGAATATGTGGAAAATCCAGATGAAACTGTGGAAGATAATAATTTAAATTTTGACTCAATCGAATTTGACAAAGAAACGTATGGTGTTTCTGTAGAGCTAGATACCTCTGCGGAACAGGAGAATAGAAATTCAATTTCCAGGGAAGATAGCGTAAAGGAAGATAGTGGAGAATCAAGCTAAAAATCTACAGAAATGGAAGTGATGTGCAATAATTCAGGTTTTGTAAAAAAACATATTGTGGGTTGACAAAATCTCTTACTTTCTAAAAAGTTTGTTTTAATTTCGCTAGGAATGATGGAAAAGGGAAAAAAACGAACATTATTGAATGTAGGTAAAGAAAGTAGAATTTAAAATGAAATTTAAATTTTTTTTATAAAGATTGTGATAAAAAACATTGCTTAGTAAATTCATTGACATGTAGGGTTAGACAGAGAATTAGAAAGAAGAAAGCACTGAACCCTCCCAGCCAAAAATATTAAAGTAAATGTTTGAAAAGTCTTGCTTCTTCAGTAGACAATATCTGAGCCTATTATAAAAACCAACTCTTGTGTGTATGAGCATAGTAATAGTTTAAAATACTTCTGTAATCCCAAATTATTAGACCTATTATCCTGTAAACTTTATTTTTAATGTAACTCCAGAAAAATAAATCATTGGGAACAAGATCGGACGATTTCGCTGGCCATAAGGCCCCGTGTACTTATCAATTGATGAGAAAATAAATCATCAAGATATTCCCTAACAAGGCCAATGTTATGCACAGGGCAACCATCTTGCTGAAACCATGTTTCACCAAATCTCACCCGTTTTCTAACAATAATTTGTTTAGCTGGTGGTACAATTTGCAGAGAATCCATTCAAGTATCTACCGCCATCTCTTATTTTAGATAAAGTTTCAGAACAAATTCAGATTTATGAATTAAATATGGCGCTATTCCAACTCTACCTCTACATGTCAATGGTATAGGGTGTTTTCGTATAATTAAAACACTCAAGGACTATTATACAAGCTGTTTTTTTTTTAAAGGTAACAGAGGCGTTTTTGGGTATTTATCGTACGTTTTTGGCAAAATCCTAGGACACGACGATGTTGTTTGCGAGGAGGACACTTTTTGGGTATCCTGAAATTTTTGTAGCATGCATCTCCTTCAAGGGGTAAACTTTAGCTCTATATTTTCAATAGGAAAAGTAGGTCGAGTGGTCTTGTTTTGAAGGACTGGTTAATGTCTTTAAAACTCTGTAAAAATTTCAAAAAAATATTAGTTTTTAAGATACTTGCCTTCAAATTGTCAAATTTAATATGGACTGATAAAATAAAAATTAAATCAGAATTTTATATTTTTGCGATTAATTTTTATTTTATCAGTTCATGTTAAATTTCAAAATTTAAAGGTAAATATCTCAAAAACTAATTGATAGTTTTAAAGATATTCCAGAAATCTTCAAAACAAGGTATCACCAGATTTACTTTCTCTATTCTTGAACGGAATGCATGCTAAAAGATCCTCTGTTACCTTAAAAAAAAAACACCCTGTATTAATAAAAATAAACTGAAAGTTATAGATAGTGTCCATCACTATTATTTATTAAGCCAAATATGGTACTGGGTGATTTTTCATAACTGGAACACTGTACATTTGTGTTGTTACCTACAATTTTTTAATTTTCAATGTCTTTGATGATTGATACCTTATTTTATTAGAAAGATTTGTACAAATTCGATTGGTTCTTATTTGTTTAAATAATCAAGAAAAAAATTGCAGAGTAGCCAGATTATCATTTTCTTCATGAAGTACATATTTTGCACAACATACAAAAAAATCCTATTTTCATTTAAACTAACTGTACCTATCTGTGTATGGAATTTATTTTGGGAGATCATACGCTTTTACTTGTGTGACATTTATGCTTATTTGACTGCATTTTTAGTTATTTAGTTTTGTGTGATTTTTTTTTGTAATTTTTAAGTTTTTATTTAAGTTCCTCTTTATGACTGAAGTTTACCATAATGTAGAGGAGATTATTGAGTTTAAATAAAAGTTTATTTCACCTTTTATCAATATATTAAAATACAAACTATACTTGACACTTTTCTATCACACCTCTGCACACAGAACCAAGTGTTAAACAATGAAAGGGTGAAATAAAACTTTTTTGTTTGTGTTTGGTTATGACTGAAGATTGTTAAATATATTGTTGGATTGAATTTATAAATGTGTAGAGAAATAAATTTCTACTTGTTGATTTAAAAAACTGATTTAATTTTTAATTTATCTCATTTTATTTTTAAGTTTTATCCATATCAGTGTACCTACATAGAAGACTAAATGGAATCTTAAAAACCAAAGATAGAAATGACAAAAAATGATCAGTTTAAAAAACAAAAATAATAATGCATTTTTGACATTTCTATTTGAAGTTGAAGTAAACACTTACTACATTTATATATATACTAGCTCACTTATTTTAAAATATCTTTAAAAAATATAATTTTTTAATCAGATTTCCCCCAATTGATTATGTAGAATGTTTGTGCAGACATACCCATACCAACCAATGTTGCCAAAGCGGTGAATTGAAAGAGGATTTTGTCAAACAGGCCATTTTTAAGGTAGACTAAAGTTCCATCTTCAACCTGAAAAGATAAATATCAGGTCAAATCTTATCAACCAGTGACATTGTTCTAGAATTAAAATGTTCAAGGGATTTTCACTGCAGAAAATAACTGTATACTTGGGTGGAAATCATTGGGGATTACATGGGAAATAAATATGGTACCTTTTTCCCTAAATCCCAAATATCTGGTAATAAAGAGAAATACTTGAGAAATACTATATATAATTTTGAGCAGTGGTTAAAAAATAATGTGTCCATGATTTTGTTAGACTTGAAATGAATTTTTGAGACATAGCACCCAAGACAAGGAAGCATAGACATAGACATAATGTTTCGTAAATATGAGAAACATTTGACATACAGATTTTAAAAGACTGCAAAAGTTATGCAAGTTTTTTGTACAAAACTTTTATTTTTTTTATTATTCACTATTTTTAACTTTTAGTTTACCTGATTTGAGTCTTGCATATTAGGTGCTACTTTTTTTAAAATGTAGAATGGGAACATGTTTCTGACAAGACTTATCACTGGGGGTAATACCTATACACTAGGGTGGAAATCATACATGGGATATATTGAATAAATATCATATTCCCAAGGAAAAATATTAGGTTTGTAATCAAGATGAATACTGGGTGTGGTTAGTAAGAAGTCCCTTGGTTTCTGAACACAGTGTCAGATATATTAGATACTTACACCAAAATGTTTTTGGACCTGCTTCATTTTGTGATACCTTGGGGTCACAGGCAGGTTACTGGTGGTGGACGAGTTCCTGACTACTTGTCTGAAGATGGCTCTAGCAAGAGCAAGGTTTTTCTGTAATAAACATAAAGAAAGCTTGTAACAAACCTAACCATTTGGCATTAAAAAGTTGCCATTTGCTTTTCAGTATATAAATGGACCTTTTATATCTAGTCTATGCCTGGAGTCATTACATAAGAGTATTAAAATTTTTCTAGTCAAAAATGTCCAATAAAGCCCAGGTTATGGAAGGAATATATTTGGAACAAAAGTATTCAAGCACTCTCACCTGCGGCATGCTCATTGTGGCTTTAAAAAATTCAAGAGCCTTTTGCAAAACGTGCCAAACTTTTTTAAAAATGAACAATTTTTGGAACGCAAAGGGCGAAAAATGTCAAATACCAAAATGTCAACTATTTGAAGCACGTGACCTTTTTAGGTCAGCCTCGGAATTCCGGGAATGTGAACCAAGTGGACAAGTTCAGAATTGGAATGCGGATGAATGATTCTCGTATTAGAAAGTATCGCAGAAACCGTTAATTACACACCACGTGATCATTTTGGAAAAGGAATAGGATTCTAAAATTAGGTTAGCCAACCAACCAATTTTTTATTTAGTTTTTTCACTGAAAGTAACCTTAATAATTTTTTTGTTTTTTATTTTTGTTTTAAGTTTTACCACATAATCTTATTTAACCTGATCTGTGGTTTTAAGTTCTTTTATTCAACGAGTAGAACTGATTTTGCTAATCCTTTTGGTGCTCTGTGGGGTAGCCTTAATTTTAACATCAAAAATCAATGGAATCGCAGACCGAAACATCGTCTAATGACAGAGATTGTATAGTCAAGGAACTTATTATATCCTTTTTTACAAGTTAAGGGACACTTTGGATGAAACTTAAGTTTTGAAGATGTTTAAATATAATTCTTTAAGCTCTGCCATTTTTTAGGTAATCAAGAAAAGTGTAGGTAAAGCTGTAAAGCTTGTGTACACTGTCCTTTTAATGAATGAAAACCTACTATGAAATTTCAATGCCCTAGTTGTGAATAGTCCTATAATACCTAAGAAAAACTTGTCCTTTTCAATGAGAAACTTATGAAGACTGTTACCCAAAACATTATGTAGGTACATATATGTCTTATTATCTGTTAACAGTTTAAGGCAAAAATACATTTGTCAATGAAAAACTTTTTTGCTAGCTGTACTAACTTAAGTTTTTGTAAAGGTTGGTTCAGCCTCATAAATTACATTAGATTAAATTAAATTAACTTACTGTTACAAATTTAAGTTATTTAAATTTTAAGGTTTAGTGTAGTATTAGGTTGACATATTTTATGGTTGTATTCTTAATCTAGGTTTTAGTTGTGTTATCTGTGACAAACTGGTATGCGAACGGTCCGTGTTCTAGAAAAGGGTGGAATAATTCCGAATCGAACAAGGATGGAAAATTCTCGAATAGTAGGCAGACCCTTATATATAGGGCCGGACATCATGCATTCAGAGATAACCAATGGTAGTGATCGCTAGATGTTAACGCGAAGTTAATAGGCATATTAAAGTAGTGAATTATTAGTAAGTTTAAGTGTGTGTTTTTGTACATAATTTGTCGAAATAAATTGACATATCATTTTCAACAATTGCGAGTTTTAATTTGTTGTTGTGAACCCATAACATTACATTAACTTACCCTAAGCCAAATTAGACTAACTTAAGAGGAAATTTTCTCAATTTTTACAGTTTTTCTGAAGTTTTTCACTTGTATTTTCTGTAAACATCATTTTTATACCTTTAGGAACCTTTCTAAGTAAAAAAAACAACACTTTTCACAAAAAAATCTCTTAAGTTAGTCTAATTTGGCTTAGGGTAAGTCAATTTAATTTAATCTAATGTAATTGATGAGGCTGAACCAACCTTTAATGTGGATTAGGACTACTATTCACAACTAGGGTGATAATTTCTAATATTTTTTTAAATTTTCCTGACCATCCAAAATGTTCCTGACCATTGTTTTTTTCAATATAAAAGTGTAAGTATTTAGTTAAAGTAATTAAAAAAAATATTTGTTTTTTCTTTAACCATATTATCACAGCTCAATATCAAGTCAACCATTACAATCCAAAGAACTGCTAAAAAGTTTAGTAGAAGTTGTTGAATGCATAAAAACCTATGACATAAAAAATGCAGAAAACCAGATTTTTAAGTTGATTATTCCTGTGATTATCAAACACATTGAAAAGGTAAGTTTTTGGGTAATGTTAATTACCCTTTTGTTGTTTTTTAATAATAAAGCTAAAAGGGACTATACAGAATAGTTTTCAGTAAATTGCTATTGTGATAAAAACAAGGTACCTACTTAATTACATAACTTACCTCTCAATAACTATACCCTTTTTTTTCCAGGCTTTTAGTGATAATTCCTCATTAATTGAAATTGCAGATGATGATATGATCAATTATCTTATCAAAGAAAATTTATTGGTATGAATAAGATCTCAAATTTCTTTATTTTTTCATAAATAACTAATTTATGGAATAAAAAAAAATATTTTGAATTTAAGAAGCTCCAACACTTTTATTTGGATATTTCTAAAGCTTTTTAAGAAAAATATGTACCTAAATAATTTTTTTTTTCATTCTTATTTCAGAGCTCTTCAGAAATAATCAAAATTTTAAAGGAGCTCCTTCTGTTTGTATCAGAAACAGAAAATGTTGAAATAACCCATATTGAGTCATTAATTTGTGGAATTCCGTCTTGTTTGGACCTATTTTTTAAACATTTCAAAGCTTGGTAAGTAGGATCAGAAACACCTTTTTCATTATGTTTTTTTTTTTTGAAAACAAAAACTGAAAAGAATACCTCCATTTAATTTTATGAATCAAAATATTTTTTATTCAAGATCTGTAAAAAAATACATTGCAATTGTGTTAATTATTGGGTGGACATTATTTGGCAAACACTTTTTTTTTAGTTTTGAAAGTTACAGCATCCATTTTAATGATGAATCCTCAGCTCTGTTTAAAGACATTCAAGAAATGTATTTGCTATTTCTGCATTTAGTTGAAGTCTGTGTTATTATTGGTGATAAAGCAGAAGTAACACTACTCTATCCAGGTAACAAAATTTTAAAATGTCTTAAATGAAATGAATTAATTTTTTTTTCCAAGATGGCCATTTTAAGAATTATGAAGTGTTATTGTTTTCAAATTTTGTCTCAAGGGTTTTTATTGTAAATTCAAAGATATACCATTGCTTGCATGGCAAAAAATTTAAAATTCTTAAAAGTCTTTTTTTAAATTAATTTTTGATAATTAAAAAATCTGCCAATCTTAGCTAAAAAAGTACTAACATAAATTAACATCTCGAGAACTACACTGACACTAGTATAGCAATTTGTGTTTTATTTAAAAGGTAATTTAAATGCAATAAAGTATCACAAGGTTTACCTTGAAAATTTTAAAGAAAAACTTGTAATACCTACAAGAATATAGGTAATATAGGAATATAAGAAATATAAATCATACCAAACAAGTCAAGTATGCAAATATGGTATATTGTAAAAAGAATAGAGATAAAAATAAATACAAGTTCTCCAATACAAATTTCAAAATGAAATGTTCTTACTAGTTTGGAAATGTTTTTTTATATATATATATTTATCAGTTTCACAATGTTCTACGTCTTCCGATAGCCAATCTCCACTCGTTTCTGTCATCTAGGCCTCTTATTCTTATTTCACTGTCTATTCCTTCTCTCCAGCTTTTCCTCGGCTTTCCTCGTTTTCTTCGGCCAGTTGGTTTCCATTGTAATATTTGTTTAGGTAGTCTTCCATCATCCATTCTTTGTACATGTCCGTACCACACCAGTTATTTTGTTGTTATATCATCCACTAGTACATTCACCCACTGTCATAATTTCTCTTATTCTTTGATTTGTAACTCTTTCTCTTTTTAATTTCCCTGCTGCTCTTCTCCAATAGTCCATCTCCCTAGCGGAAAGCATTTTTTCTGTTCTATCTTTGATTGGCCATACTTCTGAGCTGTATGTAATAATACTTTTTACAATGGTGTTATATATAAGCTTTTTGTTATGCTTTGATATACTTTGGTCCCAAATTATTCCATTTTATAAAGTTATTGCTTTTCTTCCTTGTACGTTTCGAGGTCGTCATAATCATCATCCAAGGGAATTCCCATGTTTTGGCATTTTTTCTTCCAGACTTTAAGGACTTGTTCCAAATATATTTTGAAGAGCGTAGGCGAGATACAGCAACCTTGTTTAAGACCTTTATTTACTTGAAAGCCTTTGGTTAGTTTTGCTTTTATTTTAACTTTTGCCTTACTATTGCGGTATAACTCTTTGATGGCCTTAATTAGTTGTACGCTTATGTTTGTCTTTTCCAACGCTTTCCAAAGTAGATTTAGTGATATACTATTATATGCCTTCTGCAAATCTACGTAAAGCAGATGCAGCTCTTGTCCGTATGCCATTTTCTTCTCAATAACTTGGGTTATACAAAAGAGATGATCTGAAGTCTATCTACCCGCCCTGAAACCGGCTTGTTCTTCTGCCTCCATATCGTTATATTCGCTCTCCATTTTATTTCTTATTATTTTGCCATATATTCTGCTTAGCGTACTAGTTACAGATATATCTCTATAATTGTCACATATATCTTTCCTTCCTTTTTTGTGTATTGTGGATATGTTTTTTTTTAAACTTTGCTATTATAGCCAAACTTCTTTATGTTTAATTTAGCACTGTGCCTAAAAATCATTTGCAGCGGTAATAGCGAAGTTTAGAAAAACATTTCTAAACTAGTAAGAAACTTTTATTTTGAAATTTGAATTGGAGAAGTTGGCTTTACTTTTAGCTCAATTCTTTTTACGGAATATCATTTTCGCGTACTTGGCTTTTTTTAACATGAAATGTTTTTATTTATGATTTCACTTCTTTTTTTAAAGGATTTGGATAATATTTTATTTGTATATTAATTTTTAAGTTTTAAAGTAGTAAAATATGCGGAATATTGTAAAATAAAACAAAAATTAAAAAGATAATAATAAGAAAAAAATTAATTTTTAATACCTAAAATAATATGCTGACTTCAAAAATCAGAAAAGGGATGACCACTTTTATAAATAAAATAAAATAAACTATTTTTAGCACTAAATTTTCTTTATGAATTTACCCCTATTCTTTCCGAAATCGACTTCAAGCTAGTATATTCAGGATGGAAAACCATATCAAGTTTGACAGACAAATATGGCGAATTAATGCAGGACAGTATGGACCTAAATGTTCCCATAAAGTGCATTTCTGTGGAGGTTGAGAAAGTCCTTGCAAGTTTAATGGAACAGGTTAAGTTAAACAAGGCTGCAAAATTAAACTCAAATAGTACATATCATTGAAAATTAATTATTAATAACAAATGTGAAATTTAGTACCTGTGAATTCTCGGTAGATGGAGCTTCTTGCGAGAGTTTTCTCACTATTTACAAAGGATTAGAGACAAAACCGTCTAATTAACTTCGCAAGGGTGTCACATTGACCAAGCAGTGTTCTGAGGAGTCCCTTAAGGACGAAACAGTTAACTGTCAACACTTATTAGGTGTCCATTAAATCTTGGACCCCCGTGAGGTTAAGCTTTCGAGCTACCCACGGAAAAATATGAGAGAAACAAAAACTCCTTTTTACCCGATTAGCCACGAAACTTGTTTGATTTTTGTTAATTATTATTGTTCTCTTTACCAAAAAAAAACCCTCTCAAACTTGGAAGTAAAATAAAACCAAAGAGGAAAAACATTAAGATAAATTAAAAGAAGAAACTAGGGAACGTCCTTAAATTACGTAACAAAAAAATTCAGGATTTTTGAGTCCCTCTCCCCCCTCGTAACGCATTTAAAAAAAACACATTAAAAAAAATTGCAAGACGCAAGACCAAACACCCCCTCCCCCCTAAAGCATTACGTAATTTAAGGACAGGCCCCAAGAGTTTCAAATGGAAGGTGATTCAAATGGAAAAGAATAAAAAGAAGATGGGCTTTTTTAGGACTTGTCAGCATTCTCTGGGGTTAATAAAATTATCAATGTCTTTCTACGAATTTTCGTCAAGCTTTGTGACAATTTTTACCAAAAATTCGAAGAATTTTCGACCAGTTTCATTTTGTTTTATGTGAAATTTCTGAGGTAGGTTTTTAGTAAACAACTAATTTAATTTTTAGCACTTAATAAAATGTTTGATTCCTTGCAATAGAATTATTAACTAAGTATGTACTTTAATAAACTACATTTTATTTTTTAGTTTTTCTTTGGATCGGTATAAATCTAAAGGAATATCAGAAGAAGATTTACTTAGTTTCGAAAAATCGGCCTATTATACCCTTGAAGAGCTACTTAGACATTTTTTACAAATGAACAATTTACTTAAAGTAAATATTTTGGACTTATACCCTGTTTCCACCATTGCATGCCCACCCCGATTCAAAAAACGCATCAGGTGACGCATTGCATTTAAAACCGGTGCAATTGCATAGGACTTCACGTGATGCGTTTTTTTGAATCGGGGTGGGCATGCATTGGTGGAAACAGGGTATTAGGAAGAATTAATTAAGTAACATTTTGGTTTTTTTTAAGAGTTAAAAAATATTAATGGTATTGTTGGTAACAAAGTATTTTTTGGTGGTGATTTAAAACACTTTTTTATTTAAGAGTATTTTAATTTTTAACTTAATTTTTTTTATTTTATTTTTTTTACATTTATATTTTTTTACTGTTTTTTTTGTTATAAAATTAAAATGTTTTATCCAACACATGACATATACTATCATGTAGTGCTTATTTACGAGGGTGGATCAAATATAAACAAGCCTTTGTTTATAAACTAGTTATTTAGAAACATGACACAAAACAGAAATTTTTTCTACTTTTCTACACATCCCCCTTTTCTGTTAATACACTTTTCCCAACGGTTTGACAGTTTCTTAATCCCGTTTTTATAAAAGGAAGCTGGGCGGGTATCTAACCAGTTGCACACGAATGCCTCCACCTCTTTATTGGTCTGAAATTCCTCGCCTCCAAGTGAATCTTTGAGTGGGCCAAACATATGAAAATCGCAAGGTGACAAATCTGGAGGTATTCCAGCACAGTCCAGTGCATTTCATTGATTTTGGCCTATGTTAAAGCTGCCGTATGAGGTCTAGCGTTGTCATGCAGGAGCAACACGTCTTGGATCGGGTGTGCTCTCCTCTTTTGGCGATAATCAAGCTTTACCTGGTCGAAAAGTTGCAGTAGTAAGCCGCGTTTATTGTTATTCGCTCATGCAAAAAATCGACCAACAAAACTCCTTTCCAGTCCCAGAAAACGGTCGCTAAAACTTTGCCTGCAGAAATGATGGTGCGCGGACGACGTGGGTGACTCACGTTGTCGACACGCTCACGGCCGTCGTTTGCACCAAGTTTTTACAGGTACCCACGAAAGCGTCTTATTTCCGAACTGTGCTTGTAATCTGCATCGAATTTCAGCAGGTTTCACGTTTTCGCGTGTAAGAAATTTAATGATTATTCTTTGCGCAACACTGCTGTGTACCTTCTTCTCGCTCATTGCGATTGCTCCTGGCCAAATGAGCATCGCCACACTACCAGCCGCCTACATGCTGCTGAATATCCCTACTCCAAAATTATAACGGCCATATAATTTCAAAAAGTTTGTTTATATTTGATCCACCCTCGTATATCATTTTAGACAAGTAAAATAACACACTAATAAGTTATAAACCATAAATCAGTAGGAAGTTATGGTTTATAAATATAAAATAACCCCCTAGTGAGTTTTCTTGTTGGATAAAACACATTGTAAGCCACTTGTGTGTTTTCTAACATTCAACATAACACACTGGTACAGTCAGGGACTTTTTAAATTGCTGTTGTATTTTTTTTCTGTCAAAATTAATCATTTAAATAAATATATATTTTTTAAATTTGTATACATATATATATATATATATATATATATATATATATATATATATATATATATATATATATATATACATATATATATATATACAGACAGAGGTAAGGTTTACAATTTTTTTGTTTTGGTTCAAAACCCTTTTCCGAATTTCAAATAGGAATATTTTTTATTTTCGAGGGCAACAATTTAAAAAGTCTTCGACTGTATCATAAATAACTATAAAAACATATATTTTTTAGGTCCAAGTATTAAATCTTTTTAGCATTCCTCAAATTCACGATGAGATCAATAACTGTTCTTTGGGAATGTTGATTCTTTTAAACATGTCTCTTAAGTTGCTATTAGAAGAAAACAAAATATTTTTAGATGAAGTAGAGCCTTTCTTAGAATTGATGTTTTCTCTGATAGACAAATGTAAGCATAAATAAAAAAAATATTTATTTCTAACCAACTCAACAAGATTGATATAATTAAATTAAAGTAAAATTTTAGTTTAAACAAATACATAAAAGATATATTTCTTAATTGTTTTATTACCAAACTCTTTTATACTTTTATTTTATCAAAAATTTGTTTAAGGTTCAGGTTTGGGTACACAAAAGGATATATTTTTTAAAATATTTCAGGCAAAACTTAATAGGGAAAGCGGGGATTCTGGAATTTTCATAAAAATTAAGATAGAATTTCAATTATTTTATACAAAATATAAAAAAGTAAAAAGTTATAAACTGGCTTTTATATAAAGATAAACCATTTTTGAATATTTTAGCTCAAACATATACTATACTATAGTAGTGTGAGCTATGGTGATCCTAATTTTTTCGAGAAAAAAAAGTTGCTCCCATTTCAAAATTTTTTATATATCTTTGCGTTTCAGATGATTTTGAAACTTTTTTGTTGCGCCGTCTGTCTGTCTGTCTGTATGTCTGTCTGTCTGTCTGTCTGTATGTCTATCTGTCTGTCTGTATGTCTGTCTGTAACGACCAACGCGCATAACTCAAAAACCGCCTGGCCGATTTTAATGAAATTTGGTACGTAGGCTGGGTCTTGGGTCGAGATGGTCCCATTTAAAAATGAACAAAATCCACCGAACACAAACCAAATAAAAGGGTGGGGGTAGATTTCAAAAATTAGAGTTTATGTGAAAATATGGCGTGTGTGATATGAAACGAAAGGTAATTGAGTCCGGAGTTAAACAAAATACATTTTAATTTATTTTAAAAAAAGGGTACGCCCACCCTTTTAATTTTTAAAAATTAGAGTTTAAGTGAAAATATGGCGTGTGTGATATCAAACGAAAGGTAATTGAGTCCGGAGTTTAACAAAATACATTTTAGTTTTTGTTTTATTTCAAGGGTGGGGGTATATTTCAAAAATTTGAGTTTAAGTCAAAACATGGCTTGTGTGGTATCAAACGAAAGGTAATTGAGTCCGGAGTTAAACAAAATACATTTTAATTTATTTTAAAAAAAGGGTGGGGGTATATTTCAAAAATTTGAGTTTAAGTCAAAACATGGCTTGTGTGGTATCAAACAAAAGGTAATTTAGTCTGGAGTTGAATAAAATATAGTTCAATTTTTAGTTATATTAACTCACACGTACACTATAACTATAGTACCTAGTGTGAGCTTAGGGGCCCATATATTGGCAGAGTTTTTTTTTAGGTTATAAGGATTTTTTCTTCGAAGGATTCAAATCGAATGGTCTATTTGAAAATTTGATTCTAAATTTTTCCTCTGCTATTTTGAGAGTCAGAAATTCCGCTAATGTTGAAAAATGTTTAATTCAAAATATTTTAAAAGAAAATCCAATACAGAGCGTTTTAGCTTTGGAGATTTATACAGTTATTTTAAAGTAAGTGTTTATATTTATTTGTTCTAAAAAACCACTGATAAATTAGTAATTTGTATTTATCTAGGAGGAACGCAGTGGTTTTTTAATTAGAAAATTTATTATCAAATACCAAATTGCAAATAATCCAAGGACCTAAAACTATAAACAACAAGTGAAATTAAATAAAGAAAAATAATAAAAAAGTTTTCTGCTTCGGCCGGGGATCGAACCCGGGATGCTTGCTATCTAGGCAAAACCTTGATCCCGGCTAATTGGAAGGAAGTCCAATTTAACAATTCATAATAAGTTACTGCTTTATAGACAAATACTGAAACCAGTATGGACATATGGTATTCAACTATGGGGTTGTGCTAAAGAGAGTAACATTCTAGTTTTACAGAGATTTCAAAATAAAGTATTAAGAAACATTGTGAATGCACCTTGGTACGTTCGAAATAGTGACCTTCATCGTGATCTAAAAATCGAAACTGTAGCAGAGACTATAAAAAAGTACGCAAAAAGCCATGAAGATAGATTCCATCGGCATGTGAATGTGGAAGCAATTCAGCTTCTAGACAATACTATGCTAGTTCGAAGACTAAAAAGAGTGAAGCCGTTTGAACTAGTAAACTAAGTGAATTACATAAAACAAAATAATGCTATAAACACAACACAATTGTGAGTTACAGACTAAACAAAGCGGGGAGAACTGTTGAGTGAACCCTAAGTTTAAATCTGACTTTTCTAGTAAATTAAGTTAAAACAAAATTGCTAATTAGTCTTATTGACTAGATTGTAATACAATAAACCCAGTGTGTTTGACAAATTAAAAAAAAAGTAGTTAATAAAAGAAAAAAAATTAAAAATTAAAGATTTTTTTGACTAATTGTCTACTGGTAATTTTTTAATACTCACAGGTCAAATAACTGCAAATATTCGGTTCACCCTAATGTGTAATATGATAGTAAACATTTCTCAGTGAGTTTCATCTCATATAAATTCAAATTAGTTTTAGAAATAAAAAAAACCACATAAAAAATTTGTACGGAAATGTCATTTTTTGGAAATTTAGTCCGTGCAGACGTAGGATTCCCATTAAAAATACTCTCAAATTGTATAACCCCTAAGGGGTGGTTCAAAGTTCAAAAAACAATAGAAATAATTTTTTCATAAAAAAACTAATATACAAATATTTTCAAAGGTAATTAATATATGAATTACTTAAAACTATGTCTGTAGATGCATTACCGTATTAAATACGTATAAATATTTAAATATTGTAAAAAGCACAAGATATTGTTACAAATTTAAGTTATTTAAATTTTATAGTTAGAATTTATTTAGGTTTAGTGTAGTATTAGGTTGTATTTCATGGTTGTATTCTTAATCTAGGTTTTAGTTGCGTTATCTGTGATGAACTGGTATGTGAACGGTCCGGCTCCAGAAAAGGGCGGAATGATTCGGAATCGAACAAAGATGGAAAATTCTCGAATTGTAGGCAGCCCCTCATATATAAGGCCGGACGTCGTGCATCGGGGTCAGTCACAGATAACGTACTGTAGTGGTCGTGAGATATTAACACGAAGTTAATAGACCGATTATAGTAGTGAATTATTAGCAAGTTATTAGTAAGTTTAAGTGCGTGTTTTTTTTGTACATAATTTGTCGAAATAAATTGACGTATCGTTTTCAACAATTGCCAGTTTTAATTTGTCGTTGTGAACCCGTAACAATTGGTGTCAGAAGTGAGATTAAAAGAAATAAATAGTGCAAAGACTATCCTTACACAGTACCACCGGCTAGGACAATTAAAAAGAAGAACAGTAAGTGATTTTGCCAGAATATTCGGAACTGAATAGTGCAAAGACTACCCTTACATATTACCACCGGATAGGACAATTGGACAGAAAAACAGTAAGTGATTTTTCCAGAATATTCGAAGAAGTTCGATATTGTTTTATTCAAAAACTAAAAGAGATATTTAAGAACCGACTTCGACATTAACTTTACAGTACTGCGACGTTCTATTCAAAAACTAGAAGAGATATACAAATACCGACTTCGACATTAGAATAGTAATTTTAAAAGTAAGAATCAGAAAGAATTTCTAGAACATTCCATCACTTTCTACGACGCTCTATTCGAAAACCAGAAGAAATATCCAAAAAGAGACTTTGACATTAGCTTAGTAATTTCAAAAGTAAGAACTAAAAAGAATTTCTAGAAGATTCCATAACATTCTACGACGTTCTATTCAAAAAAACTAGAAGAGATATACAAATACCGATTTCGACATTAGTTTAGTTATTTCAAAAGTAAGAATTAGAAAGAATTTCTAGAAGATTCCATAACATTCTACGACGTTCTATTCAAAAACTAGAAGAGATATACAAATACCGACTTCGACATTAGCTTAGTTATTTTAAAAGTAAGAATTAGAAATTATTTCTAGAATATTCCATAACATTCTACGACGGTCTATTCGAGAACCAAAAGAGATAATCAAAAAGTGACTTCTACATTTGCCTAGTAGCAGAAAGAGTAGCATTTATCAGTATATTCCAGAACATTCCATTAGGTTCTATTTAAGAATTGGAAGAGATATTGAAAAACCGACTTCGACATTCGCTTTATAGCCCTAAAATAGACGTTTTAAGTGATTTATCAGGAAGTTGATGCTTACTAGACAAGGATCGGCAAAGATGGAAGAACTGACTAAAATGATTCAGGCTCTATCATCTCAAATGGCTCAAAACCAGAATGACATGAGACAGACATTAGATAGCATGCAAGAAAACTTCGATCAGATAAAGAGCAACTCCGAACAGCTGAGAGAAGAGTTCAAGACTGCAACCGAAGATCTTAAGGAAGAAATAACCCAAAGAATGCATAGTGTAGAACAAAAGGTACAAAATAATTTGCAGAATGTAGAAGAGAAGGTACAAAATGTTGAAGAAAAGGTACAACAGGTTGAAGAAAAAGTGGAGAACAAACTACAGAATGTAAGGGAAGAAGTTTTTCAAACCATGGAAGAAAAATTCCAGGACGTGTCGAAACAGCTTATACAGCTTCAGAAAGAACACAACAAAATAAAAGCTCAGGGATGTGTCGTGAATTCCAACCAGAACATTAAGCCTCCAAATTTTGACGGTACATCCTCCTGGTCCACCTACAAACAACAATTTGAAGCTGCCGCCGCTGCAAATGGTTGGGACGAGGACGAAAAAGCTAGAGCGTTGTTAGTAGCTCTACGGGAACCTGCACTCGGACTTTTACGGTCCATTCCAGTCGAACTAAAACAGAATTATAACGCTTTAGTGGCAGCGCTATAAAGAAGGTATGGAGACGAACACTTGCGAAATTTACATTGGTCAGAATTAAATGTTCGTCAACAAAGAGCAGGGGAGTCATTACAAGAGTATGAAGCGGATATCAGGAGGCTGATGTACTTGGCTTACCCAGAAATGCCAGAAAATTACAGAGATCCCTTCACGGTAGATCGCTTTATTAACGGCTTGCGAGACACGGACTTAGCAAAATTACTTCGTCGAGAACGCTTCCATAACAGCAGTGAAGTGTTGATTCGAGCCCTTGAAATTGAATCATCAAATAATATGTCCAGGCCAAAAGTAAGAGCTGTTTCAATTCAGGAGGGAGAAGAAATGAGCACTGGAGATGAGGTCAACTTAAAAACGCTAAACCAACTGTTTCAATCACTGATAGAGAAGATTGATTCTTTGAAAGAAAGTAGACGATCCCCTCCAAATGTAAAGTGTTTCAGATGCGGACGTACAGGACATATTCAACGCGATTGTCGTGTCCAAATGAGGTCTCGCTCACCATCTAGTGGGACAGAATACCGAAGAAGAGATCAGGAAAACTAAAACTAGTCAACGCAGAGGGGCGGGTGTTGGCTAATGGGAATTTAGCCCCCAAAATTTACTCTATCAAGAGCTTAAAACATACTGCTGACAGTCTTAACATTGACGGACTTATTAATGGAAGAAAAGTTAATATAACAGTAGACACTGGTGCTGCCATATCATTGCTTAAGTTCAAAATTGCAACGAGATATAAAATTCGACCAACAGAAAAGAAAATAACACTTAAGACTGTGACTGGAGAATCCGCCGACGTGTTGGGGCAGACAGACATAGACCTACAGCTGGGGAGGTTGAAGATTCGCCACTCGGTATTAGTTGCAGACATAGAAGACGAATTTATTTTGGGAATGGACCTGATAAGTAAACATGGATTTGCGTTTGATAATAAACTTAATACCCTAAGATTTGGGAACGAAGAGTTCATTTTGTCAAATAGTCACATCAATAAAGAACCAATTAAGGTGGTGGCAGTATGCACAACAAGACTAGTCGGTAACAGTGAGACCATAATTTTTGGGAGGCTGGAAAGTAAAACATCAAGCTGCGTCGGACTCATAAGCCAACAAAACACACCCAACACCTACCTCGTTGCAAAATCACTAGTTAAAACCGATAAAGACATCCCGATTAGAGTCGCCAATATTTTCCCAAATAGTGTCAAAATTAATAAGGGGGAGGTGGTAGCATTATTTGAACCAGTACAGAAAGTAACAAGATGTGAAGAGCCAACTTCCGAGGATACAAGCAAGTTACCAATGGAGGTACTTCAGCAATTTGAGTCAACTTGGCAACATCTCACTCCAGAATTATTTAGTAAAGCGAGAGAGTTTATAGAAGAACAAAGTAATATCTTCGAAACTAGGAGTAGTTCGGGACGCACAAACCTTATTCAACATGCTATCAACACTGGCGATGCCCAACCGATAAGACAACCCCCAAGAAGACTACCAATGGCCAAGCAAGAAGAAGTTCACAATCTCATTAATAAAATGCTCAGCGACGGGGTTATTGAAGAGTCATCAAGTCCTTGGTCATCTTCTGTGGTGTTGGTCACTAAAAAGGATGGAAGTACTAGATTTTGTGTCGACTACAGGAAACTTAACGATGTGACCAAGAAAGATAGTTACCCACTGCCAAGAATAGACGACACATTAACAACGTTGGCAGGATCATATTGGTTTTCTACTCTTGACCTGAAAAGTGGGTATTGGCAAGTAGGAATCTTTGAAAGAGATAAAGAGAATACTGCATTCTCTGCTGGAAGTGGACTTTATCAGTTTAATGTGATGCCATTTGGCCTGTGCAATGCCCCAGCTACATTTGAAAGACTAATGGAAGTCGTTCTACGAGGCCTTACTTGGAAAACCTGCCTATTCTATTTAGATGATGTCATAGTAATGGGGAAATCATTTCAAGATCATCTAGATAATTTACGAGAAGTATTCTCAAGAATCAGGAACGCAAATCTTAAATTGAACTCAAAGAAATGTTTTCTGGGTCACGTCGTTTCCCGAGAAGGCATCCATACCGACGAAAAGAAGTTACAAGCAATAAAAGAATGGCCTCAACCTCGTGACAAACATGAATTGAGAAGCTTTTTGGGTCTGTGTACATACTACAGACGATTTGTAGAAGGATTCGCCAAAATAGCGTCTCCATTACATAGACTTACAGAAGATAAAGCTTCTTACAAATGGAATACCGAATGTGACCAAGCATTTAGAAGACTAAAAGCAGCATTATGTTCTAGTCCGATTCTTGCATATCCCATTCCAAAAGGAAAATTCATATTAGATACTGATGCGAGCAACGATGGCATAGGAGCAGTACTCTCCAAAGTACAAGATGGAGAAGAACGGGTCATCGAATTTTTCAGCAAGAAGCTATCCAAACCAGAGAGAAATTATTGTGTTACTAGAAAGGAGCTCCTAGCCATAGTTAAATCCGTAGATCACTTTCACAAATATCTCTACGGACAAGAGTTTCTGATTAGAACGGATCATGCTGCGTTACAGTGGCTCATGAAAATCAAACAACCTGAGGGGCAAGTCGCGAGATGGATAGAAAAGCTACAATACAATTATCAAATTAAGCACCAAGCGGGAAGGGTGCATAATAATGCGGATGCATTGTCCAGAAGACCTTGCTCTGAGGATTGTAAACATTGCAGGAAAATTGACCAGAAAGAAGGAATTACCTACGTGCGTCAGATAAAGTTAGAACCAGATGAAGAATGGATGTCGGCTTCGATTAGAACCACACAACTTAACGACAAAGATGTAGGACCTATCTTGCGATTGAAAGAAAATAACAATCCACGACCATCATGGCAAGATATCGCAAACCAAGGGGTGATATTCAAATCACTGTGGGCACAATGGGATTCACTGATAGTAGAGGAAAACATCCTTAAACGTGCCTGGGAAAGTGCCGATGGCCTTACTCTGGTTAATCAAGTAGTGGTTCCTAGGAGCATGGTAGACAATATAATGGCCGAATGCCATGGTGGAAAATCAGGCGCGCACCTAGGCATAAATAAAACCATGGACAAAATTCGAAACCGATTTTATTGGGTCAATTACTTTCAAGATGTGAAAAACTGGTGCCGCCGATGTTCGACTTGTGCAGCCAGCCAAGGTCCCAAAACAAGGTCCAGAGGTCAAATGAAACAATATAACGTAGGTCTGCCATTCGAACGCTTTGCTATTGATGTGGCCGGACCATTTCCAGAAACTAAAAGGGGCAACAAATACATCCTTGTTGTCATGGATTACTTTAGCAAATGGCCAGAAGTTTTTGCTTTGCCTAACCAAGAGGCCGCTACAGTTGCAGAAGTTCTGGTAAATGATGTTTTCAGCCGATTTGGTATTCCTTTGGAACTACATTCAGATCAAGGAAGAAACTTTGAATCAAAGCTCTTCCAGAATCTCTGTGACCTTTTAGGAATACATAAAACACGGACTACTGCTTTACATCCGCAGTCAGATGGCATGGTTGAAAGATTTAATAAAACAATAGAAGAACATCTTTGCAAAGTTGTTGATGAGCACCAAACAGATTGGGACCAATATATTCCATTGTTTTTGATGGCCTATAGAACCGCCATTCACAATACGACAGGAGCTACTCCATCTAGTATCCTGTTTGGTAGAGAACTGCGTTTACCATGTGATATCATGTTTGGTTCAACTGAAGAAGAACACTTAGAGGTTAATGACTATGTCGAACGTTTAAGGCAAAAGCTGCACGATATCCATGAAGTGGTTAGAGAGCGAATAGAAATAGCCAGTGACCGCATGAAAGCGAGATATGACCTGAAAGCAAACTCTTCAGGGTTCAAAGAGAATGATCAAGTCTGGCTATACAATCCTCAACGCAAGAAAGGAAGATCACCTAAGTTGACACCACCATGGGAAGGACCTTATAAAGTTGTTAAGAGAATTAATGATGTAGTCTACCGAATCCAGAAAAGCCCGAAGTCCAAGATGAAAGTTGTTTATCTAGACAGACTAAAACCTTACCTGGGAAATGTTGATCGAGACGATCAAACCTGAAGAGGAGGAAAGTGTTACAAATTTAAGTTATTTAAATTTTATAGTTAGAATTTATTTAGGTTTAGTGTAGTATTAGGTTGACGTATTTCATGTTTGTATTCTTAATCTAGGGTTTAGTTGCGTTATCTGTGACGAACCGGTATGTGAACGGTCCGGCTCCAGAAAAGGGCGGAATGATTCGGAATCGAACAAAGATGGAAAATTCTCGAATTGTAGGCAGCCCCTCATATATAAGGCCGGACGTCGTGCATCGGGGTCAGTCACAGATAACGTACTGTAGTGGTCGTGAGATATTAACACGAAGTTAATAGACCGATTATAGTAGTGAATTATTAGCAAGTTATTAGTAAGTTTAAGTGCGTGTTTTTTTTGTACATAATTTGTCGAAATAAATTGACGTATCGTTTTCAACAATTGCGAGTTTTAATTTGTCGTTGTGAACCCGTAACAATATATTAGAATCCGTTTTCAATTACACATCCACCAAAACAATTGAACACTGACTTACACCGTTTTTATTGGATATCTCCTAGTGACGTTTGGAGGTTTAAATATGGCTACCATTTTTAAACCAAAATGTTATATTATTTTTATTTATTTCTAACCTTTGTGTGGAAATGTCTTTGTTACAACGAAAAAAGATGACCCATATCGCAATGTTTTATTTATGAACAACTTATATAAATATTAAAAACTATTGCATTCACTGGAAAAATAAGTTAAACCTTTAACCAAAATCTAGCAGTGTAGAACCTTTAGTAAATAGTCGTTATAGATTTTATTTATTATGTATAATTTATTTATTAAGTCTAAGAATTATTAGTGGTTTTGGTCCTCGTTGATTTTTATTATATTTTTAGTTACCAAGAGCCTAAGCATCTTCAAGCTACTTTAGTGAGTCTTCTAAATGCCACCAGCAATTTGCAAATAGGAAAGTTCACAATCAGACCCGAATTAGTTTATTTAAGAGCTTTGCTGGCCAGGATGTATAAAATGCTGTCTGTGTACTGCAAAATTGAGGTATATGAAGACTATAAGGAATTTTGCTTTATTCACTACAGTTTGTCTACTTAAAATTGTACCACATATGCAAAACTTTTTGATGAATTTTAAGAAAGTAAGAGCAGTGTACAACTGACTGAAGACAAAGGATTGTTTTTCTTCTAGAAGTTTCATCTCCTTGCGGAAGTTGGAATAATCACGGCAATTTAAATATTTTTGTGTTTAAGGTTCAAGAAGTCTTTAAAACAAGCACTAATTACGAAATCTGGAAAATCATAGGTTACAAAAACATGTCGGCCAACACGTACATTCAGCAGATTGTAACTTTTTCGAGAACTGGTGATTTAAAAAATGCCAGAAAGGAGCAATTTATGAATATCGTAAGTAATATGACGTCACAAATTTCTGTGAACGCATCCCGAGTGCGGGCGCCCTCGTTCCGATCAAAGCCGAACGCGTATTTTAAACGCCTTTAAATTTCGTGATGGTGTCTGTCTGGACGAGTCGTTAAATACCGAGATGAATTCCAAGACGTGCGCAAGCGTTGATCTGTCACTTCTGCCAACCAATCAACTGAGAGATATTTCAGTATGGTTTTATACAGCAAAACTTTAATAATTCCCAGTTCTTTTTGATGAAAATTCGTCGTTTTTGTGCTGTGAAAATGCCGGTGACGTGCAAGTTGTGTGACAAATTATTTAGTGCCCAATTTAATTTGAATAAACACTGTCAAAGTAAACATGGCATACAAAAACAAAGGTATTCCTATGCAGAAAGTGTTTTTATGTTTAGATGCCTAGAATGTAAATGCTCCTTTCCAAAAAACTTGGATCTGTGTGATCATTTGAAATACAAACACAATCAAGAAATACTTGAAGAAACATTGGAGTTGAGAGTCAATACTCACATGGCAAAACAAAATAAACGTGAAATGCATAAGATCATATAGAAGAAATACTGCATATGCCTCAAAAAATATTAATCGCAGCACATAGATATTGTATATTTTTGAAATCAGAAAGAAAAGACGAATCTTAAAATGCAAAAATATACAGGGTGTTCCCTCTCAAAAAATCGACTTCATTGTCACACCCTGTACAGGGTGTTGTCACACACTGTACAGGGTGTTGTCACACACTGTACAGGGTGTCCCAAATTCGTTGTTTTTTTGTGGTGTCGGGTATTTCTAGGGGAGATAGAAAAAACTAACACCCCTTTGCGACGCTCAAATTTCAAGAGAAGCCTAAAGGTGAAAACCACATTTAGATATAGCAAGCCGTTTTTAAGCTACGGAGTGTTTTTGTCTGCATTTTGGGAGGGGGTCTATAACTTTTTTGTTTATGAAAATTTTGTTTTTGTGTAAATAGCTTTCTTATAGATCTTTTCTTGAAGAATTAACAGATGTAAACGGTTTTTATTTATATCTTTTGGTTTTTAAGATATTGCATAAAGTTGTTATTTTTCTTACAGAATAACTCTTTTTTTATTCGATTTTTAAAATCAGCTTAAAATTTCCTTTAGAATGATGTATCACACTCAATATTTTATTTTTTTATTGTTTTCTTTATTTTTTAATCACCTCTTTATTATTTTTTTATTTTTATAATTTTATAATATTAAAATATCTTAAACCCATTAAGCAAACTAAAATATGTGGGAAAAATAAAAAAAATACAAAAATATAAAGAAATAAAGGGAAGAAAAATTATAAATAATAAACGTGACAAATGAAATTTAATTTAACAGTTGAATTCCTCTTAAAAAAGTGTCTTAAGAATTTTTTCACAGAAATAAAAAATATTAATAAATAAACAAGTTATAGACCCCTTCCCAAAATGCAGACTTTTTAAAAACACCCCGTCGTTTACAAACGGCTTGCTATATCAAAATGCGATTTTCACCTTTAAGCTTCTTTTGAAATTTGAGTGTCACAAAGGGGGATCAGTTTTTTTTAGCCCCTCTAGAAATACCTGAAACCCCCCAAAAACATCGAATTTGGGACACCGTGTACATGGTGACGGATAGAAAAAAATTATGTTGGCTTTTAAAGTTGTCATAATTAACCAAAAAAATCTCAATTTATTTTCAATGATAAAGTTGCTGAGTGCTCCGGTTATAAACATACATAAAATCATACCTAAAAATTAGAATTGACCATTATTTTATACCTTGAATTTTTTATTATACGTTAAGCTCTTCGATCTCGAGCCAATCACGGTATTCGCGCCAATAATTTAAATTAGACATTTTGACGTTAATTTTGGCGCATGCTCCTTTGACGGAATTCATCTCGGTATTTAACGACTCGTCTGTCTGGAACACAATAGAAACTACGAGGGTGGATCACATATAAACAAGCCTTCGTTTATAAACTAGTTATTTAGAAACATGACACAAAACAGAAATTTTTTCTACTTTTCTACACATCCCCCTTCTCTGTTAATACACTTTTCCCAACAGTTTGACAGTTTCTTAATCCCGTTTTCATAAAAGGAAGCTGGGCGGGTATCTAACCAGTTGCGCACGAATGCCTCCACCTCTTCATTAGTCTGAAATTGCTCGCCTCCCAGTGAATCTTTGAGTGGGCCAAACATATGAAAATAGCAAGGTGACAAATCTGGACTGTTTGGAGGGTATTCCAGCACACTCAGCTGCCGTATCAGGTCTAGCGTTGTCATGCAGGAGCAACACGTCTTGGATGGGGGTGTGCTCTCCTCTTGACCTGGTCGAGTAAGTTGCAGTAGTAAGCCGCGTTTATTGTTATTCGCTCGCGCCAAAAATCGACCAACAAAACTCCTCTCTAGTCCCAGAAAACTAATAGTTTGCCTGCAGAAATGATGGTACGCGGACGACGTGGGTGACTCACGTGGTCGACACGCTCACGACCGTTTTTAATTTCTTTGCACCAAGTTTTTACAGGTACCCACGAAAGCGTCTTATTTCCGAACTGTGCTCGCAATCTGCATCGAATTTCAGCAGGTTTCACGTTTTCGCGTGTAAGAAATTTAATGATTATTCTTTGCACAACACTGCTGTGTACCTTCTTCTCGCTCATTACGATTGCTCCTGGCCAAATGAGCATCGCAGCACTACCAGCCGTCTACATGCTGCTGAATATCCCTACTCCAAAATTATAATGGCCACGTTCATCTTGAATGATTTTTCCGTTAGTAAGTTTAAAAGGCTTGTTTATATTTGATCCACCCTCGTAATTGGAATAAAACCTGACTTTATTTTAGAGTCGGCTTTATTCTGACAGATTTACAAAGAAAACTGACTTCTCAAAATTGACATACCAAAACCAAATTTAAAAATAAAGTCGCTAAGTTTCATTTAATAAATACAGACACTAATAAATCCGGTTCTTAAATACACAAAGGCCGAATTTTGAAAGAAAGCAGCTGCTTTTTATATGTAAATCTGTCACAATACGGCCGATTTTAAAATAAGGTCAGGATTTATTCCAATAAGTCCCTAATAACTAAAAAATCGATTTTAACCAAATCTGGCAGAAAAGTATTGCGGTACCCGTGGGAGAGGCCATTAAATTTAGTTGGGGGGTGCAGGGGGATGGTAGAAGTGTTGAAATTTTAAAAAAATCATAATTCGAGAATCAGAGCAGCTAGCAAAACAAGATTTCCAAAGTTAAATTAAGATTTTTAAGAATATTTCTCATAACGTCAAAGTTACAGTTTTTGAGATATCAAAAACGTTTAAAAAATAATATAATAAAAACATTTCATGTAAAAAAAGCCAAGTACGCAAAAATGGTATTTCGTAAAAAGAACTGAGATAAAAATAAAGCAAATTTCAAAGTGAAAGGTTCTTACTAGTTTGGAAATGATCTTTTTAAACTTTGCTATTACAGCTGCTACTTCTTTATGATCAATTTAGCACTGTGCCTATGTCATTTGCAGCCGTAATAGCCCAGTTTAGAAAAACATTTCCAAACTAGTAAGAACTTTTCATTTTAAAATTTGTATTGGAGAACTTGGCTTTACTTTTATCTCAAATTTTTTTTACGGAATACCACTTTCGCGTACTTGGGTTTTTTTACATAATGTTTTTGTTATGATTTCACTCCTTTTTTAAAAGATATAGCTAATATTTTTTTCATAGTTCTTATCAGCCTTCTAAAAATCAGCTCTCTAGCGTTCCTGGAAGTGGGCAATGTTACTTTTACAAAACTTTACATTTATAGGGGAAGGAAGTAAATTAAAATTTTGTTGTTTTTAAATTGTTGCTGCGCCATTTTTTTTCACCAAATATTTGAATTTTTTAGGCAGAATGTTTGGAAATCTCTTCAACATCAAATTCACACACCGAAGATTTGACAGAGGCCATAAGCAGACTTTGGGAGATCAATCTAACACCAAATTGGAATGTGGCAGAAAACAATTTTGTTAAATACTTTCTATCCAAACTGATAATGGCCACTGCCAGTTGCATAGGGCAGTTTTCTCTTGAGCAATTAAGTGAGGTAAGATTTTAGGCTTTTTATATTTTAATAGATTCGTCAAAATCATATAATGTTGTCACCTCCAAAATTTTAAAATATTTAAAAAAAAAACATAATTTAAAGTTAGATTAAGAATAATATTTTCAACAAAATTTATTCAAAATTTGCCAGTTACATATTTTGAAAAAAGAAAATCTTAAATTTCAAAAACGGCAGCAGCTGTAGTAATGTAGTTTTCACAAATGAATTAAAAATTTTATTTTCAAAGAAAATAAAGCTACCTTAACACTTGGTCTTATGTAGGTGCCTATTGACACCATTTACCGATATCTTGTTTAGCATTTTGGTATCAAATTTTTTATTTTAGATATTCAACCAACTGAGTATTTTGTCTAAAAACGAAGAAAACGCAGTACTAATTTTTAAAGTACTGCAGTATTATTTTGCGAAATCACCAAATACACGCGCATTGCATCAACCTTTACGACAAATTATCATGAATTTCCTTAACTCGGACAACACTATAATAAGAGAGTTTTGCTTTGATTTGTTAAAAAGATCTTTTGCATTCAAAAAATTTTTCCTCAAAAGAATGATGAGTGTGTTGAATGAAAATTTAAAATCAGAAATCAGTATATACTTAGAGAATCCAGAACCATTTATTTTTGATTATCATTGTATGAGTGACAGGTCCCCGTTTATACACAGCTGTCGAAAACGGTCTAACAGTACTAAGATTCAAGCAAACGATAAAAATTATAGTTGTAATGCTAAATATGATGAAGTACCAAAAAAACGTTTAAAAACAAGTTTTGCTATACCAAAACGTCACATTCCAAGGAATAACCCGGAAACTAATAAACCTGTAGCTAATTCTTCTAAGACAGTGGAAGCTGAAGAAAATGATGAAGATGATTCGGTAGCAGATATTCTTCAGAGTTTAAAAGGCGAAGTAAAATGTTTGTTAAAAGCCACAAAAAATAAAAAATTGACTTCCAAAAACTCAACAGCTGTAAAAATGATTATGAGAGATCTATCTTCCATATTATAACCCATTCCAAAAGAAATATAATGAAAAAACACTAATGATAATCCAATAGTTGAAGAAGTACCAAAAAAACGTTTAAAAACAAGTTTTGCTATACCAAAACGTCACATTCCAACGAATAACCCGGAAACTAATAAACCTGTAGCTAATTCTTCTAAGACAGTGGAAGCTGAAGAAAATGATGAAGATGATTCGGTAGCAGATATTCTTCAGAGTTTAAAAGGCGAAGTAAAATGTTTGTTAAAAGCCACAAAAAATAAAAAATTGACTTCCAAAAACTCAACAGCTGTAAAAATGATTATGAGAGATCTATCTTCCATATTATAACCCATTCCAAAAGAAATATAATGAAAAAACACTAATGATAATCCAATAATTGAAGAAGTACCAAAAAAACGTATAAAAACAAGTTTTGCTATACCAAAACGTCACATTCCAACGAATAACCCGGAAACTAATAAACCTGTAGATAATTCTCCTAAGACAGTGGAAGCTAAAGAAAATGATGAAGATGATTCGGTAGCAGATATTCTTCAGAGTTTAAAAGGCGAAGTAAAATGTTTGTTAAAAGCCACAAAAAATAAAAAATTGACTTCCAAAAACTCAACAGCTGTAAAAATGATTATGAGAGATCTATCTTCCATATTATAACCCATTCCAAAAGAAATATAATGAAAAAACACTAATGATAATCCAATAATTGAAGAAGTACCAAAAAACGTATAAAAACAAGTTTTGCTATACCAAAACGTCACATTCCAACGAATAACCCGGAAACTAATAAACCTGTAGATAATTCTCCTAAGACAGTGGAAGCTGAAGAAAATGATGAAGATGATTCGGTAGCAGATATTCTTCAGAGTTTAAAAGGCGAAGTAAAATGTTTGTTAAAAGCCACAAAAAATAAAAAATTGACTTCCAAAAACTCAACAGCTGTAAAAATGATTATGAGAGATCTATCTTCCATATTATAACCCATCCCAAAAGAAATATAATGAAAAAACACTAATGATAATTCAATAATTGAATAAGTACCAAAAATATGTTTAAAAACAAGTTTTGCTATACCAAAACGTCACATTCCAACGAATAACTCGGAAATTAATAAACCTGTAGATAATTCTTCGAAGTCAGTGAAAGCTTAAAAAAATTATGAAAATGATTCTGTAGCAGATATTCTTCAGAGTTTAAAAGGCGAAGTAAAATGTTTGTTAAAAGCCACAAAAAATAAAAAATTGACTTCCAAAAACTCAACAGCTGTAAAAATGATTATGAGATCTTCTATATTATAACCCTTGGTTGGTGAAAAGTCCAAGAGAGAATCGAAAATGGTTACTGTAAAACGTTATATTTTAGCAAGTACATATCTCGGAAACTATGAAATCAAGCAAAACTCAACAGCTGTAAAAATGATTATGAGAAATCTGTTGCAGTCATATTTCGAGAAACCCACAAAACATAACAAGTTATCATGAATTTTTTAAACCCTAAAAACACTGTAATGTTTTGATTTGTTAAAGAATCCATCTTCATTTAAAAGATTTTTCATCAAAAAAATAATGAATTTCTTAAATAAGAATTTAAAATCAGAAATCAGTACATACTTAGAGAATGAAGAACCATTAATTTTTGATTATCATTGTATAAATGACAGGTCAAAAATGGTATAGCAGTACTAGGTTTCAAGAAAACGATAAAAATGATAATCCAATAATTGAAGAAGTACCAAAAAAACGTTTAAAAACAAGTTTTGCTATACCAAAACGTCACATTCCAACGAATAACCCGGAAACTAATAAACCTGTAGATAATTCTCCTAAGACAGTGGAAGCTGAAGAAAATGATGATGATTCGGTAGCAGATATTCTTCAGAGTTTAAAAGGCGAAGTAAAATGTTTGTTAAAAGCCACAAAAAATAAAAAATTGACTTCCAAAAACTCAACAGCTGTAAAAATGATTATGAGATCTTCTATATTATAACCCTTGGTTGGTGAAAAGTCCAAGAGAGAATCGAAATTGGTAAAACGCTTAATTTCAACAAATACATATCTCGGAAACTATAAAATCAGGCAAATAAACATCGATTCTTAAAATTTTGAAAGATATATTTAAAATTCAAAAAATTATATTAAATTCCTTGCTTATGAGCACAATCCAAGTCAACTCCACGATATATCGCCATGAAAACAGTTTTTTGATAATATCTCAGAAACGAAAGCTCCTACGAAGTTTTTGGGAATAACACAAATTATTGATGAAAATTAGTTTTTGAAAATCGCATATTGTTAAAAAGGAAGCATTTTTTCAATTTTCTAACTGTCAAAAAACTTTAATTAGCATTAATGAATTTTGACCAAAATCTAATCAGCTCGTTACAGTTTCGAACACTATTTTTTCATGAAAATTGGTTCAGCGGTTCCGGAGCTATCGTGGGCAGGACAGATACACACACACACACACACACACACACACACACACACACACACACACACGCACACACAGCACACACACACACGGAGAGACGTCACGACGAGATTGCTCATATAGCTTTAAATACACCCAAGTTAAAACATTATCTCAATTTTTTTTTAATAGAAAACAATACTTTTTCTAGCCATTGCTGCGCGGGCTAGGAAGGAAAAAATTATAAGGCTGTGAAAAAATAAAACTTGACTTCCACAAGACAACAAATTTATTGCATAACGGTTCATGTAAAAAAACGTAAAGCGAATTCGTTTGTTCCTTAATTGTAAATACCTAAACTTAAAAAAATAATAAAAATAAAAAACTACATAACAGTTTCTTTAATAAAGGTAAGGTGCTTGTGTCACCCATAGAAATAGAAAAAAATAAAATACGCTTCGACCATTCTGCGGCAAAATATGGAAGACAATTTTGCTTATTTTAAGTGCCAAAAATCGACTTTATTTTAGGTTTAAATAATTCACAAACATTTGTACAAATAGCAATCACTCAAAGTCTGTTTAGCCTGAGTAAAAATGGCGAAGTGTTTTATTTTATTTTCTATTTCTATTGTATTACCACATTACCCTAAAAATACATATATCTGAGCTTTTTCGAAAAAAATATGTAAATATTTTGAAAAAATATAAAGTTTGATACCTTAAAAAAACCTCGTAACTCTGTTGATCAACAAATAAAGTTATTAGTTTTCTTATGGTGGTATTGTAATAAAAGAAAAAAAAAATAAAAGTCACCAGAGTAGCGCTATTCTTGAATTTTGAGGAAATTTTATTTCTCTCCCTCGAATACACGTTCTAATTGGTCAACGCATACAAGGCAAGGCAAATACGCACACCTGATTGGTCGACGGAGTTAATTCCTCTCTCTATTGTATGATTTTCGACTAAAGTTGTTCTGTTAGTCGTTCGTGAGAGAAATAAAAACAATTTGCATAAAAAATGTTGTCTTTAAAGGGATAGGGCATGGCATGCATGGTCCAATCAGAGCGTGTATTCGAGGAAAAAGAATAAAATGTCCTCAAAACTCAAGAATAGCGATACAAACAAAAAAATAGTTTTACAAGTGTGACTTAAACTTCGAGGAGTTTGGTCTGATAAGTTTCGCCATGCGCGCTATACAGGGTCTTAATGAATAAGATGCTAATATTGGAGGAGATAATTCTTGGGTCCATTTTAAGAAAAAAACTTCAACACCAGTATTTACTAAGATGTTTTAGGGTTTAAGTTCAAAGTTTAGGCTTAGGTTTAACTTTTAGTTTATCTTTTATGAAACGTTTTAACTGAATTTCTTTCAAACTTATTAAAAGTTAATGGAATTTTGGACTAATTATAACTACATAGATTATATCGCAATGGAAAAAAACGGTTTAAATAAATATCAGCAAGGATTTCGTAACAAAATGGATAAAAACGGAAAAGAAATGATGGTTTAAACTATAGGTTTAAGTTGTAGGTAACGAGGTTTAAGTCAAAATGCAGCGATATTTAAGTGAATTACTTACATTTTTCAATTTACACTCACTTCCCAAACTTGACATTGTCGGAAAATGTGTTCTAATTTCGTAATTTTTATTATATAACTTGCACAAACAAAGCAAAACTGAAAAATAAATTTTTAAATTTATTAAAATGACGTAAAAGTGACTTGACTGACACTTGCTGGACTAAGTACTGGGATTGTCATCTGCTGTCATCTCGGTGCACGTACATCTTAAATATATCTGTATGGCTAGAGCATATTAAAACCATTAAGGGAAAATGACTGCTACAATAAATAAATAAATAAAAACATTTTTTATTATATTAATTTAAAGATTATTTGCAAATAAACAAATCGCGTGGGAGTTTATTTGGATTTTAATCTGAAGATCGTTAGTTTTAGTGCAGCAAATGAACATAACCTAAACGTCTTAACTTTTAAGTCACATACACCAGTATTTACTAAGGTGTAAGTTTTAGTCTAGGTTTTGGTTTAAGTTTAAGGTTTAGGTTTAAAATTTAAATGTGCATTGGTTTGGAAAAATTGATTTTTTGCCGAAACAGGCCGCAATTGATTTGGTATTTTTACCTGTACGGACGATAAAATGTCCTAAAAATTGAAATTTAAGACGATTTGTTCTTGAAATGGACCATATAGACCGGAAAAAAAAGAAAACATGGAAAACTGATTCTACAACTGTCTAATTTAGACTTATACGTCACTTTAAACCCCTAGGTCATGGGATTCCGACTAAAAATCGTCCTAAATTTTAAACTACCTACGGGGGGTGGTTTATCTCATTGTAACTTGAAAACAATCACGTTTTTGTTAATTTATTTGTTAAAAATGTAAAATTTGATCATATTTAGGAACGATATGACAAAATTTTATACGATTTTTAGCGAGTTTTTTAGGGCAATGTACATAAGGCTGGATAAACCGTTTAGTACTAAATTCTCATATATCTCTTTTATATTTTAGCATGTAGCTTTTAAACGATATTTGCCTTGATGAGGAAAGTAAAAAAAACGATATTCAGATTAAAATCCAAATAAACTCACACGCGATTTGTTTATTTGCAAATAATCTTTAAATTAATATAATAAAAAATGTTTTTATTTATTTATTGTCATTTTCCATTAATGGTTTTAATACGCTCTAGCCATACAGATAGATTTAAGATGTACGTGCACCGAGATGACAGCAGATGACAATCCCAGTACTTAGTCCAGCAAGTGTCAGTCAAGTCACTTTTACGTCATTTTAATAAATTTAAAAATTTATTTTTCAGTTTCGCTTTGTTTGTGCAAGTTATATAATAAAAATTACGAAATTAGAACACATTTTCCGACAATGTCAAGTTTGGGAAGTAAGTGTAAATTGAAAAATGTAAGTAAGTCACTTAAATATCGCTGCATTTACACTTAAACCTCGTTCCCTACAAACTTAAACCTATAGTTTAAACCATTTCTTTTCCGTTTTTTCCATTTTTTTACGAAATCCTTGCAGATTCTTATTTAAACCGGTTTTTTGCCATTGCGATATAACCTATGTAGTTATAATTAGTCCAAAATTCCATTAACTTTTATTAAAATTAAAAGAAATTCAGTTAAAACGTTTCACAAAACCATCTTAGTAAATACCGAGTGCTCAGACCAAAAAATCTAAAGAGACATTTTCTGATGTATAGGTGCATGTTTTATTTTATTTTGACCAGTGGTGTTCATCCAGGAATTGTTCAGGGTGTCCACATTCTGGATAAACCTGGAAAGTCGCAGAAAGTCAGGGATAAAAAAGGGGTCCGGGAAAGTCAGGGATATTACTCAAGTCTGAAAAGTCAGGGATATTCCCATGCTCTAGTTTCGAACTATTGTAGCATACAAACAAAAAGAAAAATAAAAGATCTAAGTTGTGAAAAATATACTGTTTCCAACTTTAGAATTTTTAATTTGCTTCTGTGTTTTTTATTTTGTTTAAAAATTTTGTTTTTTTTAAAGAATTCCTGACCATTCTGTGCTTGTTTCAGCTTTTTAATGTTTCATGAATAAAATAAAATATGAAAATGAACCAAATAATTATATCCCTCATTATTAGCATCCTATTGAACAAAATCGGGTTTTTACATACATTTTAACTATAAACAGCGCTGTCCCGTTAAGTACTTAATTCAAAAACTAGATGACACTACAAGCCCTACAACTGGCATGTGTAAAATATATTTTTTTATCTAAAATATATCTGCTACATTGTGGATATTGCGCGTTTGGCGACGAAATAAAAAATGATATGACAAAATATTAAAATGAAACCCAACGACTAGTTGGGTAAAGACGGAGGCGTAGAAAAGCTGGCAAAAAAGTTTAAATATTGTAAAATTTATAATTGAACCATAAGTCAAATCATTTACAGAAACTTTTTTATTTTAAACGAAACACCCTGTCTTTTCATGTATTTTAAAAATATATATACAGGGTATCCCGAAATTTGATGTTAATATTTTAACCACTTGCTCTATGGCCCAAAATTGAATTATTTTGCGAGATACCAGGGTGTTAAAGCTAAACAATAAAAATCAAATTTTTAAAATATTATGAGCAGTTTTAACATATTATTTTTAAAATTGGTACCCGTAGGTTTTTTAGGATGTGCAACACGAATATGGACACATTTTTACTGTGGCCGTTAGAAGGCGCTTCACTCTGCACTTTTGATGGGTTAAAATTATCCAAACTTTTTCTCAGTGTAGTTTTTGACGTTTTTTATAAAGAAAGTAATTTTTTAAACAATTTTAAGCTAAAGGGGTACTCTTGTTAAAGTCCGCTAAAGTTAACTGTTTTTGAAAAATTTTGGTTTTTAGTCTTCTATCCTGCACCGGAAAATTGAAAAAAAATATTTAAATTTTTGAATGAAATTTGCTCAGTGAATTAGTTGTGCCCAATCTATTCCTCTAAAATACTGTTAACTTAATTCCAGATCTAATTGATTTTTTTATAGTAAAAAATATATCTTTAAGTTTTGTAGATATAGAAGAAAGTTTTGATTTACACTAAGATCATTCACCTATTATTCTAACTCTTAGTAAAAACATAATAAAGAAAGAAGCAAATATCTCACTAGTTAATAAACTGACTGACTGGATTAGTTTTAAACAAAGTCTGTCAGAAAAAATAAACCTATCAGTACCATTGCAAACGCCAGAACAAATCGATAAAGAAGTTGAATATTTTGTTACAAATATTCAACAAGCAGCTTGGGAAAACAGTCCAAAACCAAAGAGAATTTTTAAGGGAAAAAACTATCCAAAGGAAATTAGAGACCTTATATTGGAAAAAAGGAAACTAAGAAGAAAGTGGCAGCAAAGCCGTGATCCTCGGGACAAAACAAATCTCAACAACATGACGCAGCGCATTAGGCGAGAAATTCTAGTAATAAAAAATGAATCTATTAACCATTTTCTTAATGAACTTACAGATGATAAAAATACCGACTATTCCCTTTGGAAAGCAACCAAAGATTTTAAAAGACCAATTATCCAAATTCCACCCATACGAAAATCTAACAACCAGTGTTGCCCACTGGTTGTTAGATTTTCGGCAACGAAGAAAAAGCAGATATTTTTGCAAGTCATTTTGAAAAAACATTTCAGCCCCACGAAGCACCAGATGAACACTTTCATTTAAATGAACCCCATCAAATCGAAGACCATACTAAGCTTACATCACCAAAAGAAATATTAACAGAAATCAAAAATATTAATTCGAAAAAAGCCCCAGGGTATGATCTTATTAACGGGGTAGTCATAAAACAACTCCCCAGAAAAGCTATCGTAAAACTATGCAACCTAATTAATGCGTCTTTTAGGCTTAGGTATGTATCTAAACTGTGGAAAGTTGCAGAAGTTATCATGATTCCAAAACCGGGAAAACCACTCCATGACGTGTCATCTTACAGGCCAATATCTTTGCTGCCAATTATATCCAAGCTGTATGAAAAATTATTGCTTAAAAGAATAAAACCCATTAAAGAAAGACAAGAAATTATTCCGTCTCATCAATTTGGTTTTCGAGACAAGCATTCCACGATAGATCAAGTACACAGAATTACTAATATAATAGAAAAAGCACTAGAAGAGGGAAAAGTTTGTTCTGCAGTTTTTCTAGATGTAGCACAAGCATTTGACAAAGTGTGGCATGAAGGCCTTAATTTTAAATTAAAACGGTTTCTGCCAAAACAATATTCGGATATTTTGGAATCATACATATCTGATAGACATTTTAGAGTAAAACAGGAAGACTCATACTCAAATTTAAGAGAAATTCAAGCCGGCGTGCCCCAGGGTAGCGTACTAGGCCCATATCTATACTTATTATTCACTTGTGATATCCCAAAGCCAGAAAATTGCCACTGAGCAACATTTGCCGATGATACTGGTTTATTGACGGTAGAAAAATCTATTGAAAGTTCACAGTTGGACCACAAAGTGGCGAATAAAATTAAATGAAACCAAATCAGTTCGTGTTGATTTTACAAACAAAAATATAAATCACATACAAATTACAATTAACAACATTCCCGTACCATATTCAAATCAGGCAAAATATCTAGGTATGACACTTGATGCCAAATTGCGCTGGAAAGCACAATTAAGTTAAGAAAAAAAAAAAGAACTTGAGATAAGGTATAGAAAAATGAATTGGCTAATTGGAAGGAAGTCCAATTTAACAAGTCATAATAAGTTACTGCTTTATAGACAAATACTGAAACCAGTATGGACATATGGTATTCAACTATGGGGTTGTGCTAAAGAGAGTAACATTCTAGTTGTACAGAGATTTCAAAATAAAGTATTAAGAAACATTGTGAATGCACCTTGGTACGTTCGAAATAGTGACCTTCATCGAGATCTAAAAATCGAAACTGTAGCAGAGACTATAAAAAAGTACGCAAAAAGCCATGAAGATAGACTCCATCGACATGTGAATGTGGAAGCAATTCAGCTTCTAGACAATACTATGCTAGTTCGAAGACTAAAAAGAGTGAAGCCGTTTGAGCTAGTAAACTAAGTGAATTACACATAAAACAAAATAATGCTATAAACACAACACAATTGTGAGTTACAGACTAAACAAAGCGGGGAGAACTGTTGAGTGAACCCTAAGTTTAAATCTGACTTTTCTAGTAAATTAAGTTAAAACAAAATTGCTAATTAGTCTTACGGACTAGATTGTAATACAATAAACACAGTGTGTTTGACAAATAAAAAAAAAATTAGAAAAAAAACTTAATTTTTATAAATTTAAAATTTTCTGGTTTTTAATTTTTTTTTATTCAAAATAGGTTGATTATTCCGAGGTGGCATCAAACATCAAAATCGAAAAATTTGGAAAATGGCTAACTTTAGTGGATGTAAGATACCTTTTCTGCTTTGAAATGTCCAAAAAATTATCTTTTCAACAAAAAAGTTAAAAACTGCACTGAGAAAAAAGTTATGGTAATTTTAAATAATCAGAAGTGCAGTGTGAAGCACCCTTTAACGGCAACAGTAAAAAAGTGTTCAACCCAGAAAACCTACGAGTACCAATTTTAAAAATAATTCGTCTAAAACTACTCATAATATTTGAAAAATTGTTTTTTTTTTAACACCCTGTATCTCGGAAAAGGAGCAATTTTGGACCCTAGTTTATATGAACTTTTATCTCTATTTTGAGCTGAATAATATGCGGTTAAAATATTAACGTCTAATTTCGGAACACACTGTACACAGGGTGTCTCTAAACGGTCTGTACAGGGTGATTTTTTATAATTGCAAGATCGCTATAACTCGGTTATTATTGGGAGTAGAAAGTTCAAGCAAAAACTATTCGGTTTGGTAAATTATGGCCACTTTAGACCCACCATTATTATTTTTTTATAGGTTATAATATACAGGGGGCGACAATTAGATCAATTTTTTAAAAGGGAACACCCTATATATTTTTGTATTTTTAAGTTCCGCAAAAAATTAGCTTTACAGATATATGTAACACTATGGCTCTATCTTTGTTAGTTTTCGAGATATTGATGATTGAAATTCCGAAAATTAGCAAATTTTAAATACGGTGCGGAGTATTTCCTGTGACAAGTCACAAACAATATTAAGATGTGTGGATACCTAATGACATTGTCAGTGCCAAATTTTAAATATTTATCAACAATGTTGCTTTATTCCAATGCAGAAAAGCAAGAGATACTTTTATTATATGCGAAAAATAATAAAAATGCCACTGCTACTGCGAGAGAGTCTGTGGAAGGAAAAAAACGAGTTGTTCGTCCAAACGAAGAGGCTAATTTAAATATTTTACTACATTTTCAAGAAAGCCCACAAATTTCTATAAGAAAAGTATCTTCCGCATTAGTGCAAGAAGGACAGGAACGCTTGACGTCTTTTACCAAAGTAAGAAGTGTCCTAGGAACAAATTTTTATTGGGCATATAAACAACAAGAACTTCAAGGCCTAACACCCGATCAGAAAAGAAAAAGGGTTAGAGTTTTGTCACTTTATGCATGAAAGACTAAACGCAGAACTCCGTTTTTTAAATCACATTTTGTGGTCGGATGAGTCGACGCTTACAACTTGTGGTCTACCAAATAGACAGAATAGCAGACTATGTTTCACGACTAACCCTAATTTTGTAAAAGAAATTAAAAGACAGGGAAGACAATCCGTGAATGTCTGGTGTGGCATACTGAACGACCGTGTTGTTGGGCCATTTTTTTTTTGAGCACTCTTTAACGGGACAAATTTATTTAAATTTTTTACAAAATTACTTTAATTTTTTGGATGACTTGCCACTAAATCAAAGAAGAAGATTGATTTTTCAGCAGGATGGGGCTCCTCCTCATAAAGTTCATGAGGTTCGAGAATTCTTAAATAATAATTTTAATGAATGGGTTGGGAAAAACGGCACAATACGCTGGCCACTCAACAGTTTTGATTTAACTCCTTTAGACATTTTTTATGGGGTCACCTTAAAGATAAAGTTTACAGATTAGAAGCGAGGAATACTCGAGAGCTCAGATAATTAATATCACTGTCTGTCAATGAGCTTAATGAAAATTTTTCTAATTTAATAACCAGAACAATAAATAATTTAAGAGACCGGTTTCAAAAATGTATTGAAGTCAATGGTGATACGTTTGAACATTTGTTACGTTAATTTTTATTTATTTATGGATTTAAAACAATTAAAACATTTAAAACATTGTCGTCTTTTGATTTTAAATTTCTATGAAAATTGACAAAGATGATTATTTATATTTATCAAACTGTCAGTCAATATTGTTTCAGTTTGTTATTTACAGTCTATACGTTAAATACTCCGCACCGTATACCTATTTAAATTTTCGGAATTTCAATCGTCAATATCTCGAAAACTAACAAAGATAGAGCCATAGTGTTACATATATCTGTAAAGCTAATTTTTTGCGGAACTTATATATTTTTGTATTTTTAATAGGTTTTTTGTAGTTTTAAGGTGTTCCCTTTAAAAAAATTGATCTGATTGTCGCCCCTTGTATATTATAACCTATAAAAAAATACTAATGGTGGGTCTAAAGTGGCCATAATTTACCAAACCGAATAGTTTTTGCTTTAATTTTCTACTCCCAATAATAACCGAGTTATAGCGATCTTGCAATTATAAAAAAATCACCCTGTACAAAATCTTAGCACATATTCCTGAGGTCAAAATAAGTCGATTTAAAGCAACTTACCTTAGTCCGAAATTGCTCCGTTTCAGTGATACATGGTGGTGAATTTAAAAATTAAAAATTGGTACTCGGGGGTTTTTTGGGATGCGAAACCTAAATATGAACACTTTTTCACTGTGGCCGTTAGAGGGCGCTTCACAATGCTCTTTATGGTTTAACATTACTATAACTTTTTTCTCAGTGTAACTTTTACCTTTTTTTGTTAAGTAATGGATCGTTCATACTCGTCTTTTGTCTTGGTTTAGTCATATGTCTTGTCATAAGAAAGTTAAAACCACTGTTTCTTATGGGAGTGTTCATACAATGCTTTTGCTTTTGTTTTTGATTAGTCTTTGTCTTAAGAGTTGCCAACTTTCAATCCTTAGGACAACGACTAAGACGAGTGACAGACATCAGCTGATATTTGTTGTTTTTTTTACAGGGCGTCCGAAGAGCGCAAGCGCGCGGCCGGAAATTTGAATTTACCGCCATTAATCATGTTTTTAACAGAAAATCTCAACATAACTTCAAAATTTTATTTGTTTTTTTTTCTTTTTCGCTTTTGTTCTTTCGTGTCTGTGTTTCGTGCACAGATTAGGTTAAATAAGATTGTTTTGTGTAGAAAATGACGTTTGAAGAGGGCCTTTTTATTGAAATTGATTTTTTTTTCAGTGGGTTATGACTAAGACTAATCAAAAACAAAAGACGAATATGAACAGCCGATTTTGTTTAAGACAGCTAAGACTAATCAAAGGACAAAGACTAATCAAAAACAAAAGACTAAGACGAGTATGAACAATACTTAAATATTTTCCTGAATCTTTTTAAGCCAAAAAGGTACTCTTGTTAACATGCGCTAAAGTAAGTCATTTTCGAGATATTTCGGTTTTTAGTGTTCGATGCCGCAACGGAATACTGAAAATATTTTGAATGACTATTTAACTAGAGTGTTTTAAAAAAAGATGGCGAAATGTCATAGCAACGGACAGTTTTCTACTGACTATTGTTCTCAAAGCTTCATCAATCATGTTCATAAATTTTAATAAAATCGATTTTTATTCACCCTGTATCTCTAAAACGGAGCAATTTTGGACTAAGGTCATTTGCATTAAACCGACTTATTTTGACCTCAGAAATTTTGTACAGACCTTTTAGAGACACCCTGTATGTAGGTATGGGATTCCAAAATTAAAAAACTTTAATATATCCTCTTTAAACATTAACAAACAAAATTAATGCCATAAGGCAGTGTGTAAGAAAACAATGGCTTATCTTTTTTTAACATATGCTGTTTAATGCTGCCAGTTATTTTTCTTTTTTTGAATTTTTTGGAAAACCTAACCTTAAAGTTTGTTTTGATATTTTGGGCTTTCTGCAAAAACCTTCAAAAAAGAAAGTCCTGTTTGGGAAAAATTCCGATCAGGTGATAATTTCTCCCTTTGTTGAAAGTTATTTTCTTTTTGATCACCTGATCATTTTGGTACGATCATGCGCGGTTTTTGCTCACGCTGGAAGTTTGAAGCGCCACCCTGTGTGTGACAGGAGAATGAAGAAACCACTTCCGCCAAAAAACGAAAAGAAGTCGCACGTGTTTTCGGGTTAAAGACCGAAATTCCAGTCGCAAGAAGGGGCGAATTGTGGGATAGCAAGCAGAATTACAGAAGGTAAGCTTCTAGCGTGTTGCCGATTTTTTCCTTTGTTTTTTTTGTTTAATAGACTCTGTTTTCCCAGGCGGGGCGAATTTAATTTTGGGGTTATTTTTTTTGGGATATCTCTAGTTTTTCTCCCCTTCAGGGCTCAGATCTCTATACGCAGATGGGGATTATATTAAGATAGGGACTTTATTCTATCTCAGTGGGGATTATCTACCGTTTTACTAGCAAATGTTCAAAGATAAATGTATTAAAGTTGGTATTTTGGTAATCATAAAAATTATCATTAAAAATATTATAATTTAGACGGTGTTCCTTTAAAAACAAGAAAGTTGTCAAAAAAAATTAAAACGCGTGAACCATTTAATTTTCTTTGTTTCTAATTAAATTAAGGGGGCGTCTATTTTAGCATAAAACCACCGTTTGCACTCACCGCTCATAGCCATCCTCACCTAAAATGCAATCTGAATTTGTTTTTCTACAAATTAAAAAAAAAACAATTTTCACCAAAATTTCGATTTTTCGCGCACACCCGGTAAAGGGAGACATTACAATTTATTAAAGATTCTTTTAAAAAAATAATAATATTAAAATTTTGTTTACCAACCTTCCTCTATGCTCACAGGTTGTTCAAGATATAATTATGCACCCTGTAATTTTATATAATCTAAAATGACTGATCTATTAAAAAGAAATGTACAATCGGTTCAGAAAAAAAGTTCTTTTAAAAAGCCCTCATCACACAAACATATCCAAATCACACTATAACAACCTCTGAGTACTGATTCTTGAATTAAGCAACAATTTATCCTAAAAACTTGTATGTTCTTTGATTGAAGAATCACTCTCCTTGGTACAGGGTATCATTTAAGGCACTTTTAAGGAATTTTAGATATTCGAGGCGAGAAAAATTCACAGCACAAAAATTTCAAGATTTTTTTTTAATGGACTTTTGACCTCCCTGGAACAACCTGAAACGCCCCAAAAATATCAAATTTGGGACACCCTGTACTTTAAGTGGAACACAGAAAATAATTTTCAATACTCCAGGCCTGTTTAAAGAACTTTTTATCAAGGACAATTTGATACCTGACTAATGCATTGCTTTTAACCGTTTCGGCCTTCTCTGTTGTATGTCTTGTTCATGGTCTGATGTGTCTGATTCGTTTCTTCCTAAATCGCCTTCGAAAATTCCTGTCACTTTGGCTTTTTCCAGTGTCCGAACTACAAAAAAAAATTCAAATTAGGGAACTGCCTTTTAAACTTGTTTTTTTTTTAGTAATTGATCAATTAAATGTTAATAAAAGAAACACTTAACTGCTAAATCTGCTAGTACCTACTAGTCGCAGTTGGGTACAAAATTGATAAGTATTATTATAATGTACGACATGCTTCAACTTTTAGTTTTGATGCCTAAAGTGCACTTAGGAAATTATAAAGTTTTGTATTTTCATGAATCAGGTTATTGGGTAATTTTGTATCCAACTGCGGCTAGTAGGTACTAGCAAATTTAGCAGTTGGGTGTTTTTTTTATTTAAAATTTTAAGAGGAATTAGTAAAATGGTGTTGGAAAACAAAATATTTAAGTGTGTGCAGAAAGAATTTTTAAAATCGCCCTACATTTGATAAAATGCGAATATGGTTTTTGAAGAGGGTGAGGGGTGGAATAACAGGAGGGGAGGTGGGTGGGAGCAGGGAGGACTACAAAGTAATTACAGCAAATTAGAGGGCATTTGCAATGGGTGATCAAAGGAATTTTATTAAAATCACCTAAAATTTAGGTAATTTGTATGCCTTAAAGCCTACGTCAAGCCTGCCAAAATGGCGTCTGACGACCGCCATGTTGATTCTTGTTAAAAAAATATAGCCTATAGCACTTTCGGGATCAGTAGCAATTCAACACCCTTTTTGTCTAAATCGGTTCAGCCGTTTAGCGCGATACAAACATATATATTTACATACAGGGTGTCTCATTATATTTTTCCCACCCTTTTAGACCATTAATAATTGATATAGGAATATACAAGAAATTGTGTTCGAATTCGCGAAACTTTTACTATTAATTAAATAATATAAGCAGCATCCAATTTACAAAAACTATAAATTTGAGCGCCTGTCAAATACGGTAAGCATCAGGAATAAACTCAAGATGCAATTTAAAAGTAAAAATTTCGCGAATTCGAACATAATTTCTTTTATATTCCTACATCAATTATTAATGGTCTAAAAGGGTGAGAAAAAATATAATGAGACACCCTGTACATATCCCAAGCGAAAAACATCACTCTCCCTTTCGCCGTGCTGCAGTTGGATAAAAACGTTGTTTGATGGCAGCAAACAACCGGTTTATATTGCTACCCACACGGCCATGAGGTCTTGTCTAATTTAGACGATCGAAACCTCAATATCGAACTATTTTCTATCATAACAACTAAGTCTTAAAAAAGTGCCCAATTACTCTATTAGTAAATCCCAATGCAGAAAATCGATCAACTAAATCGTTGTCACTTGTTACGACAAGTCATCGGCCGCTTGATAGCCTGTATAATGATCCGCACTTATTCCGCGCGGAAAGGCGATTTTGAAGTCCTCCAAGTTGGTAAACCAGAGTTCGAGATATGGAGAAAATATGGGTTAGTATCTTTAATTTTTATTATAAAACCGTTTGCTAAGTTGACATTTGCTTGTTAAAAAAATTAGATAAAAGTTGTGTATTGAATTATTATCATTTTTCAAATATGTATTTATATATATTGGACTAAAAAGGTCAGTATCATTACGTATCAATTACGTTTGTGAGTTTAATATTTCAATCATGTATCAAGGGTTATATTTGTACTACATTCAGCTGCCGGTTCTTGCCGGAGTATTAGCTGGGATTTATTGTTTCAGCGTTGGCGCATGGGATTGGCCAACGTAATTTATTTAACGTGTGGCACAAGACACCGGTTTCACAGGATAAAAATCAATCCGTTTTGAACTATCTATGTGAAAGTAGTGATATAAACACTACAATAAAGAATATCAGTGCATGGTAAAAAATCCTTGCAAAATTTGATAGTGATTGATCTATATTGATATATAGCATAGCAAGATTAATAAATTTAGTTACATTTTTATAAAAAAATTATGTTAAATAAAAAAAAGCTTTAAGCTAATTACGTACACACACTCTCAAAATATCATTTAAGTTATTTGCTTAAGAGAAAAAAAACGATATGCGACATATCTTTGGGGGCGAGTGTACCCTCTCCAGAATGCACAGTGTATTAAATTTACATTTTTTAAACACTAGTTGACATTTTCCAACTTTAGCATCAATTTGTCAAAATTACAACCATAAAATTAATTTCGATCGTTTAGAACCGACAAGCTGACCACCGTGCGACGCGGCGGTGTCTATATGAAGAAAAGTTTTTATAAAACTCAGGATACTGATATGTTGTATAAATTTTGAATACACACATTTCGGAAACGCATTTTTTCTTCCCCCGTCCTTCTTTTGCTCCTTTGTCTAATGACACTAAACAGTTAGGTTATGTTATGTTGCACATATATGATGTTTGCTAGAAGCAATACACAATTTTATTTAAATTCATTTCCAATAACTACTCTAAAAAAATACAAAATATGTTTAGGAACCAAAAAGATAATATTGAAATACATATTTTTATTTATATGTCAAAAAGGTTTTATTTTATTTTTTAATTCCAGGTGGACAGCTACTGGGTAGAAAAAATTGGCAGTTTGCTAGTGATTGACCATGCTGTCCAGTTATTATAGTTATCCATTAAAATAATATTTTGCAATTCTGTTACTCATACTGTTCAAGCCATTAACAATTAAATGGTTTTCTTCATTAAAAACATTAAGCAGTATAGCAAAAATAGGTGGCAACTACTGTGTTATTTGGGTATTACTTGAAGTGTGCTAATAGGCTAGCTGGGAAGATATCAGATCCAGCATGGATTCATTTATTCTACATTAGAATAACAACACTATTTTTGTTATATTATCATTTAATTACCTTTTTTATAAAGATGTTTATTTTCATTTCTGTTCTTCTTTTGTTGTAAATTTCTGTATACATTTAAATTTGTAATTGCTTTACAAGATTGAAAATAAACATTTATTTATTTATTATTTATTTTACTGGACAAAATATGGTCAATCACTGGTTGTTGAGTGGTCAACCACTGGCAAATCATAATATTTTGCATACTTATTTTTCTTGCTTTAACAGAAATACTATTATATATACTATATCTATTGTTCTCTTCTTCTTCATTTCTCTTAACTAATTTTTATTACTGGTCAATTCTTGGTTAAATGACCCTAACTGTTTTTGTATTTTAATTTCAAATTCTTGTCGCTAAACAGCTGCAACTAAAGCTGTCTGCCAGTAATAAAAAAATACTTTAATTTACTTACTTTGAGCTTCCAATAAATTATTCTGTCTCTTTAGATCTTCTATGTCTTGCTGATGTGAGCTATTTTTCTTTCTCATAAACAGAATGTATTCTGCTGCCTTTTTCAAAATTTGAGCCCTACTTGCCTAAACAAAATAAAAATAAGAAATAAGTAAAATGAGTTTACTGATTAACAGGTGATTTGTACACCAATTGACAAGATGAGGACCCCTCTAGTAAAAGTGTATACTATTCCCACATTATTATTTATTGCTCACTTAATAATTACTTTACCACTTTAGGATGTCCACAGCATTTCTCAAAAAAACAATCCCTGACTTTTCCTCACTATCCCTGATCAACTTATGAAAATATCCCTGACCATTATCAAAACAAAACATAAAAAAAATAAGGAAAAATCAGGTCAACTGCAAGGGGTTGGAGGAGGCTGAGGGAGCACCTTTTTTTATACATACTTTGGTTTTTATTTATTTTGGAAAACAATACAAACATATAAAATAACACTAAAGGTTTATTACATCAGGTATCATTTAAAAACATATGAACATTACTAACTTTCGTTTCAAAGAAGATTAAGAAAATTAAACATACATTTTGTTCATTCAACTGCTGGTAAGTATTTTTAATCTGTACACTGCAAGGTTAAAATTGCTTCAGCTTTTTGAGCATTTTGTTCTTTTTGTCAATTTCAGTCTTTTTTTCTCTGTAGTAATTTATAATTTTTTTTACCCACCCTCTAAATTCAGGAAAAATATCATGGTCTAGCCACAGTTTGTTTGTTAAACATGTACTTTTTGTTAACCATATTTTATTTTATTTATGAAACATTAAAAAGCTGAAACAATCAAAGAATGGTCAGAAAAACTTTTTAAAAATTTTTTAAAGAAATTTCAGATTCTAAAGTTGCCAACAGTGTATGTGCTTTTTGTTTGTATGCTATAATATTTCGAAACTAGAGTGTGGGAAAATCCCCTCAAATACTCTCCTTGGAAAAATATCCCTGACATTCCAAACTTTGGAGTAATATGACTCTCCCTGACCACTTTTTTTATCCTGATTTTTCAGGTTTATCCAGAATGTGGACACCCTATATTTTCTCAAAATTATTTTATTTAATTATTATATTACAAATGTAAGGCAAATAATCTTTTTTTTCAAAAGCAGTACCTACTTTTATTGTTTAAGAATGCACCCTCCAGCCCCCTACTAGCTTAACAGAAAGAAAACCCTAATTTGGCATTTGCATTTAAATACCCACTTCTTCCAATTATATTTATTTCTTATTTGTTCCTTTTGTCCTTTGGCTCACAGGTATATAATGAGTTTATACAGGGTGGTATTGCAAAACATTTGCACATAAAAGTATTTTCAAGATATGTATAATAGGTTTAAATAATTAATTTTATTATTATAAAATTATTATTATTAATCTAAAATTGTTTTTTTTTAATTTTCACAAATCTTTTAAAAAAAAATTACAAAAACTGAAAGATTTAACATAATATGTGTAACATACAAGTAAATCTTTAAAATTTTGAATATGCTTAGTTTTGTAGTTGGGTTTTGTGTAAACCATAATTTTCACTTGAAGGAATTATTTCGTTAATTGCAAGAAAAAGACAACAGGTCCAAACCTATTATAAAACCACAGACCTTCCCAATTTCTTAATATGCACATGATTTGCATGTACCCTAGTTAAAAACTAAAAAAGAAAAATTGTCCAAAATATTTTTTGTAATTTTTTTTTTTGTAAAAACCAATTTGGTTTTTAAAATCAGCTGAGACTGTGCTTATTTTTTAAAGATTTTGCTATTACCCCAATTTAATAGTCCCTACAACATATAAGAAAAAACAAACATTTTTCTACAATGATTTATAAAAATTTTACGGAAAAATGACACATTGAAACCATTTTGGTCTTCTTTTTATGATTTTCTTTGAGAATCCACTGGATTCCTAGCCTCAACTTACCACTTTTTCACCATTAAGTGATGGCACTGAATCCCTGAGACTGCTGAAGCTATCTTTTATGTGGTCCCTTCTTTTTCTTTCAAGTGCGTTGTGGTGTGCTCTTTTTTCTGCCTGTATTAACAAAAATAGTTTCTTTTAAGTTTAATATCACAATCTTTATCATACAAAAAGAGTTGAAGGTTTCAAAATTTAATAACAGTGTTAACCTTAGAAGAAAAAACACTTAATTTTTCAATTTTAATTTTTTTAATGGGGCACAATATACATAAAATAAATAATAACCCCCTCCCCCTTGTAGATTTTGGGGCATGGCAAAAAGGGCCAAACCACCTAGTTGACAGACCTACAGGTCGCCCCCTTACAATTATTATTGTAAATATAATATAATTTGTATTTATTTAATTATTTAAACAGATAAACCTGGATAAACCTTTACATGATGTTTAAGTGTGCAATACCATTTACCTGTGAATAGTACTGATTTCCTGCTGCCTGTCTCATGTGCTGTCTTGAGTCTGAGTCATCCCCATCCTACAAAAAATGCTTGGGTTATATTAAACTTACAATTAATGTGAAATATGTTATGTGTACTTCATGCTCCTTATGTTATCAATACTTTTTGGGACTGTGTGTATAAATTGTAACTTAATGGTCAAACATAAAATCTATAAATAGATCTTTAGGACCAAAATATCAACAGACAAAACATTCAACATATTATTCAATTGTCAGTATCCAAAAAACCTATTAATAAAATAAATACAATACTTACATCGCTTTCCACATCTACGTCTCGATCGTCGTCGCTCATTTTTAATATTTCCGCACTTAAATAATCAAGCAAAAACCCAAGCTTTTTTAAGTTTGTTTTTTTTATTTTTCTGAAAAGAAAACAACACGCAACGTGACTTTTCTTTGACTGACACCACCAGAGAATAGACCAAAACAAACTGAACTGAAATTCTGAAATGCAGCCAACGAAAAAAAAAAGGGATCTGTAGAAATGATGTGCAGCCAAGGCCAACACAAAATAGCCCTGGTGCAGCACAGAAACGCAAAATTGGAGAAATTTAAAAAAAAGTTTATTTTTATTATAGAATCCGTTCTTTTCCCCTAAATTTCTTTCTGTCAGCGCTGTCAGTGGTAAAACGTCAACATTGCAAAAAAACTGCTCCAGCAAAAGAGGCTGGGCTGGAGAAATTTCCTTTTTTTTGTTTTTTTTTCATTTCCGCTTTTTTTCAGTTCCGCTGACTGACTTCATTGGCTCATTAGATTAGAAGTTATATTCTATAGGCAATAAATCGGTGCTCCAGTTTCTATTATATGTGCTAAAGCGTGTTTTATATTATTATATTGTATTTATAAGGAGATCCAAAAATGAGTAAAAACTGTGCTAGGTGCGAAAAAATTGTGTATCCGACAGAAGAGCTGAAATGCTTGGACAAGGTAAATTTTGGATGTTTGTCTGCACTTTAACATATTTGTCTTTTTCCTCCATACTAAAAGAGAAAGGGACAGGGATGTGCCAATGTCGAACTGCAACAATAACATCTAGTTTATAATTAGGCTGGATTCATAGTTCTGTAAAGTAAGCAGCAAGACATAAGGAAAAATAAGCTATCCTATGTGATGCTGATGTTTATAGTTGACAGTAAGACATAAACCATTTTTAAACAAAAAAAAACTGCTTCCTTCCTACCACTTACTTTATGGACCTCTCAATCCAGATTTAAACTCAATTTTGATAGTTTCTTAACATTAAATTTATTAATGCAGTTGACTTTCACAGTTCAAAGATACTGAGTTGCCAGATTTCATAATAATATGTTATGTTAGACTTATAAACTTCAATAGGTCAATAAAATGTATTCTACAAACAGAGACTCCAAACAGCTGACACAAAACTTGTACATGTAGTTCTACTAATGGCATGCAAATATTGGTGTACTTATTGTCAATAAATTTGCACATGTACATGCACATTATTTTTGAGACAACTTTTTACAACTTTTTTTTGTTGGCCTATGCTATTTGTTATGGTAAACAGCTGATAACTGTCAAAAAGTTATCTCAAAAATTATGATATAGAGTTTATTGCCAGTAATACCTTGTTCATCAGTTTATTCCTAAACTCAAGATTAATTATATGATCCAAAGGTGAGTCTAAAGGATTTTTCATTAAAGGCAAATCACAGGGGCACTGAGTGTGGGGTTGTTTAATAGTCGTTCACATTGTTTTTTGACAGGCATAACAATAAAAAATAGTTACTTTAATATTTAAACCGAGGGGTGAACAGCTCTCACAATCGGTGTACACAGAGGGGTGAACAGCTAACCCAAAATGTGTACACCGATTGTGGAAATCCACAATCTTTTGCTAAGATTGTGAGGGATTGTGAAAGATTGTGAGGGATTGTGGCAAGATTGTGAGGGATTGTGAAAGATTGTGAGGGATTGTGGCAAGATTGTGAAAGATTGTGAGGGATTGTGAAAGATTGTGGTAAGATTGTGAAGGATTGTGGTAAGACTGTGAAGGATTGTGAGAGAATGTGACAGATGGTGGAGGACTGTGCAGCAGGCGGCGTAGCGCGCCTGAAGGGGCGGGGTGGGCACCGTCCCATCTAAAATTCTTGCAAACAAAAAAAAAAAAAAGAAAAAAAAAAGGTCATCATGTCTATAGTTTCCTTTGCCGCCCTCTTCATTTACCGTTCCCGGACCTGCTGCTTAATAACCGAGAGGTGACCAGCTGACCCCAAAATGTGTATGTCGATTGTGAAAATCCACAATCTTTTCCACAATCTTTTGCTAAGATTGTGAGGGATTGTATAGAGATTGTGAGGGATTGTGAAGGATTGTGGTAAGATTGTGAAGGATTGTGGTAAGATTGTGAAGGATTGTGAGAGATTGTGACAGATTGTGGGTGATTAGGAGGGATTGTGTAAAGATTGAGAAGGATTGTGAGAGCTGTTCACCCCTCAGTGTACACATTTCTCACAATCTGTTCACAATCCTTCACAATCTTTACACAATCCCTCCAATCACCCACAATCTGTCACAATCTTACCACAATCCTTTACAATCCCTCACAATCTTTACACAATCTTTCACAATCTTACCACAGTCCCAGTGGCGTAGCATGGGGGGTTCATCACCCTCCCGTCCTGAGGGTACTGGCATGGCAAAAGCAAAAGATTGTGGATTTTCACAATGGGTGTACACATTTTGGGTTAGCTGTTCACCCCTTGATTTAAACTAAATAAGACTAGAAAAATTTATTATGAAGCTCTATTGAATTTATTAGGTTCTCTTTTTGTAGCACAGCCCCGTTAAATTAATTTAAGGGGGCTGTGACTAGCTGTTTCCAAAGCCTAACCTACAGTTTTTCTATGTGCTGTTGATTTTTATTTAAGAAATAATGAAAATACAAATTCTAGGTAGGTAAAAAATCTGTTGCATTTAAATATAGTTTTTATAAAGAAAATAAAAAAAATATATATAAACTGCAGCTTAAAACAAAACTGAAAAGCTACCTAACATGTTTAGTGATATGCATAGTGGTATTTTTAAATTGATTTGCAAAGATCCCTTACTTAAAATAGCCTACTTATATCTAGAAGCATAAATTTACAACCCACATATGGATTGCAGGTTGGGTTCGGTTCGGACCCATATGTGCCTTATAGAACAGTGATGTTAATGAAAGAGATGTAATAACACACATATTATTTATGTTAGACAACAAGATGGTTTTTTTAGGGATAAAAAATTTAAATTTTATATAAAAAACAACACATTTTATTAGTCTTTACTATTGTGGTTGTTAAGGATAAAAAGTGTTACTTTTATTCCTTGTGTAATGTACCTAATATTTATCTTTAGATAAAAAAGCTTATTTTCTATCCTACTTGTTTTGAGGATCAATTATTACATGTGAAACTCAAAGTAGTGACAAAAGGTACAAGGGTTAATCCAATATTCTTATAGAATATGGACAAAACTGGTGACAAATTTAAAATATTTTTTAGGCATGTTTATAATTACCCCAGTTCACCCTATTTTATTAACATTTTACAGGGTCATATACTTGATTGACCAGCACCCAGTAATTGACCAATTTTCCATTTAAATGATAAAATCAATAAGGTTGTTTTCTTCAGTAAAAATATAGAAGGTATAGCAATAACCTGTGGTCACCCACTGGCTTTGCTTAATGAACTACTAAAAACAACATGTGGTTTTATTCTATATTTCCAATAACTGTTCATTTACTGAAAAAAATATGGTCAATAACTGGTTGCTTACATATTAATTTAAGGGGGCTGTGACTAGCTGTTTCTAAAGCCTAACCTACAGTTTTTCCATGTGCTGTTGACTTTTATTTAAAAAATAATGAAAATACAAATTCATCTGTTGCATTTAAATATATTTTTTTTTAAAGAAAATAAAAAAATATATATATAAACTGCAGCTCAAAACAAAACTGAAAAGCAACATGTTCAGTGATATGCATAGTGGTATTTTTAAATTGATTTTCAGAGATCCCTTACTTAAAATAGCCTACTTATATCTAGAAGCATAAATTTACAACACACATATGGGTTGCAGGACTAATAGGTAATTGGATTTAGGACCCATATGTGGGTTATAGAGCAGTGATGTTAATGAAAGAGATGTAATAACACACATATTATTTATTTTAGACAACAAGATGGTTTTTTTTAGGGATAAAAAATTTAAATTTTATATAAAAAACAACACATTTTATTAGTCTTTACTATTGTGGTTGTTAAGGATAAAAAGTGTTACTTTTATTCCTTGTGTAATGTACCTAATATTTATCTTTAGATTAAAAAGCTGACTTTCTATACTACTTGTTTTGAGGATCAATTATTACATGTGAAACTCAAAGTAGTGACAAAAGGTACAAGGGTTAATCAATATTCTTATAGAATATGAACAAAACTGGTGACAAATGTAAAATATTTTTTAGGCGAACCGAACCGACTCCAGTTCACCCTATTTTATTAACATTATATAGGGTCAGATACCCAGTGATTGACCAGCACCCAGTAATTGACCAATTTTCCATTTAAATGATAAAATCAATTAGGTTGTTTTCTTCAGTAAAAATATAAAAGGTATAGCAATAACCTGTGGTCACCACTCACTGGCTTTGCTTAATGAAGTACTAGAAACAACCTATATTTCCAATAACTGTTCATTTACTGAAAAAAATATAGTCAATTACTGGTTGCTAAGTAGTGGTTTTTTCAGATAATGCCAAAAATGTGTTATTTGTGTGTATGTCTGTCCTTAACATAATGCTCCTAAACCACTAAACAAATTTTTAACAATCTGATTAGATTTTGGTCAAAATCCATTAATGCCAATTAAAAAAATCATGGCATGACATCAATATGCGGTTTTCGGAATATAGTAGATTACATTTTGCTTAATAATTTGTGTTAAAACCAAAAACTTCGTGGGACATTTAGTTTCTGAGATATCATGGCTTCACTTGAAGTGTGCTAATAGGCTAGCTAGGAAGGTATCAGATCTGTCATGGATCGATTTATTTTCCTTTAACAAAAAAACTGAGGGGTATAACACTACAAAATTTGTACACCTATTACTGAAATTCATGTATTTCAATTTTTTTTTGTTATTTATTTTAAAATATTTCAGTCTTTTAATGTATAATAAATTATTTCAATGTATTTCAATGTATTTTAAACTATTTCACTGTATTTCAGGGTATTTTAAATAAAATTTGTACACCTATTTCACAAGTGTCCCATCCATCAATAAAAATTCTTTATCTCCTTTACTCAGTTGTTAGTACTCTACAAAATTTGTACACCTATTTCTGAAGTACATGTATTTTACTTTTTTTTATTTCAAAATTTTTCAAAGTATTTTATTGTTTTTCAAACAATTTGAATGTATTTCAAACTATTTCAAAGTATGTTTTAAACAAAATTGGTACAACTATTTCAGTGTCCCACCCCTCAAAACTCTTTATCTCCTTTTCTTAGTTGTTAGTAAATTTTAAGGCTTAAGACAGGGATGTTGTATCTCTCCAACTCTTTTTAAAATATATATCATAGTAGCTCTAAAAAACTGAAAACGTAAAGTACATGGCATGGGTATACAACTTAACGACCAATTTACCCTATACACACTACAGTTTGATTTGATTTATGATGAGAAAGTTAACAGAAGAATACCAAAAGTGGGGGTTAACAGTGAATGTGGACAAGACACACTACTTATGTATTGGAAATAAATCAAGTGAGTTAGAACTAGACAATAGACAAACAATATCTTCATGCAGTGAGTATGTATACTTGGGTGTCACATTTGATAAGACAGGAACAGACTGTAAAGAATTGGAAAAAAGAATAGTAAAAGCAAAAAAGGTTATTAGTTGTCTTAACAGTATTTTATGGAGCAGAGAGATAAAAAAGAATGTAAAATTTAACATATATGAAACAATGGTGAAAAGCACGCTGTTGTATGGAATAGAGACTTGTCACATAACAGAAAAATACAAAGCAAAAATGGAAAGTGTCGAAATGGATGCAATAAGAAGATCATCATCATCTATGAGAATATCTAGAACAAATCATATAAGAAATGAGATCATAAAAGAAAGAATTGGAATCGAGGGAAGCATAACAGATGAAAGATTACCAAAGCAGGTCCTAGAATGGCAACCAATAGGGCGCAGAAAAAGAGGGCGTCCTAAACTGGAATGGCAACAGTCAATCCAAAGATCAATGAGTCAAAAAAACCTGACGGAAGATGATTGTCAGGATCGAAGGAGGTGGAGAATAGGCGTCGGACAAAGTAGAAAAACGTTCTAAACTGACATAGTAGTAGTAGTATTAAGTCTTATAATATAGTAGTTAAACTTAAATACTTATAATATTTTTTTCGAACATTTCTTTAACTGGTCGATTACTGAGTAAGTGACCCTATAGTGATTGTCATTATTACACTTACAAATTGGTCATTAGATAATTAAGGAATTATTTTGGAGCTACAATTCTTATTGCTCGATTTTCCAGAAAGATGACTTCATCTAATTGTGGCTGGAAAATAAATTATTATAAATTTGAAATTTTTATTATTAAGCCCAGACACAAGGTTGTTATACATAGAATGAGTCACAAGTTGTTTGTTGGCCTCACCTATTTTTGGTTAAAAAAATTATTCAGTTCTTTTCAATGCTAAAAATACTTGTGCAACATACTGTTAACAAGATTTTAAACATGAAAATCTACTTTTGCCTTTTAAGGCATAGATAATTTATTTTTTAATTTAATTTTAGTTTAGGTATTTATTTTGTTGTTTTCATAATTAAGATAAGACACTTAAACAAATAAAAATCTAGCTACTAAAAATAGGAAAATTTTGATTACTCCTTACTAAGTTGGATCAAGGTCAAAATTTTATTAAAAGCAACAGAATAGAGAAGTTCAAAGGTAAAAACTGCATCTTGATGCTTGATGTAGTGAGCCGTTTTTAAGTTACAGGGGGTTTTTGAAAGGCTTGTATTTTAGAATAGGGTCTATAACTTTTTTATTTCAAAAAATGTAATATTGGTGTAAATTTAGTTTAAGGCAGTGGCGCACCCAGGAATCTGTCTTGGGGGGGTGCTGAGGCCTTTGGGGGGCCCAGAGCCTCATGACGGCGTATTTTATGCTAATTTATCTTTTCATTCATCAAATATGTGGAAAATATCAAAAAAAAAAACTTAGGCCCCCCTGGTCAATCATTGATACTCTAGATTATTTTCTTCAAAAGAAGATTTCTTAAAATTAATTTGTATTTAAACGTGTCAACTAGTCAGTCAGAGTATATGATAATGTACAAATTTTTGTTACTGTATTGCTTTTCTATCCAGAAATATTTAGTTTCTCTTTAAATGTTAACCTGTGGACACCTCCTTGCTGATGGTTTAATAAGAAAAAAATAAGGGAAGTGCATTTTTTAAAACCATAAGTTATGTGTTTATGAAGATTTTATAGTGATTTTGACACAGGAAAATATGAAAAAGATTGTAAAATACTCAAACAAGTTTCATGGCTAATCGGGCAAAAAGGAGTTTTTTGTTTCCCTTATATTTTTCCGTGGGTAGCTTGAAAGCTTAACCTCACGGGGGTCCAAGATCTAATGGACACCTAATAAGTGTTGACAGTTAACCGTTTCGTCCTTATGGGACTCCTCAGAACACTGCTGGTCAAGTGACAAATCTTGCGAAGTTAATCAGACGGTTTTGTCTCTTAATTAAATGTAATTAGTGAGCGAACTATAGCAAGAGGCGCCATCTACCGAGATACGAGAGAAACAAAAAACCAAAAGCAGGGAAAAACACTGCTATACAATATCGATCAATGAAAAGATCGAATGCAAATAAAAGAAAACAACTATAGTCCGTGACCTACGACAGCTCTTTGTCTTTTCAGGCCGGATCAACGCATTTTGCATTTTTACCCGTCATCAAGACAGTGAGCGTCAATCAACGGAATTTTTAAGCCAAATAATACTCACAAACGTGAAATTTCATACCCGCGAATTTAACAATCAAACAAGTTTCATGGCTAATCGGGCAAAAAGGAGTTTTTTGTTTCCCTTATATTTTTCCGTGGGTAGCTTGAAAGCTTAACCTCACGGGGGTCCAAGATCTAATGGACACCTAATAAGTGTTGACAGTTAACCGTTTCGTCCTTATGGGACTCCTCAGAACACTGCTGGTCAAGTGACAAATCTTGCGAAGTAATCAGACGGTTTTGTCTCTAATTAAATGTAATTAGTGAGCGAACTATAGCAAGAGGCGCCATCTACCGAGATACGAGAGAAACAAAAAACCAAAAGCAGGGAAAAACACTGCTATACAAAATCGATCAATGAAAAGATCGATTGATTGTAAAATACTGTTTTTGCATTTCTATCTTAGTTTTATTCTATATAACCTAAAAAACGTGCATATAAATTACTGGATTAATAAAACATCCATTTTCCAATTATGAATACCTCTATACTCATCCATTATAACAGCAGGAGACCAAATTAAATTTTCTCAACATGCTGACATTTTTGAAAAATATTTTTACCTTCCTAGCCCGCGCAGCAATGATCAGAGAATGTATGCTTTATGCAAAGTCAATTGACGAACCTCCTAATACGGGGTTCTATCGATTTCATGAAATTTTGCTTGATTCTGCTCTTCAAAAATTATCCAAATTCATAGAAAATCTTCCTGGTATAATTTCAACCCTACCGACAGAGAAAAACCGCCGCTTTATTCGGTCCGACCACAAAGTATTTGTTTTCCGGCCGACCGAGCCCAGGTGGATGGACGGTACCTGATTGGCAGATTTTTTTTTTGATGCGCTTTTAATTGCTTTCAGGTGTGTCTTTCGGGACCTCTTTAGTCGGCAGTATACAGAGTTGGAAAATAAATCAGTGTCGTTCCTGTAGGTGTAGGAATAGAAAGTTTTATGATCTATTTTTATTTCTTTAGTTTACGCCATAATTAAATGAAATAATTTCCATGAGTATATCTAATTTTTAAGTTATAATGTGTCTTACTATATGTATCTTTAAAAAAATATTTGAACAAGATAGTAAAATAATGTAGCCAAAAAAGGGATCAATAACTCGAAATTTAACAAGATTAATAACTGACAAAGAACACTATTAGGAAAGGTTAAATATAAAAAATATAAAGGAGCAGGCACACCTTAAATGGGATTTTAATGAAACTTTAGTATGTTATAGATGTCGATCTCCTGATCAAAAGTTCTCATGGGCTCAAAACGATCCTATGACTGGTTTTCGAGATACAGTGGCGGGTATGAGGCTCCCCACAACACGAATAAATTTATGAAAATTGAAAACTCTAGTCGTCCTCCACTAAATTTATTTAGATCATACCAGTTTCGGCTTATACGGCCATCATCAGTGATCTACAAGCAAAATATGTAAAGAGTACTACCCAGTAAACTACCGAACAGGTTAAAAACCACGATAGCTCCTAACCGCTGAACCGATTTTCATAAAATGTTTGGGTAAAATAATGTAGAACACTTTAAAAAACTAGTTAGCTTTTGGTCGAGATCCATTAATGCTAATTTATGCTAAAATTTAAAAATTGAAAATATGCTAACTTTTTAACAGAGCATCGCATTAATATACGGTTTTCCGAATATAGTAGAACGTTTGCTATTACTAACTTCGTAGGATCTTCCGTTTCTGAGATATTTAAAAAATCTATTTTCAAGGCTAATGTAGCGTGGTGTGCTAGTGGATCCATTTATTTAAATAAAAGTATAAATTAAATAGTTTATATATTATGATTATTTTTATCACCTTTTTGTATTAAAGTTTAAGTTTTACAAAAGAATTTCAATTTATTCGGATGCTGGTGGAGCCTCATACCCGACACTGTATCTTGGAAACGAATCATAAGATCGCTTTGAGCCCATAAGAACTTTTGATCAGGAGATCGAAATCTACAACATACTAAAATTTCATTAAAATCGTGTATTTTTTAAAATCCCAATTAAAGCGTGCCTGCTCTTTTTGCAATTTGAATATATATTGTTTGTTTCTTAGTATGTTGTAAGGGTAATTTTTTCTTAAAGTTAGTTTTTTAAATACCTAGTTTTTTAAGTAGTTTTTTTATGTATTGGGATTGATTGATTGCATTTAAAAAAAGTAATTTTACTTTACAACTAACAATTATGTTGTGTCTTTTCCTCAATTTTTGCGGTTAAGGTAACAAAAACTGGGCATTTTACCTTATTTTATAATTAAATCAATTCTCAACCTGAATTTCCTCTATTACTTTTAGTTTTTAAAACTACTGGCATAATGTTTATTGTAGAAATTTATAAAAAAACACAATTTTTATTCGATTTTTTTTCTTGAAATCTATCTTTAATCTAATAGATTTTTGTGAAAAAACAGATTATTTTATTCATAATTATTGATTTTTTTTAGGTCTGGCACAAGTTATGTTTCAAATGCAAGGATTGTGGAATGGCGTTGAATATGCGCACTTACAAGGGATTCAACAAAGAACCTTATTGTGAAGCGTAAGTATAGTTCCTAGAAAGTTTAATAAATACAGACTTTTCACATAATAAATCCTGGTTTCAAAAACCTCCAGAAAAAATTACAAAATTGTCTTTATTTTTGCGGGTATTTATCGTATGTTAATACCAGGATGGGATGAAAAGTTTCCGGCGTAGCCTATAGCAGGCCGGTTTGCTTTCGTGTTCCAACGTGTTTGTGTAGCCTTGCTTGTGATCAGTTTAAAGTTAGTGTGTTAAGTAGTTTGTGTCCTGCTTATTTTAAAAGTTTATACAGTCTCAATTTTAAAAGATGAAAAAAAACGAGATAAGAGCCGTGATAAAATATTTTCATATCAAAGGGTTATCGCCGACGGAATAAAAGCTGAACTAGATGCTACACTAGGGGAATCTGCTCCTTCCTATACCACAGTTAAAACCTGGGTATCGGACTTTAAACGTGATCTTACTAGCACTGATGATGCGCCGCGTTCTGGCAGGCTAAAAACGGCAACTTCTGAAGATATGGTGCAAACCATTCACAAACTAATTCTAAAAGATCGCAGATTAAGACTGGAAGAGGTAGCTGAGGCTGTGGGCATATCAAAAGAGCGAGTTCACCATATTTTAGGTGAAGTTTTAGGTATGGGAAAGCTATCCACCTGATGGGTGCCGCGTTTGCTCACACCAGATCAAAAGCTCGTGCGTCTAACCATTTCAGAGGAGAATATAGCATTGTTTAGATGTGATTCAGGGGATTTTTTGCATGGATTTAGTACGGTTGATGAAACATGGGTTCATCATTATACCCCTGAAACCAAGCAACAGTCCAAAAAATGGATGGCAAAGGACGAACCAGTTCCAAAGAAGCCAAAGACAGTACCGTCTGCTGGAAAGGTCATGGCAACGGTCTTTTGGGACGCTAAAGGGTTACTCCTCATAGATTATCTCGAAAAAGGAAAAACAATAAATTCAGAGTACTACAGCGACTTACTGGACCAGCTCAAGCAGAATATAAGCAAAAAAAGCCCTGGTTTGACAAAAAAGAAAATTTTGTTTTATCAGGACAATGCACCTTGCCACAAGTCCGCTCTTGTAATGGCTAAAATCCATCAGCTATGCTTTGAACTGTTAAACCATCCACCTTATTCGCCAGACCTAGCCCCGTCAGACTTTTATTTGGTCCAAACCTAGAAAAATTTCTTGCTGGAAATATTTTTTTCTCAGATTCTGACTGACTGACTTCTACATTGCAGCTACAACCCAACTAACATTTATAGTAGCGGCTACATGTTCTAAAGGCTTTGCTACTTTCTTATAGTAGAAATGTGGTGATCCCAACCAAAATTTGTTACTTTTTAGTTCTAACTACTATTTAGTATCAGGAAATAGTAGATGTTTCGTAAAAACGACCCTCTACACTACTTCTTAGGATTGTTTCTTGATAGTCGATTCTGATAGTCTTCTCTACCACAATAGGACGTTGCTAAAGTTTTACTTTCTTTTTAGTCGTTATTTCGTAGTCGCCCTGACTATTATATCCTACTTAATTACCACTAGAAAGTTAAGCTTCATTGGAGTCCCAAACAAGTGTATCCGACAACTACATTATAACTTTAATTTTTACCAGAAAAGTTTGTGTCATCATAGTAACATCTGATGTAACAATGTAGACAAAATAACTTTTTGGATCAACTTTAAAGCCGCAACTACTTTGACTTTTTTTTAATGTCGATCTTTTAAAGTAATCTCTCCTTCCTATTACTACTTTGAAAACGTAGACTTTTTGAAGTCGCATCTTGGTCGCACACATTCTTAACCCTACTTTTTGTGGCTCCTTTTATAATATGGGAATATTAGGAATAGTTTTGCAAATATTTTTTTAACTACCGTGAGCAGTCCATTTTTTCGAGCTCATTGCTTGACCATTTTGCAAAACAATCAAAACGCAAAATATTGATCCAAAGTATCGAGTACCGCACACGGATTTTAAGAATTCCCTGGTCCATGCTTAATCTCCATCCTTAATCTTTTACACTACTTGTTGCTGTTCTATTCTTGTACTGTCTTTACGGTCGTTCGTGGTTTGTGCTGTGGCACCACCCTATCGCCATCGTAACCCTCTTGTGCGGATTAAACCGAATTCGTTTATCTATGCCTCTTGTGCTGACGTGTCGTGTCTCACTGTGATTCATTTTATGTGTTGAGCTTGGGTCAATAATTCTTTTTGGTTTTCTTCAAATTTGTGCTGTTGTTAAAGCTTGGTTTGAAGTGAAAACTTAAATTTTTGCTGTGTTTTGTGCCAGGCTTTATTGCAATACGTCCCTAATATCTAATTTATGCACGGCCCCTAAAATAACCTCTGGGATATGCTAGACTTCATCTAGGAACTTTTGCGCTGTTTGCGGCTAATAAAAAAACAAGTTAGATATATCGTGGTTACATGCGGATTTCTAAGCGATCTAACAAGTCTCAGAGATTGTTTTTTTACTTATAGGGCTTATAATAATAAGAATTACTGAATATTGACAATGCCAAAATTTCTAAAAACAATAAAAAATACTGCATACGAATTGTGAGAGCAATGTGTAAATAAAAAAAGTAACAATAAGTTGATTTCATTGATGTGACTACGTTCTTTTAGTTCCTTGACCAACACTTCCTAGAAATTCTAGAATAGGGATCATGCTCTCGACTGCAACATACATTTTTAAAAAACACTTTTTATTGGCACTTCATTTATTGTTCTAATGTAATTTAATTTATCTTGTTTTTGTTTTAAAACCTACCACAATTTCACGCTGGTACAAAACCTATAAGCAGTGGTGCTGTTGTTGACAGAAACGGCAAATGACAAGTGGCGACACCCCAATAACTTGAGGGTAGTAGTTATACTTATCGCGTGGTTCCTATCACTCTGTAGACGTTTTCTAGTGGCGAAATCTAGTTAATAATACGTTTCTGCAATGGAGTAGAAATTCGAGTGTGTTATCTAGAAAAAGGAATGCCGACATAAAAGTCGTAAGTGACACGTTGCCGTAACTTAGGCTCACTTTCAAGTAACCCTTTCGACTATAAGGGAATATAGTTTGGGACGCCATGTTTTTATGTAAAAAAGAAAATTTAATATTTTTGTTGTCGTTTTATGAGCTCATATTAAAGAGCTACTATACTATTTTATAAACAAATTAGTTGAAGCTTACCAAAAATGCTCTTCTTAAGCACCATTTGTTGGAGTTAACTGTCGATTATGAAAACATAACCTCCAAAATCACAACACAAAAATTCCATCAGCTACCAGAAAACGGCTCAATTTTACGGGCGCACCGGTTTTTTGCAATATATATAATGCATGTTATACAAAAAACTTCGCGTCGCACTCGAATTTTGATCCTCTGCTTGTAAATTCTTACACTTTTGGATAATATAGTACATATTATAACCATAACCAAACAAAAAAACTAAGCGAGTCTGTTTACTGTTGTGTCCACCATATTGTGTAACAATTCTACCAAAAAGAAACGATTATATTATTTGCAACTACATCGCAACTTTTATGCCATTACGGAAAAAAACAGCCTCTACGACGTAGTAGATACCTGGCTACGACGTAGTAGTGTAGTTGTTACTACAGTGACTTTAAACACTTGGCCAAGTAGTTATAACCAGAAATTGGTTCCCCACTTAGGGAATTATAACGTCGCTGTATGGTATACTGAGACGTAGCGGGAGTACGTTACGGTTACTTTAAAGAAATTCTTTCTTGTTGGGGTTTCGTTTGTTGGGAAACGCCTATTTTGACGAGTTGGATAAATCAGACTTCAGTGATGGCATCAAATCAGTTGAACATCGTTGGGCCAAATGTATTTCCTTACAAGGGGACTATGTAGAAAAATAAATTAGTATTTAGGCACTATGGTGTTGCGTCTATGTTAGGCCAGAAACTTTTCATCCCATCTTCGTATAAATAAAACAATGTAGATTTTATTATACTAAGCTCTTTTTTAAATCATGCTACCTAATTAAAAAAGTTTGCTGTTTTTAGCATAGCAAATAGTTATTAAGACCTTCACTCTAGAAAATAGGTACATATCTGAAATATTTACATGTTTTGTTTTTAAATTTTAGGCATATTCCAAAAGCCAAGGCCACAACCATGGCAGAAACCCCAGAACTCAGGAGAATAGCTGAAAACACAAAGCTTCAGTCAAATGTCAATTACCACGCCGACTTTGAGAAGAGCAAAGGAAAATTTACTCAAGTGGCTGATGACCCTGAAACTTTACGTATCAAACAGAATACTAAAATCATAAGGTAAATTTTGTGATAAAATACACAAAAAAGGGAATAGGGTATTTGACAAATTTTAGAAAAGAGTTTAAAATGATACATAGATCCCTAGTTTGCTACGCAAAATTATTATTATAGTATATTTTATCATGACTACATTTAAAATTAAGTTTTCTAATTTCCGATTTGAATTTGCCGCTAAAACGCTCATTTCTAGCATTGCATTGCAATGACGTCACAGCGCAGTAAACTCGCGGACAGATACACGGCATTCAAGTGTTTATTTGTTTTTGGTCTGTGTTTTTACTGTTTTTTATGTAAAAAAATGTTCTATAAATGGTGTGTGGTGCCTCAGTGTTCGAATACTAGCATAAAAACACCTGAAAAACTATTTATTCATGTGCTTACGGAAAAAGTGGCTAGAACTTGCTCGAAGAGATCCAAGGGCCTTATCTAATACATCTTCTCTTTACATTTGTGAAGATCACTTTGATGTAAGTATAACGAAATTGTTTCTATTAATTTTTGTCACATTGTCTATAATATATATAACTCTTTCGTAAATGATGATTAAATTTTTGAGGTTATGTTTATTACAAGGGGTGAACAACTATAATAGGCAGAAAGGTGTACAAATTTTTAGGCGGTGCTAGGGAGTACATCTAAATGCAGGATTAGGCAGTGCATATGCAGGCTAAATGTAGGACTGAGCAGTGCATATGCAAGACTAGGCAGTGTATAGGCAGTATCTATGCAGGACTATGCAGTGTAACCTATGCAGTACTTCAAGTATTGCTGGTCGTTATATACTTTTTACCTACCTGTCCCCCCCACCCCCATTTTAACGTTTCTAAATTCCGCAGAACAAAAATCACTGTTGGCAAAGAAGCCTACCACTATAAAGGAATTCAGCATTGGCAAGTAAGAGCTATCGGCTTTGGATAATCCGTTTTCCATTGAAAATGTTTTTTATAAGCAAAACACAAAATAAAATCTAATTTAGGACGATAATTCGCACTTTAAACCAGAGCAAACATTACCATCCATAAGAAAATAACACAGAAAATAGGTTCGTTCGAGGCGTTTACTGTTTTGTGACGTCACTCGCAGCTGATTGGTAGACCGCCTGTTTTGAATCACGTGGCTAATTGTTTTAGTTTAATGAATTTATTTAATTAAAAAAACTATGAATTTGAGAAAAAATTAAACAAAAAAGTTTTTTTTAGCATTCCCAAGACCTAAAGAGATATCTAAAAATAAATATATATTTATTTTTTACTACTGTCAAACACCCTATTTCCTTTGCCGCAAAAAAAGTACAGTGATATTTATTTTTCCCAATTATTCCTAGTAATGTCCATGTGTGTACAGTGATTACCACCCACAAATTTCTTCTTGGAATTTCAGGTTATTAGTTAAGAGCAATAACTCAAAAATCATTGACAGTCAAAAAACAAGTTATATCTTGTTTGAAAGATCTTCTAGAACTCTTTTATTTATCCGTTGTATAGAGGGTTTATTTTAAATTAAAGGCATTTATTTTAGGGGGTATAAAAAGTTAACAAAAGACACAAATTTCTATTCCATTGGCACAACACCTCTTTCCCTTCCTAACCCGCGCAGCAATAGTTCTCTAGCTACAAATTGTGAAAGGCTTTCGCGGCCATCGTCCAATGGTGGGTGTGCTTTCGGGCTGTTCGGCCGTCGTCGTTGGAAATTCGTTCTCGACGTTTCGCCATCTCGAGTGGATGGCATTTTCAGGAGATGATGACTGTTTGTCGGCTTCTCGAAGACTGGTGGTTAGTCTGTCGCGGGCACAGGTTATATACGCTATGGTGGGCGAGGCGTATATCAGAGCTGGTCGTTGATTGGTCACTTTCCCGAGATTCAGTTTTGTTTTGTGGACTGAGCAGCCGCAAAGTTACTTCAAGAGCCTTTCTGCCCTACATCTCTAGAGTGACGGATAGGATCGGACTTATTCTGGGAAAACACAAAATAAAAACGATCTTCAAGCCATCTAAGAAGATCGAGAACCACCTCAGATCTGCGAAGGATATAAGGAACCCACTAAGTTCTTCGAGGGTATACCGCATTCCCTGTACCTGTGGAAGTGTCTACATCGGAACAACCAAACGGCCCGTAAACACAAGAATCAAAGAACACAAAGCCAACTGTCGACTCGGACATACGGAAAAATCCGCAGTTGCAGACCACACACTAAACAATGAAGACCACCGAATAAAATTCGATGACACACAAGTTCTCTGCGCCTCCTCTTCATACTATCCAAGACTCTATAGAGAAGCAATCGAAATTCATAAACACCAGCAGAACTTCAACAGATCTGAAGAAACTCTTAAAATTAACAGAACATGGGTACCGGTTCTTAAAAACACTAAACGGCTCGCTTACAAAAACAAAACTGAATCTCGGGAAAGTGACCAATCAACGACCAGCTCTGATATACGCCCCGCCCACCATAGCGTATATAACCTGCGCCCGCGACAGACTAACCACCAGTCTTCGAGAAGCCGACAAACAGTCATCATCTCCTGAAAATGCCATCCACTCGAGATGGCGAAACGTCGAGAACGAATTTCCAACGACGACGGCCGAACAGCCCGAAAGCACACCCACCACCAGTTCTCTAGCTATTGTTTTCGATTTAAAAAAAATTGAGAAAACGCCGAAAATGTGTTATATGGGTGTAGTTGGACCTATTTTAGCAATCTCGTCTTGACGTTTGTCCGTGTGTATGTGTTTGTGTGTCTGTTCGGCCGACAACAGCTCCGGAACCGTTGGACCAATTTAGATGAAAAATAGTGTTCAACAATTCACTTAAGTCTTAAACTGTTATTTTAGTTATTGATTTTCGTTAAGTAACAATAGGGTGTTTGACTGTAGTAAAAAATAAATATATATTTATTTTTAGATATCTCTTTAGGTCTTGGGAATGCTAAAAACAAACTTTTTTGTTTAATTTTTTCTCAAATTCATAGTTATTTTAATTAAATAAATTCATTGAATTTAAACAATTAGCCACGCGATTCAAAACAGGCGGTCTACCAATCAGCTGCGAGTGACGTCACAAAACAGTAAACGCCTCGAACGAACCTATTTTCTGTGTTATTTTCTTATGGATGGTAATGTTTGCTTTGATTTAAAGTGGGAATTATCGTCCTAAATTAGATTTTATTTTGTGTTTTGCTTATAAAAAACATTTTCAATGGAAAACGGATTCTCCAAAGCCGATAGCTCCAACTTGCCAATGCTGAATTCCTTTATGGTGGCAGGCTTCTTTGCCAACAACAGTGATTTTTGTTCTGCGGAATTTAGAAACGTTAAAATGTTGATGTAAGTATTCGATGAGTTGTTTTGTATATAACTGAAAGTTTTTTTACGATATTCTTCGCCTACTTTTACTCATTTAGATTTTGAGGTTAGGATATATGTTTTGCTTTTTTGTTTAATATGCCACTTACAATAGATTCAATTAAATACCCAATCATTATTATTTTAAGCATTAAAGGTACTCCCTAGTCCTGCCTAATAACTGCCTAGCACCGCCTAAAAATTTGTACACCTTTCTGCCTATTATAGTTGTAATAAACATAACCTCAAAAATGTCATGGTCATTGACATAATAGTTATATATATTATAGACAACGTCAGAAAAATTAATAGAAACAATTTAGTTATACTCACATCAAAGTGATCTTCACAAATGTAAAGTGAACATGTATTAGATAAGGCCCTTGGGTCTCTTTGAGCAAGTTTTAGCCACTTTTTCCGTTCTTTTACTGCTGTAGGCACTTAAATAAATAGTTTTTCAGGTGTTTTTATGCTAGTATTCGAACACTGAGGCACTACACACCACTTATAGGACATTTTTTTACATAAAAAACAGTAAAAACACAGACCAAAAACAAATAAACACTTGAATGCCGTGTATCTGTCCGCGAGTTTACTGCGCTGTGACGTCATTACAACGCCATGCTAGAAATGAGCGTTTTGGCGGCAAATTCAAATAGGAAATTAGAAAACTTGATTTTAAATGTAGTCATGAAAAAAAAAATTATACTATTTTAATAATTTTGCGTAGCAAATTATAGGGATCTATGTATCATTCAAAACTCTTTTCTAAAATTTGTCAAATACCCTATGTCATTGTCGGCCCAAACAAAGTTTTTAGGTCGTTCGTCCCTTGATGACTACGACTGTCTGCCCCTGTAGTTATTTATCAAGATTACCTGTGGCAACACTGAAAAGCTGTCTACGGGAATCGTGCGGTCTCTTATTAATAAATTCTATACTCTATCTGTTTTATGTCCTCTTATTAAAATTAAGTTCTTTAGATGTTCTTGCAGTATAATGTTTCTCGTATAACTTGAAACGTACCCAGACGCCACCAAAAAGAAATGAAAATATGATTTCCACCAGTTCTCTCGCAGAAATTACATGAAATATAATTAAAAGAAATTGCGAGAATCAAGTTAAATGACTAAAACAGAAAGGGGTTTGTGTGCGTATCCTCAAAAGGTGACGGTGGAGAAAACAATCCAAACTTGATTACTTTTATGGGATTCCTCTAATTTTGAGTTTTCGAAATATTTTATAAAGTTAATATTTTTCGAATAAAAAATTATTGGATTTTATCATAAACTGTTGACCTTAAACATCAAGCATCAAAACCGGTACCAAACCAACACCCTGCGTTTTTTAGCAACGTTGCATATCATGGCGATCTCCAAAGAAAAGAAGACATGGAGAAGCGTAGACAGCTAAACGAGAATGGCAACACTGTCGATGTACCGGTACTGAGAAAAGAGGTACCCAACAACGCGCCACCACCGGCAAGTAATAATTACTCAAGTAGTCCGGTACCCACTCAACAGCCGGTGTCCAGAGTTAATGAGTTACAAAATTCAGGTAACAAAAATCAAATAAAAGGTTCCTAAAAAAAGCATGCCTAGAAAAATTTATTTTCTGAAAAAAAGGTTTTTTGCACCATTTTCTAAACTTATTTCTAGTAATTTTTAATTTCGATAGAGCATCTGATTCGGCTAGAAATAGCGTCACTTTCTTTCCCTTTAATGAAAATTGTATGTCTGTCTACTAATGACAGTAAGGTTCAACAATGTAATCACCCTACACCTTCATAAAATTCAATTCAATTCAAATCAGTAAGCTTTATTGTCTAAAAAAATCTTAATTTCTATTGACAAAGCAATTTTTATTTATACATACACTAAAAAATATTTTTTTTAGGAAATCCACAACAATTTATTAGCCCTTACTCGGCGAGAACGTCCCAAACGCTAATCTATTCTTCCGAGTCCGGGGGTGTCATAGACTCCACTCCTTACAGGCATATCGGCTCAGTGAATGACATGGACCCGTTAAACCATAATTACGGCTCTTTAGGCTCAGCGGGTGCAGGCGGCGGGGGAGGGGCGGCTTCTGCTCTAGGCCGAGTTTACAGGTAGGGGATTCTATACTTAATTCTGTTGGGGGCCAAGTGATTCCGATATGACACTCTACGTTAATGTCACGATCAGGTGTGCAATGGCGGTTGAAGTACAAGCAAAACTTTTTCCATAAGGCGTAATACTAGTATTTTATTTCAAAATTGTGCGAAAGTGTGATAAGATACAGATTAAACAAAGTGGTTATTATATAGAGCAATCGTTTCGCGTCTCAAACACTATTCTATTTATCCGAGTCCGGGGGTGTCATAGACTCCACCCCTTACAGGCATATCGGCTCAGTGAACGACATGGACCCGTTAAACCATAATTACGGCTCTTTAGGCTCAGCGGGTGCAGGCGGCGGGGGAGGGGCGGCTTCTGCTTTAGGCCGGGTTTACAGGTATGGGATTCTATACTTAACTGTTGGGGTCCAAGTGATTCCGATATGATCCTCTATCCTCTGGAATATCAGCAAAATACCATACAGATTTGTGATATTCCCAGAGAGTGGCTATTATATGGTGCAATCCTTTCGCGTCCCAAACACTAATCTATTCTTCCGAGTCCGGGGGTATTATAGTCTTCACCTCTTACACATATCGGCTCAGTCAACGACATGGATCCTTGAAACCACAATTACGGCTCTTTAGGCTCAGCGGGTGCTGGTGGCGGGGAGGGGCGGCTTCTGCTCTAGGCCGAGTTTACAGGTAGGGGATTCTATACTGAACTCTGTTGGGGGCCAAGTGATTCCGATATGACACTCTAGGCTATTGTCGCGATCAGCTGTTGAATGGCCGCTGAAATACCAGCAAAATACGATACAGATTAAACAAAGTGGCTATTATATGGAGCAATCCTTTCGACGTGGACCGGTTAAACCATAATTACGGCTCTTTAGGCTCAGCGGGAGCCGGAGGCGGGGGAGGGACGGCTTCTGTTCTAGGCCGAGTTTACAGGTAGGGGATTCTATATTAAGTCTATTAGAGCCATAGAAAAAAAATAAATAGAAGGCTTGTCAAACTTGCGCAAGCTGAAGCAACTTTGACGGGCACGATTTGAAAGGTGGCCGCATTGAAATAAACTCGTGGTTAAACATCCTATCGAGCATCCTATCAATATAAGATATTTGACAGAGCGTTACTGCTCATTTTCCACGGCGATCTCTAGGGGTGGTAGCTTATACTACACTTGTAAGGTCGCTGTGTTTTGAAGCCTGGTGACGCAGTTTTCGTGATTCAGTGACCTCATATGCTTGTTCACAAGGACCTCTAAGGGTAACCGCTTATATTTAAAATCTGTAAAAAATGGCGGTCAAAGTTCCGTCGCTCCTATAGGAGGTTCCGCAGTAGTCGAAGCAGATGTCTGACAAAACCTAAATTAATTCTACTGGCAGCGACACAATTACCCGCAGATACACTGTAAGATAATTCTTGGATAAGTCACTCTCATGCAAAACAACAAAGAGATAGAATGGATTGCTAACCCTCAGATGCACCGTAACAACGCTTAGCTAATCCATTCTCCCTCTTTGTTGTTTTGTATGCGAGCAACAAGGACTTAATCGCCATTACACCCATAATCGCGCTTAAGTGCTGACAGTGCATATGAGTGTTAGCTTTGTTACGGTGCATCTAGGGCTTAACTCTTGAAAAATTGCACTTTTCAGAGCACTCTACGACTACGAAGCGCAAGACGAAGACGAGGTCAGTTTCCAAGATGGCGACCTGATCGTGAACGTGACGAGTATCGATCGGGGTTGGATGACGGGCCAGGTGCAACGCACGGGCCAAACAGGTATGTTACCCGCCAACTACGTCGAAGTAGTCAATATCTAAGGAATATTCGTTGTAGTAGTTAAAAAAAAGGATAGTGCTGACATGGCGTCCCGGCCTTTTCTGCTTTTAGTTTGTGTGAGTTTATTATTCGCGCTAGATCAGGGTTGCTAACTTTACGGAAATTTCCCTATTTTAGGGAAATTTCGGCAGATTTATGAGGTTAGGGAATTTTCAGGGAAACTCTGGCACCAGTATTTACTAAAGGATCTACAGTGCTAAGTGCTACAATCCTAGGTTTAAAAGTCTACATTTTGGTTGAAGGTTTAACTTATTTTTCCCGTGAATGCAATAGTTTTTAATATTTATATAAATTGTTTATAAATACCTTGGGATATGGGTAATCTTTTTTCCTTGTAACAAAGACATTATTTCCACACAAAGGTTATAAATAAATAAAAATAATAAAATATTTTGGTTTAACAATGGCAGCCATATTTAAACCTCCAAACGTCACTAGGAAATGTCGAATAAAAACGGTGTAAGTCAGTGTCAGCTGTCCGCTATATTTTACATGTTAATTTTTTAGACAAGTTAGCGACGATTAAACCGATGGTCGATTGTTTTAGGGAATGAGTAATTGAAAAGGGATTCTAATATATCTTGTGCTTTTTACAGTATTTAAATATTGATACGTATTTAATACGGTAATGCATCTCCAGATATAGTTTTAAGTTATTTATGTATTATTTAGCTTTGAATATTTTTGTATGTAAGTTTTTTTGTCAATCAATGGATTATTTCTATTGTTTTTCGAACTTTAAACCACCCCTCAGGGGTGGTACTACAATTTGAGACTATTTTTAACGGGAATCCGACGACTGCATGGACTCCAAAGTTTCCAAAAAAGTTACATTTGGTAACAAAATTTTTATGTGGTTTCTCTTTATTTCTAAAGTTAATTTAAATTTATATGAGATGGAACTCACTGAGAAATGCTTTCTATCATATTGCACATTAGGGTGAACCAAATCTTTGCAGTTATTTGACCTGTGAGTATTAAAAAAATACACTTAAACCGGTCGGTATCAAGTCTATAGACTTGATACTTAAACCCGGTCTACAATACTAAGTCTTAAGGTCTTAGTAAATACTGGTGTTAGAGTTTCAAAATAGAATTTTTCTTAATTTAAATTTACTGTTTTAATTAAAGGTATACAGGGTGTAAATGGTATGGCTCACAAAATTTTAATGGTTGATAGAGGAGGCCAAAATAAGACAAATAATTTATATAACATGGGGGTTAATACTCAAGTAAATTTTGTCTAAATCATATCAGAATTTTAAAATTTAGAAGCCATTATCTTTCAAATACTAAAAATTTGACGTGTCCCACCTTTATAATTTTTTAGCAGGAATATTCTTCATCTAAAAAAGTTCTATAAGTCTTGGTCTTAAAGTTAAAAAATAATTAACACAAGTTTTCTTGAAAGTTAACGAGCTTAAAAATAAACGGCATCAGCGCATCATTTTTGCTCACTCGAAAACTTGACCTTTAGCTTTGTCTACACACCTGTGCCTAGAAAAATCCCTTTTGACTGCAGTCGCGTGTCACCTTACTGTCTCGTCCAGTGTTGCCAACCCTACGGATTTATCTGTAGATCTACGGATTTCGATCTCCGATTTTGGATCCAAATTTACAGATTTTTGGCAATTTTACTAAAAAACGATAAACATCGAAACACAACGGCGGCCGCGCCTCATTCCTCCTTATCAGTCCTTAGTAGGGACCTATTGCAATAGTGCCAGGCACAAATTGTGCCGGGCACTATATTGACAGTTCCTCATTATAAGAACAGCTGTGTCCTTTCAAAATTAGGCCTTTGTCTATTACACGAGCCGGATTTAATAGTGACGCCACTATTAATGGAAAATAAACGACGGGATTTATAAATTCGACTTTGGTATGTCAATTTTGAAAGATCAACTGGCAGTTTGTAATGCGAAACTGTTAATATAGTGCCCGGCACAATTTGTGCCTGGCACTATTGCAATAGGTCCCTATTATCTTTACTTTTTTTCCTACATTTTAATAATTTTGTAAAAAGGTTTTGCTTGGATCAGTGACCTTATTTTTCTAGACATCTAGCGGACGGTCGTTGCAACATTATTTAGAACGAATTGTATTACTTCGCGCGTTGTTTGATGGGGAGTCAAACAACGCTTCGCGCCACGAAAGTTAAACTATGTTTTACGTTATGTATGTTGCACTAGAAAATATTAGTGTTTGTACGTACCTTAACTAAATATAAAAGGTTAAAAATGTACGTACTTTTTATTTCTTCTAATTATAACGGTTTATCCGTTTAAAAAATTGGCGGCACTGCAAAAAAGTTTATTTGGATCCGTTGGAACGGAGCAGTAGGTACCGTACCGTTCTCGTGCAATTCCGAACCAAAAAAGTTGTGCACTCCTGTCACTGTCAAAAAAACAAAAAAATAAAACCAATATAAACTTTTTAATTGTAAAAAAGCACCTTTTTTTAGTCTTCTTTGAACCTACGGATTTCTACAGATTTTTCGCGTTCACGCTACGGATTTTCGCTTTCCAATAGTTGGCAACGTCTTAGTCTGAAAGTAGTCTGAAGATGCGTGCGTGGCCGGACCGGGCAATTATCACAATTTTACGACAATGTTTGCGACAGAATAAAAAAAAACAAAATATATTTTATCTAGTAGTATGCTGACATGCTAATTATTTATGGTGAAGCTCACCGAAGCTCTCATCTCGTTGGGAGAGAATTTTATTAAAAATAATTAAAAAAATAGTGCGTTTAAAAAAAAAACCCTCCAGAAAAACTAACAATGTAGGTGAACCCCATTAAAATGCAACCAGTACAGTACAGTGAGGTTACTACATCTTTAACCGTTTTCGGGAAAATCGCTGCTGCACCAAAGACTGCTATCAAAAAGTAAAAAAATGCTCTAGTATGGTATATGAAGTATATTAAAATAAACAAATTATTAAATGTACTGTACATTTTGTCATCTCCAAAATAGGCAAATATTTTTTTCCTACAAAAGACAATTTTACTCAATCACAAATAATAAACACGCAAAAGCCAAAACGCAGAAAAGACCGCGACACCCTGTAGTTTTTAAAGATTAATAGTTTTTTCAGTAAATTCAATCACTGATTGCTAATCAAAAAGTTACGTAAAAGAGCTTATGTGTTGAATCAGCTTACATGAAAAATGATCTACATACAAGGTGTTTCCATATGTTTTAGCCAAGATTTATCGCTTATTATAAGACATAGAAAAAAGGGTAAATGCAAAAGTTTTGCGGTTTTTCCTTAACCGTTAGAAAATGTTTTCTAACAAAACAAATTAATATCGCACAGTTAAAAAAAAAATCAGAAACATGCTATTCAAAAAATGAATAGATCTTTTCTAAAACCGGAATAAACAATAAGGACGTTGCTATTGTAAAGCCCATTTCATAATTTTTGAGAACATTCTTTTAAAGACAGTTTTGACAGTTATCAGCTGGTTATCATAAGAATAACATAGGCCAACGAAAAAAAAATCCCAAAAGTAATGAATTGAACTGTATCAGTTTATTATTTATGACAAGTGCTATTTTGTTAATCTCCATATCATTATTTTTGAGACAACTTTGTACTACTTTTTTTCGTTGGCCTATGCAGGGCTATCAAAATGGACGGGCCACGATCCTCCACTGTGTTGACGTCACATCCGGGGCTGATTTTTTTTTGATGGTCACGTTACGACACAGCTGATTGTTTTTAAAATATTGAAGTTGGAATGACGGTTCAAGAATATTTGATTTTTTTTTTAAATAAAGCCGTTTTTGAGATTGTTTTTACTTTATTCTGGCAGATCAATTTTTTTTAAATGTATAGTAATCCCTAATTTTTCATAGCCGCTTCATTAGCTCACACAAAAATTAAGTTTAAAGCAGAAGCGAATGTGACAATCACAGATGAACAAGTCAAATACATGTCAAATATAACAGTTGGCATGTGGTACATGGCGGGTAATTTGAATTCCAAATAAGGAATGCTAAATCTTGAAGATTTTAACCTTTTATCATGTTGCTTCCTTACAAACCTTTCGTGGAATATCGGAATGGTGTCAGAATATTTCACTGAAATTTTGCTGAAATCTATAGTGCCATTTTGAAAATATCATAAAAAAACGTCTGACCTCCCATAAGACCCAATGTAAAATTCAGCCCCGGGAGAACAGCTGATTTTTTCAGGGTCGTGGCCTCTATTTTTGTGTTGGCCTTGGCCTATGCTATTTGTTATGGTAAACAGCTGATGAGTGTCAAAAAGTTATCTCAAAAATTATGATGAATTTTAAAAATGGCTGAACCAAATGTCAACATATATATTTGGGAATTCATAAAATAGTATATTACATAACAAGAGAAGAAAGTGACAAATTTCACACAAGCGTGAATGTTGTGAACAAGGCGCTAGCCGAGTGAAACAACACGAAAGTGTAAGTGTTACTTTCTATCGAGTTGTGTACGCTCTTTTTCCTACGAATGCTGTTGAACTATACTAATTTTTGTAACAATTGGTCTTTAATTTTGCACAAATCAAATAAAACTGCTTTTCCGCACATATGTTGAAAAGTACTTTGCAACACATGTGCGAAAATGTATAGTGACAGTTAACGTCATCGTACACTTTTCCATACATGTTCGGAAAAGTAATTTTCCACACATGTGCGAAAAAAATTTCTGCACGGGTGAAATTTAACGTTTTCTGAGGATGCAGGTCGTGTGAAATCCATCATTTTCATATGTGGTCGTAGGAAAAAAGGATTTTCATTCTGGGTTTAATATATACGGTGTTCCGTAAAAAATTTACCATATTTGTGTTTTTTCATAACTTTGAGATGTTCATTTGTTGTTTGTTAAATACGAGGGTGGATCAAATATAAACAAGCCCTTGTTTATAAACTAGTTATTTAGAAACATAACACAAAATAGAAATTTTTTCTACTTTTCTACACATCCCCCTTTTGTTAATACACTTTTCCCAACGGCTTGACAGTTTCTTAATCCCGTTTTCATAAAAGGAAGCTGTGCGGGTATCTAACCAGTTGCGCACGAATGCCTCCGCCTCTTTATTGGTCTGAAATTGCTCGCCTCCCAGTGAATCTTTGAGTGGGCCAAACATATGAAAATCGCAAGGTGACAAACCTGGACTGTCTGGAGGTTATTCCAGCACAGTCCAGTGCATTTCGTTGATTTTGGCCTGTGTTAAAGCTGCCGTATCAGGTCTAGCGTTGTCATGCAGGAGCAACACGTCTTGGATGGGGTGTGCTCTCTTTTGGCGATAATCAAGCTTTACCTGGTCGAGTAAGTTGCACGTTTATTGTTATTCGCTCGTGCAAAAAATCGACCAACAAAACTCCTTTTCAGTCCCAGAAAACGGTCGCTAAAACTTTGCCTGCAGAAATGATGGTACGCGGAGGATGTGGGTGACTCACGTTGTCGACACGCTCACCTGTCGTTAATTTCTTTACATCAAGCTTTTACAGGTACCCACGAAAGCGTTTTATTTCCGCACTGTGCTCGCTATCTGCATCGAATTTCAGCAGGTTTCACGTTTTCGCGTGTAAAAAATTTAATGATTATTCTTTGCGCAACACTGCTGTGTACCTTCTTCTCGCTCATTGCGATTGCTGCCGGCCAAATGAGCATCGCGGCACTACCAGCCGCCTACATGCTGCTGAACAACCCGACTCCAAAATTATAATGGTCACGTTCATTTTGAATGACTTTTCCGTTAGTAAAATTAAAAGGCTTGTTTATATTTGATCCACCCTCGTACCATTTTCTGGTGGTTTAGGATAAACTTTTTCTTTTTTTATCTCTTTTAATAAGTGCAGTAGATCTTGGTTAAACTATACGTTATCACCCTGTAGAGGGTGTCCCAAATTGGGCACTTTTAGGGGGTTTAAGGTACTTCTAGGGGAGACAGAGAAAAACTGACCACGTAAAAACCGCATTTTGAAATATCGTCTCGTCTTTGAGCTACGGGGACTTCTTGAAAAGTCTGCATTTTGGAAGGGGGTCTATAACTTCGTTATTAGTGAAAATTTTGATTTAGAGTAAATTGCAATTTTATAGACTTTGTCACGAGGAATTCACCCGCTAAATTAAATTTTAACTGTCACTTTTAGTTTTTGAGATATGACATAAAGTTGCAATTTTTCTTATGGAATGGCCTATATTTTAATTAATTTTTGAATTTGCCATTGAATTCTTATCAAAATGATGTATGATATGTCATAGTTTGATTAGGCGGTTTAGGAGATATTCAGCTTTGTCACTTATTTCTAGTGCGCTATGATTTCCTGCTGAGGCAGGTCAAGGCACTCCAGTATTTTTATTATTTTACACAGTCAAAAATATAGTAAGCCTGGTGAGGAAAAATTATAATTTAGCTGACGGCCCTCAAAGCTTATTGGCAGCTTCTAATTGTCTCAATGATCGCGAATTATTTAACTCACGGTCCCTCCTAACGTCATATATTTTGGCCCGCGGTTTTGAAAAAGTGCCATACTGAACAAGGTTTTTTTTCAACTTTGGAAATATATCCATATACGGTTGTCTTCGTTCGGGATACTTTTGAAGATATAAGTTTCCAGCGCCCTGTCGATTATCATTACTTTCCTAGTAACATTTTAACATGTCATACTTTTCATCGTTTTGATACATATTTCAAAATAAAATTAAAAACGCTTTTGTGCAAAACAATTTCATATCAAAGCGTAATGTCAAATTGTTTAAACAATTGAAAACAATGACAAAATGCCAAGACGCAAGGCCAACTTGATTTGCATAGTATCAGACAACAAAACTATAGGAGCATTGAAGTAGGATTTGACCGCAAGGCTTTCATGTCAATGGCGCATGACGTCATTCAACGCATACTAGACAAAAATAAAAAACTTTAATTATCTCCGAAACCGCTCAATAAAACTATGACATATGATACATCATTTTGATAAGAATTCAATGACGAATTCGAAAATTAATTAAAATATACGCCATTCCATAAGAAAAAATGCAACTTTATGTCATATCTCAAAAAATAAAAGTGACAGTTAAAATTTAATTTTGTGGGTGAATTCCTCGTGACAAAGTCTATAAAATTGCAATTTACTCTAAATCAAAATTTCCACTAATAACGAAGTTATAGAGCCCCTTCCAAAATGCAGACTTTTAAAAAAGCCCCCGTAGCTCAACGACGAGACGATATTTCAAAATGCGGTGTTCACTATAAGTCTTCTCTTAAAATTTGAGCCTAGCAATGCGTGGTCAGTTTTTCTCTGTCTCCTGGAAGTACCTTAAATCCCCTAAAAGTGCCCAATTTGGGACACCCTGTACATGTAAACGTGCTTTTGGGTTCGTTTAATAAAAACCGCAAATGCACGTCCAATAAGACCCTATTATTTTAGACAAATTTTTTTGCTACCAAATTCATTAAAATTACTTAATTGTTAGGAATTATTTTACTTTATTAATATTATTGCCAAAAATTCTATTTTGAGGTGATTTCTCTTGCCAAGGGTCTAATTTTTCTTTATAAAAATCTATGTGCACTCCAATAAATATGCATTTATTCATACAATATCTAATGGTGATAAAACAAGTGCCCTATACTTGCATTTTTTATATCTATATATAGCCTAATGTTTTTTATTGTTATACATGACGTTATTTATCGTAAGCAGGGGGTCCGAATCCCCTCCAAAAAAAAATCGAGAAAACGCCACTGTTGTAGGTAGGGTGCTATTTTGCTGTTTTTTGTTGAAAAATCTTCTTTTAAAGTAATAATCAATAACTTAGGTAGTGTCGGTTACCTAGACTTTATGAGATAAGTATTAGTTTGAAAATTTCCAGTGATTTTTTTCTCTATTTTTTTGGTTTTTGTTTATTTCGCATTCCCATAAAATTAAAATGTAATAAAATAGTTGTAGTGTATAAAAAAAAGACAAAACTAGATTATTAATATGAGTCAATTTGTGCTCACAAATGAACTTACATTATATTACATTTTCTCAGTCCAATTTGAATTAATTTTTAACAGGGGCGGCAAAATTTTCACATTATTTGACTATTTTTCAGCCGCTGCTATTTTTCTAATATAATTATTTTATATCTAAAATTATTGGAATGGCAGTATATTTTCGGTCCGGTGTTAGTATAGTAGGCCTTCAAATCGCGTACGTGTGTTGAGTATGACGCCGCGCGCCGTCGCCGAAAGCCGCATTTTACAGTCGGTCAAATGAAGTTATTAGCATTGTTGCGCTGCTAAATTGCAACACAACGTAGCTGGGCGGCTAACGAGATCTGTGCTCGGCTAGGAACCCCTTCCTTCGCCCCGCACCGCACTTGCTCCTGGGTTTAGATAGCGAAATCTAGGCAAAAATAGAGCTGCAAAACTTGCAGTTCCAGTACAATTCCGGGCGGGCGGGCTCAGCGTTGCGTGTTTGCGGGCGCATTTATTTATTTAGAAGACGCCAAACGCATGAGCGGGAGGTTATGGTCGTGTTTTTTGTTTGTTTTTGTATAATTGTGTCACAATGAATGTGGTGGATAATTTAATTAATGTAAAAAAAAATCTCTCTCTTTACTTATGAAGAAAAACTAAAACTGAAAGAAGAAGGACTGCCATTGCCCGATATTTTAATAGAAAAGTGTGGTTCAAGCCGGGGAAAATCGTATAAAAGGATTGTTACAAGTTTTTACTTTTTATAATAGACACGTGATCTCTGGAGACTGTAAAAAAATAGCATTTTTTATACTCTATCGGCAGAACTCACAAACTTTACTGTCACGAGCCACTGATTTTTAAGATTTTTTATAAATTTTATAGTTTTTTTTTCTGTCCTTCACTTAGTTAAAAACTTTTTTGAAACTCCTTTTAAGTATGGTAAATTTAAGCTATTTCGACAGAACTTATCGTTTTTTTTTAGAAAAAAAGTAGGAAAGATAGGTTGGTTAAAAAAATTAGTTAGAACTTGATGGAAACATCATTATTTCTGCATTTAGTGTAGGTAAAAAGTGTGAAAAATCAGGATAAATTTTACAATTTATTCTAAATAAATCTAAGATAATGTAATTTAATATAAGTTGATTTGCAAGCATAAATCAAGCTTTTCTGTTTTTAAGATTACCATCACTTTTTTGAGATCCATGATTTTTTAGTCGAGAAATATATTAAGGACTAAACTTATATAAGTTTTATAAAAAGTGGCTAAACTAAACATTAACACCAGTGTTTATTTACTAGGTGTTAAGCCGTGAACTTGCTAGATAAAAACTAAAGTTAAAAACTTGGTAATATATTAATGTAAAAAAATTACACTTACTAGTGGTCGCTGGTACAGATTAAGCAATTATTCCTGACAATAGCCATAACATAAACATGTAATAGTTTCTGCAATCCACATTATATATATTTTATTTTTTGATGTATCTTTTATAAATAGTAGGACCAAGTATTTTTATATAAACATTTTTCTTCATTTAGGTTGCTATGTTAGATAATGTTATGTTATATATAATAACTTTATTCAATGTTCTTAAATTTCAGTTTCTTTGTTAAATTTTTAGGCAGCTTTTTTACAGATAAAAATTTGAATAAAAAAGTAACTGAAATTAGACACTAGGGACTAATTGGAATAAAGCCATACCATAATAGTGTCAGACAGTATTTTGACGGATTTACATGGCAGGCTGACAGTTAATCTTTTAAAGTCGACAATATCTATTTCGGTTCTTATAGTAAACAAAATACTTATGTGAAAAGATTAGCTGACATATTCTAATGAAAAACTGTCAAAATACGGCCTGACACTATTATTGCATGGCTCTGTTCCAATAAGTCCCTATTAACTCTCGCTTTTTATTATAACATATGTTTAAGTAGGTAAAAATTATTTTCATACACTTCAATTAAAAAAAATAGTGCTGTCAGTTTGACGTTTGACAAACATAATCACAGCTTCTTATAAGTAACATTTATAATAATGTATGAAAATCCTTGTATAATATATTATATTGACGTATAATCGACTAGTTTTTAATCGGATGAATGTATTTTGGTTGAGCCAAATGCATATGTAATTCCTGTATGTAAAAGTTTATATCAAGTTATATAAAACTTGTAAAATATACAAATCTGTTTTTATTTTTCCCACTGCCTGAGATAAAGAGTGCTTATGCAAAATAGTTATTTACTTAACAAGTATCAAAAGTGGTCCTTTACCGCAAGCATGGAAGAAATGACATAACATATTTATTCGATGCCGCAAGCGACGGCAACAACGCGAAGCGGAGTTCGGGCAAGCCGTTAAGAGTGGTAAAGGTCTTTTCGCACGTTAGGTGGAGAAATTTTTCTTCAAGCAAATCATTTTTGGATAAAAAATAATATTTGAAAAAAATAGCAAATAGTGATTTTAAAAAAATAGAAATATTTTTATTTTTTCATTGCGCAAATGCAAGTACATACATAAATTGATGTATATAAAGTTAGCAGACCAACTTTGGAAATTGAAATAAATTATATGCTCATAATTATCCGTAAAGTAATTGTGAAAACAAAAAATTTGCCGTGCCCGTTTTTTTAAAAAAATGGTGTTCTGCGAACTTTATATAAAGTGAGCGGAACACCTATACAAATAACAGATTAATATAAAAAAATTTAGAGCACAATTTGGCCGTTCATTGTTCGTAAATTAGTTGTAAAAACAAAAAATTTGTTGTGCCCGTTTGTAATGGTGTTTTGTTAACTTTTTATAAAGTTAGCAGAGCACCTGTAGAAATAATGGATTTCTCTAAAAAAAAATTAGTACACAATTTGCCGTTAATTATTATATAGTTGTAAAAACAAAAAATTTGCCGTGCCAGGTTTTTTTTTTAAAAATGGTGTTCTGCTAACTTTATATAATGTTTATATAAAGTTAGCAGAACACCTATAAAAATAATGAATTTATCTAAAAAAAAAAATTAGTGCTCAATTTGCCGTGAATTATACGTAGATTAGTTGTGAAGACAAAACTTTGCCTTGTAACTTTGCCTTGTCCGTTTTTATTTTAAATGGTGTGCTAACTTTATATAAAATTAGCAGAAATACTCTGCCAATATATGGGCACCTAAGCTCACACTAGGTACTATAGTTATAATGTACGTGTAAGCTAATATAACTAAAAACTGAAATATATTTTATTCAACTCCAGACTCAATTACCTTTCGTTTGATTCCACACAAGCCATGTTTTGACTTAAACTCTAATTTTTGAAATCTACCCCCTTTCTTTTTTTAAAACCAAAATATATTTTGTTTAACTCCAGACTCAATTACCTTTCGTTTGATATCACACACGCCTTATTTTCACTTAAATTCTAATTTTTGAAATCTACCCCCCTCCTTTTTTTAAAATAAACTAAATTGTATTTTGTTTAACTCCAGACTACATACACCTTTCGTTTGATATCACACACGCCATATTTTCACATAAAACCTAATTTTTAAAATCTACCCCCACCCTTTTATTTGGCTTGTGTTCGGTGGATTTTGTTCATTTTTAAATGGGACCATCCCGGCCCAAGACTCAGCCTAGGTACCAAATTTCATTCAAATCGGGCAAGCGGTTTTTGAGTTATGCGGGTTGGTCGTTACAGACAGATGGCGCGACAAAAAAGTTTCAAAATCATCTGAAACGCAAAGATATATAAACATTTTTAAAATCGGAGCAACTTTTTTTTTCCCGAAAAAATTAGGATCACCATAGCTCACACTACTATAGTCGAAGGGTAAACCGCGCTCCAAAATTGTGTACACTAATACCTCATTTTACCTCTAATACCCGAATTTGTTAAACTAATACCTCTATTACCCTCTAATACCCATAATAATACCCACTAATACCTACTCGAGCCTACTATTACCCACTAATATCTCTGGAAAAAAATCCACTTTTCGCAGTTAAAATGTTATTAGAGTGTTTTTGGTCAGCACATGTAGACGTCAATTTCGGTATAGTTGTGGTTATGTTAGTGGTTAATAACCATAACTATTTGTCACGAACAACACAGTTTTTGGACACGCCACATAACGAACTGTCATTTCATAAAACTGCAAGAAAACCATTTTACAAGAAAAATAGTTTGAAACTTTCATCAAAATAATCAAAAATGCTCAATGTTATACTCCGATTCAAAATAATTGAGACACTTTTTATTGACTGTTTGACAAATGTGACATTATAAATAACATTTAAATGTCAGACTTGTCAAACTCTCAGTAATAGTTCATGGAAATGAGATCCCCGAACCCGCAAACCTCGAAAACGACATATAACACGATATTTTCCATCTCACCACATCCCCACCCCTTCTTACCCCCATCCCCAAAGCTAAGTACGCCATGCAGCTTTTGAACAACCAAATTTACATGTGAAAACAGACCCCGAACCATCCTCATTGCATTTTACACCGAAAAATTCATTTATTTGGCAGTTCAACCCACCTCTTACCCCCTACCCCTGGGCTGATTTGGCTTAAATACAGTCCGAACCATTCTCCTATGAAGCTCTACCTGTGTGCCAAATTTCAAGTCGATAGCTCAATTCATTCAAAAGTTATCGCGTAAACTAACAGACGACACACCGACAGACTTATAGACCGACAGACACAATTTTTTTTTTGCTGAAAATAGGTTTTCTACGCGTTTTGGGCCATTTTAAGACGATTTAGCCAATAAAAATGTTTTAAAATTTTTTGCCGATACTATACTTTCACATCATTTAGGACTTTACAAGTAAATAAATGAACGGCAGTCAAAAACCAAAAATTTATTTCGACCCCTTGAAAAATTTAAAATTGAATTTGAAAAATCATATTACTACCTGTATTACACTATTATTGGCAACATTGTAAAAAAAATAGCAATCGTGCTGCACTCGGTGCTGCATGAAAATATTGGAGTTAACATAACCTAACTTTATTTCTCGCTTTATTGCTTTAGCCGATTGCCAACTTAAATTAAAGTATTATGAAAAATGAATCATATAGACAATTATCAGTCTCACAGACATTTCTACTGAACATAACTTACCTTATTTTTTTTTCACTGCCACCACAAAAAAACATAAAGTTTACCACTGGATACGCACCTCGATACGCACGGTTTCTTTCACAACAGGTGTAGGCAATGTTGCCAAATCGTTAATATGTATCTACTAATAAGGAGGTTACCATAAAAAATGCTCATAATCTACTGTAGCATATTGATACGCGCCGAAAGGTACCAGATACCAGGTTACATTGGACTTGTTCTGTGGTAAATAGGGAAATAAGTTTGAAAAATCGTATGTTCTTTTATAATTCTAATACAGCTATTACCCAGACTAATTCCTCGAATACCCCGGCTATTACATCTAATACCCACTAATGCCTACTAATACCCACTAATGCCTACTAATACCCACTAATGCCTACTAATACCCACTAATACCCTAATAATACCTCTAATACCCACTATTTCCTCCTCCTGTACTTTTTGAGTAATGTAGCTCAAATTTGATACACTCATATCCTTTAGAGGTTCGGTTCGGGCACGGCAAATTTTTGTTTTTACAACTAATTTACGGATAATAACGGCAAATTATGAGCATATTTTTTTAAAAGTTGTTCTGCTAACTTTATATACATCATAATGCATTTTTTTTTAATTTTTATTCACTGGTAAAGAATTTTTACCGCACTGAATTTTTGATATATAGGGTGGGGAAAAAAGACCGGAACCCCTTAATATCTCAAAAACTAAGACATATATCAAAAAATGTTTCAAATATAAGTTGTAAGGCTTAATTTAATCTATTTAGCTGTCACACTGACTTTGACGAATCTGTCAGTTTAAAAGGATTTTTCAGAGGTAACTTTAAAATTTTAAATGATACCCCTAGTTTTTTGTATTTCCATTTGTAGCCAGGTAAAATGTACATTCAAATTCGTTATGACATTTGACATCGAACTGTCATTTCATAGAAAAAGTAATAATTTTTATTTTCCTCTTTAGTGACCTTAAAAATGTGAAGATCAGTGCCCTGATGATGTACTGAAGTGTCAACAAAGCAGTGACAGAAATTTTGCACGGATGTATCTAAATTAGTACCCTTTTAAATCAGAATGAAATTGACAAGAATTATTTATTTTTATAACAGTAATAATTTTTTTAAGCTCTATCGGCACAAATAAATAATCTTTTCGCGTTCTGTTAGATGCTGCATTACGAAAACAGAAAAAATATTGAAATTTTTTTATAAAAATAAATAATTCTTGTCAATTTGATTCTGATTTAAAACGGTACTAATTTAGATACATACATACGTGAAAAATTTCTGTCACTGCTTTGTTGACACTTCAGTACATCATCAGGGTACTGATCTCCACACTTTTAAGGTCACTAAAGAGTAAAATAACAATTATTACTTTTTCTATGAAATGACAGTTAGATGTCAAATGTCATAATGAATTTGAACGTACATTTTACCTGGCTACAAATGGAAATACAAAAAACAAGGGGGTCCCATTTAAAATTTTAAAGTTAGCTCTGAAAAATCCCTTAAAACTGACAGATACGTCAAAGTCAATGTGACAGCTAAATAGATTAAATTAAGCCAAGGCCAACACAAAAATAGAGGCCACGACCCTAAAAAAATCAGCTGTTCTCCCGGGGCTGAATTTTACATTGGGTCTTATGGGAGGTCAGACGTTTTTTTATGATATTTTCAAAATGGTACTACAGATTTTCGCAAAATTTCAGTGAAATATTCTGAGACACCATCCCGATATTCCACCAAAGGTTTGTAAGGAAGCAACATGATTAAAAGGTTAAAATCTTCAAGATTTAGCATTTCTTATTTTGAATTCAAATTACCCGCCATGTACCACATGCCAACTGTTATATTTGACATGTATTTGACTTTGTCATCTGTGATTGTCACATTTGCTTCTGCTTTAAACTGAATTATTGTGTTAGCTAATGAAGCGGCTATGAAAAATTAAGGATTACTATACATTTAAAAAAAATTGTTCTGCAAGAATAAAGTAAAAACAATCTCAAAAACGGCGTTATTTAAAAAAAAATTAAATATTCATGAACCGTCATTCTAACTTCAATATTTTAAAGACAATCAGCTGTGTCGTAACGTGACCATCAAAAAAAAATCAGCCCCGGATGTGACGTCAACAAAGTGGAGGATCGTGGCCCGTCCGTTTTGATAGCCCTGATTAAGCCTTACAACTTTTATTTGAAACATTTTTTGATATATGTCTTAGTTTTTGAGATATTTAGGGGTTCCAGTCTTTTTTCCCCACCCTGTATATTATTTAGACCAGATGTTTAATGAAATTTCTGTCACAACAATTTGACATAAATTTAAGGGCAGTAGGTACAAATTTTTTTCTGTAAGCAAATAATTTTTGGACCAAAAATAATATTTTGAAGAAAAAATTAATGAAAAGTAGCAAATATTGTTTGTAAAAAACTATAAATATTTTTATTTTATGCGTTGCGCAAATTTAAGTACATAAATTTCAGTTTTTTTTAAATCAGTGCGGTAAAAATTCTCTACCACACTAATTGCAAATTCCTTTTATAACAATTTTAAAACAAATTCTTTACAGCACTGAGTGCGGTGAAGAATTTGTACAGCACTAACTGCGGTAAAGTACCCTTTACGCCACGCCAATGAGTGCGGTAAGTGTACTTTACCGTACGTGAGTAGGAAAAAATAATTTTGCACCATTTATGAATCTGAGATAAGTTTACAGCATATTTTGATGGGTCGTTTATAAAAATTAATAAGTTCTAGTGTTCAGAAATTAAATGTAATTTTTGAAAAAACAAAAATATTTGCAATATTTCCTTACTATTAAAAATCTTTGAAAACATAAAATATTTTAATAAAAAAACTAAACTAATTCTAAAGTAAAAAAATAGAAAAATAATTTATTTACGACTAGACTAGTTATTCAGCCTGGGTTTCTTCTCAGAAGGCGGTTTAATATTTTTCTCTTGCTTTACTTCAATTTTTTCTTTATTTTCTGCTGTTGATCCATTTTCAGTCTCACTTTTTGCTGGAATCGGTTGTGTTTTTACTGGAGGAGTGGGAAGGGGGAATTTTTTAATCAGCTCCCCTACAAAATAAAGGAATTATGGTAAGCATGGTATTTTAATATTATAGACTTCGAAAAAGCTTTCGATAGCTTTGAGCACTGGGCAGTAAAAGCATCTTTAATTAATAGCCGAATAGATCACAGATATACAGACTTAATAGCCAATAATATATAGCGAAGCAACCAAGGGCGGATCCAGAGGTGCTTCTCGGGGGGGGGGGGCACTTTAGGTGACATTCTCTGTTGGTAAAAAACGGTATATATTTTATTGAATTAGTCAGTGGTTCGTAATTTTGAATTTTTATTAGCAAAAACATTACTTTTTACTCATTTTTTGTATATTCAAAAAATTCTCCGGGGGGGAGGGGCAGATGCCCCTAGTGCCCCCCCCCCTGGATCCGCCACTGGAAGCAACAACATCAATCAAAATCCATGAAGGAACCAAGCCAATTCGCATAAAAAGAGGTGTCAGCAGGGTGACACAATATCTCCTAAATTATACAGGGTGGGGAAAAAAGACCGGAACCCCTAAATATCTCAAAAACTAAGACATATATCAAAAAATGTTTCAAATATAAGTTGTAAGGCTTAATTTAATCTATTTAGCTGTCACATTGACTTTGACGTATCTGTCAGTTTTAAGGGATTTTTCAGAGCTAACTTTAAAATTTTAAATGGGACCCCCTTGTTTTTTGTATTTCTATTTGTAGCCAGGTAAAATGTAAGTTCAAATTCATTATGACATTTGACATCTAACTGTCATTTCATAGAAAAAGTAATAATTTTTATTTTACTCTTTAGTGACCTTAAAAGTGTGGAGATCAGTACCCTGATGATGTACTGAAGTGTCAACAAAGCAGTGACAGAAATTTTTCACGTATGTATGTATCTACATTAGTACCCTTTTAAATCAGAATCAAATTGACAAGCATTATTTATTTTTATAACAAATTTCAATTTTTTGCTGTTTTCGTAATGCAGCATCTAACAGAACGCGAAAAGATTATTTATTTATTTACTTGTGCAGATAAAGCTTAAAAACATTATTATTGTTATAAAAATAAATAATTCTTGTCAATTTCATTCTGATTTAAAAGGGTACTAATTTAGATACATCCGTGAAAAATTTCTGTCACTGCTTTGTTGACACTTCAGTATATCATCAGGGTACTGATCTTCACATTTTTAAGGTCACTGAAGAGGAAAATAAAAATTACTACTTTTTCTATGAAATGACAGTTCGATGCCAAATGTCATGTCTGGCTAGAAATGGAAATACAAAAAACAAGAGGTATCATTTAAAATTTTAAAGTTACCTCTGAAAAATCCTTTTAAACTGACAGATTCATCAAAGTCAATGTGACAGCTAAATAGATTAAATTAAGCCTTACAACTTATATTTGAAACATTTTTTGATATATGTCTGAGTTTTTGAGATATTAAGGGGTTCCGGTCTTTTTTCCCCACCCTGTATAACCAGGCTCTAGAAGATGTTTTTAAAAGCTTAGATTGGGAAGAAATAGGCATCAAAGTAAACGGACAATTCTTGAACCACCTAAGATATGCTGATGATATCGCCTTAATAACAGACAAGAAAGAACTGATAAAAATGCTGTAAAAACTGGATACAGCAGCTAAGAAAGAAGAACTGATAAAAATGCTTGAAGAACTGGATACAGCAGCTAAAAATATAGGCTTAAGTATGAACTACACTAAAACTAAAATCATAACAAACACAGATGAAGATATTGCGGTCAGAGTAGACCAAAATAAAATAGAACAAGTAGAAGAATATATGTATATACCTGGGACAAATTAGTAAACTGAAAAAAAACCAAACAGCGGAAATCAAGAGACGAGTAAGATTGGCCTGGGCAGCATTCGGTAAATTAAAACATTAAGAAATGAAAAATATCCTCAGTAGCTCAAAACGAAAGTGTATAACCAATGTATCCTTCCTGTACTTACCTATGAATCCCAGACCTGGATACTTACAAAATTAAACATGGATAAGGTAACAAAAGCCCAAAGATACATGGAAATACAAATGTTACATGTAAAGCTAACAGATAGAAAAAGGAATGAATGGATAAGAAATAAAACAAAAGTAAGAGATGTCAGAGGAGAAGAAGCAAAATTAAAATATGCCGGTGATAATATCAGACAGAAAGACGATCGATGGAACAAATGTATTGTAAACTGGAGACCTTGGGAAAATAAAAGAAGAAGGAGAAGACCCCAAATGAGATGAGCGGACGATTTGAAGAAACACGCGGGAACTAGATGGATAAACACGGCGACAGACAGAGAAGAATGGAAGATATTGAGGGAATCCTCGGTCTCTTGTCGTGGTGTGGTGGCAGTTGTGCGCTGTATAGAAGCGCAGTGGATTTTGTCGGGTCTGTTAATCAAACTCCCCCGAATAAAGGACGGATAATCTCCAAAGATGGATTGAAGAAAGCTACATAGATAGATAGATGGTATTTTAAGAAAATATACCATCTGGTCCACCCATCTAGGACATATGGTGGAATACGCCCAATTTACTAGTGCCATGCGTTCTCCAGACAGCAGCGAACGAAAGCAAAACTCTTTGTATGTCTTTTTCTATTACATGCAGTTCAAAGATATGTATCTCGTGTCTGGTGCAGTCACAGTATTTTCTTGCGTCAAAGATATTATTTTTGTTCAAAACCCTTCATATTGAAGGAAAACCTTTAAATCTGGCAACACTGAGGTTAGGATATATTTGCGATCAATTTACGTAGGTTAGGATAACACCGATTTCGACTTGCCAAAAGAAGGACAGGCTTTCTTAAAGAAATATATTTTCTAAAAAATATTCGAAATAATTGTTTTGGAAAAGAAAAATTTGAAAAAATTTTTAAAAAAAATTTCATTTGAAATTTAGGTTTTCAATCAATGTTTTCACAAAAAGTGTTTTCGAAAAACGGACAGTGATCCTATAATGTTTTATAATTTTTACCCAACAACATATCAACCCTCTGCCGTTGGAACAATGAACTCGCTTCTTCTTTCGGTTTTTCTTTTTCGGGCGCTTTCGCCTTGTCAACTATGCCGGGTCCTTTTTTGTTGAAGTCCCAGAAGTACCCTTTGCTAGGGTGGTACTTTGAAAAACTCGAGGCTTCTTCGAATGATGATTGTAAATGGTGGACCGCAGATAACTGTAAAAAAATATATGGGGTGTCTCAGAATTAATGGTACTTATAGAATAAAAAACAGCAGTACAGCGTGTCCCATTTTCGATGGGATTAAATGGGAAACTCGGTTATTATTAAAGATATCGATTTTCTGATTGCACCGTGCTCTTTTTTTGAGCCCTTAAAAATGGTGTAGTCATATTTTTGATATACCCCGTGGTTTCGCTAATACAGGGAGTTTTTGAAAAAATTGCATTTTCATTAATTCCTTGTATCTCGCTTATTTTGCAAGATATTTTTATTCTGTAAAAACCTTTCTATGGCGACTTTTTTAGAGCAAAGTAATGACGTTGTCAATTTTTTTAAATATTGTTTAGTTTTTGAGTTATGGTATTTATAATAAAAAAATTAAATACCGACCTGGATTTTTTCCATTACTATTTTGATTGTTTTCATACCATTATTATCTTAAAATGATAAAACTTTAATATTTTTTGTTTGTTTTAAGTATAAAGAAATATTTAATATTTTAAAAAAAATTGTAGTCCCAACCTGGAAATTTCCAACGTAGATATAAATTAATAATTGCAAGACGCAATAGTTGGTCGATTTTTAGTTTATCTGTTTTGAATTGTTAATTAAAATATTTATTAATAAAGGAAAAAACGTTAAAATGTTACAAAAATAATATTATAGTAATTATTTGATTGTAGCACAGCAACTTATGAAATTTATTTCAAGATAGAGAAACAAAAGCGTGGGATTGACATTGTCATTTTAGCTCACTCAAAATTATTCTAAAATGGCTAGAAATCGACCATATCCAGATTTTGAAAAATTTAATATGTTTGACTGCTTTATTCAAGCAAGAATTAAAATCCCAATATTTAAACGGCAATTACTCAAAAATGCTAACAATCTCTTACACATAATGGCAATCAGTTTGAACATTTATATCAGTAAAGAAAAATTAGTTATTATTGTTTGTTATAATTTTTTTATTTTTGTAATTGTCGTAGACTATTTGACGTAAAACCATTTTAATTTGCTAAGTAACAAAACGGGTAAACTAAAAACCGTTCAACTAGCTATTTTATTTTATATTTATGTTGGAAATTTCCAGGTTCGGACTAAATTTTTTTTTTAAATATTAAATGTTTTTTTTTAACCTTAAAACATAAAAATATTAAATTTTTATTATTTTGTGATAATAATAGCATGAAACCAATCAAAATAGCAATAAAAAAAATTCAGGTGCGTATTTAATTTTTTATGATAAATACCATATCTCAAAAAGTAAACAATATTATAAAAAACTGACAACGTCATTATTTTCCTTAACAAAAGTTGCCATTAAAAGGTTTTCACAAAATAAAAATATCTCGCAAAATAAGCGAGATATAAGGGATTATTTAAAATGCAATTTTTTCAAAAACTCCCTGTATTAGCAAAACTACGGGGTATAGCAAAAATCTGATTACATTATTTTTAAGGGCTTAAAAAAAGAGCACGGTAAGGTGCAATGAGAAAATCAATATCTTTAATAATAACCGAGTTTCCCATTTAATCCCATCGAAAATGGGACACGCTGTACACGTCATAAGCAAAAGCACAGTATAGTATCTGAGGGCATGGCAGTGCCTCGCCAAGTTCGCGCGCCGTAACCATCTTTTCTGGAAACATTTCAGCCGATATTTGACCTACCTAAAACTCTACTTCGGAATGAGCTACGAATGTCAAACTTTGCACAGTCGTAGATCTCCATGGAGTTAATAACCCCTCCAAGTTTCATGGAATTCCATGAAGTAGTAAAGTAGTTACGAAATTTCAAAAAAACGTCGAAATTGCCACTGACTCACTCACTCATGTATAGATCATCAATATTCTACTGTACTTCCAGACATGCTACAAAGCTGAAATTTGGCAGACTGATAGAAATTATGACCAAACCCCTGGAAAAGATCAAAAAACCCCAAAATTTTAATTTACTTCCCTCCCCTATACATTTAGAGTTATGTAAAATTAGCATTGCCCACTTCCAGAAATGCTAGAGAGTTGAGCTTTGGCAGACTGATAGGAACTATGATAAAACTATAGGAAAAAATTAAAACACCCCAAAATTCTAATTTACTTCCCTTCCCTATAAATGTAAAGTTAAGTAAAAGTAATATTGCCTACTTCCAGACATACTAGAGAGCTGAGCTTTTGAAGACCGATAGTAACTATGATAAAATTATAGAAAAAAATTAAAACACCCCAAAATTCTAATTTACTTCCTGCCCCTATTAATGTAAAGTTATGTAAAAGTAACACTGCCGAGGGGTCATCGGCACCCTAAAATTTTGTACAGCGTCCAACAGGACTTGGGTCCTGACGTGTACTGTTGGGTCCTGTTGAGTACTGTTGGGTACTGTCGTGTACTGTCGAGTACTGTTGGGTACTGTCGTGTATTGTCGAGTACTGTTGGGTCCTGTCGGTGTACTGTTGGGTCCTGTTGAGTACTGTCGTCGTGCCTTGGGGGGGTCCGACAGGGACAAAGCGCGCCCTCAAAAAACATGCGAGCAAAAAAAAAAAAAAAAAAAAAAGTCATCATCTTTGGGGAACCGCGCCGCGCTCACAAATCTTGCGACCAAAAAAAAAAAAAAGGTCATCCTGTCTTTTTGCATCTACGCCACTGTTTCGGGTCAGAGGGTTGTGTCGAGTACTGTTGGATTATATCGTGTATTGTTGAGTACTGTTACGTACTGTCATGTACTGTCGAGTACTGTTGGGTCCTGTTGGGTACTGTCGTGTACTGTCGAGTACTGTTGGGTCCTGTCGTGTACTGTTGGGTACTGTCGTGTACTGTCGGGTACTGTTGGGTCCTGTCGTGTACTGTCGAGTACTGTTGGGTACTGTCGTGTACTGTCGAGTACTGTTGGGTCCTGTCGTGGTACTGTCGAGTACTGTTGAGTACTGTCGTGTACTGTCGAGTACTGTTGGATCCTGTCGTGGTACTGTCGGGTACTGTTGTGAAATTTGTACAGTACTGTTGAAAGCTGATGACCCCTCGAACACTGCCCACTTCCAGAAATGCTAGAGAGCTGAACTTTTTAAGACTGAAAGACAATATAATAAAACTATATGAAAAAATTTAAAAACACCAACATTTTAATTTACTTCCCTCTCCTATAAATGTAAATTTATATAAAACTAACATTGCCCACTTCCAGAAATGCTAGAGAGCTGAGCATTGGAATGCTGATAGAAATTATGATAAAACCATGTGAAAAAATTTAAAAAGTCCAATATTTTCATTTACTCTCCTCCCCTATAAATGTAAAGTTATGTAAAAGTAACATTACCCACTTCCAGAAACGCTAGAGAGCTGAGCATTGGAAGACTGATAGGAACTATGATAAAACTATAGGATAAAATTTAAAAACACGACAATTTTAATTTATTTCCCTATACATGTAAAGTTATGTAAAAGTAACATTGTGCACTTTCAGAAACGCTAGAGAGCTGAGCTTTGGAAGGCTGATAGGAACTACGATAAAACCATGGAAAAAAATTAAAAAATCTCAAAAATTTAAGTAAGGCATTGCAAAAGTTTTGAACAATATTCCGCATATTTTACTACTTTAAAAATTAGGTATTATCCAATTTCTTTAAAAAAGAAGTGAAATCATAACAAAAACATTTCATGTAAAAAAAGCCAAGTACGCGAAAATGGCATTCCGTAAAAAGAATTGAGATAAAAGTAAAGCCAAGTTTTCCAATACAAATTCAAAATGAAAGGTTCTTACTAGTTTGGAAATATTTTTCTAAACTTGGCTATTACGGCTGTAAATGACTCTTAGGCACAGTGCTAAATTGAACATAAAGAAGTTTGGCTGTAATAGCAAAGTTTTAAAAAACATTTCCAAACTAGTAAGAACCTTTCATTTTGAAATATCTGTTGGAAAACGTGGCTTTACTTTTATCTCAATTCTTTTTACGGAATGCCATTTTCGCGTACTTGGCTTTTTTTTACATGAAATGTTTTTGTTATGATATAGTTTGAACTGAACAAATTTAGTGGACAACGATTGAGAAAGAAAAAACTCTTACAGCTTTTGTTTATTTTAAATATTTGGCTCACAAAGAAGATCATTTCTTACAACTGAAATATCTGACAAACCGTTAAAAATTGTAAAGGTTAATCATGTTTAATCGGCAGCAAATAGGCTTAACTTTCACCAGAGTCGCTGTATGTTGACATATTTGGATATCATATCAAAATATCTCAACATACAGGGAACTTTCACCTGCTCAAAGGAATACCAATTACTAGTCACCCTGTATAATCCAAAAATTCAACGCCCCACCCCCCTTCCGCCTTCCTAATGCCTCACCATCACAAAAAAACTAATGGTCTTGAGTATCCTAGGGTAAGTTTCTATTCATGGGTACTGTTTGCCCGCAGTTAGAAAAACGATAACTGCAATGGACTGTAGATATTTTAATTAAATGAAGCGCGAACAAACATAAATATATTGATATGAAAACAAGAAATAATTAACGTCCATAGGTTAATTGTTGGTACCACATAACGGAAATCAGAAACAAAGCACTCACCAGTTTGCAGCCAATTTCTCCACGTTCCAAGGGGCCCCTGTTGGGATCTAATGATGTCACCACGTAGCTGAAGGGCTGAAGTTTCTAGTTCTATGCTTCAGTACACCAAAATCGAGCACTTTCAAGTGTAGAAATGTGAAAAAGTTGGAGAAAGAAATTAACACGCCATTTTCTCGAGGCGGTAGAAAGGATCTCCCCGATTGTTGGTGCGCATGTCCAAATGCGCGAAAATGTACTCTGTCCTTCATCCAATTGTGTGGTTTTAAAAATTTAAAAACAACCGCGAAATTTTAGCGGGAGCTAACAGGTACCAAAGAACTTCTGTGTCAAATATGGTATTTTTTTAACCAAATAGCTCATTATGAGTGAAAATATAATAATACAATTTATGGTTTATCTTACCAGTCTTGAGTTTAAGACACTGCACAAATCTGGTGCCTGGTAAACCACGCCTGCGATTATGTAATAATCTGCCAGCGGTGTCACTTGTTGCTGACTATGCCTGTGCTGCTTTCTGATAACATACAATATAGGTTCTTGCACATGAAGCAGGACAAATTCTAAACCTGTCATATTTCTAAAAATAAACAGGACCTGTAAGATGAATCTTTTTTTCTTCTTCAACTTTAACAATTATAAACCAGTCATTATATAGAGGTTGCAAAAGGTCCAAAAGTTTTGAAACTTGGCACAATTCTAGGCTTGATGGTCCCTAATATTTAGTGGCGGCTGCTACAGGGACTAGACAACAAACAGTATTTTTAATTGATTTATTTAAAAAAAATTAAATTTTCCCTTACGACATGATTGTCTAGTTCTTTTTATTATCTGTGTTAAACATCAAGTGATTAATTGGGTGAACTTTTTTAGCGTAAATAATTACGAGCTGGCAACGCCGCGCGTGGAGAGGTTTCAATTTCACCCGTTTTTCAGCAGGGTATGGGTGGATGTTCTCGAGCGGGGGCGGGAATAACATTTGTTTTAGTTGAAGTTGAAAAATATGTGTTTTTATAGATTTATAAAATGTAACTTACTGTAGTTGGTCTGGATTAAGCCTCTGCATCTTAACAATCTCATTATTGCAGGTTCTGTCAAAAAATGGATTGGAAATCTGGGAAAAATAGTCCATGACATTCTGTGTGTTGAGTATTGGAATCCATGCTGAGTCATGCCATGATAAACCTAATAGAAAAATAAATTTAATGCAGTTCATGTTAGCAGTTAACAGTTCCAAATTTTATGTTGGAAGTCAGAGTCAGAGTCAGCAAAAGCTTTATTGTCAAAGAAAAAAAAATCTTATTGACAAAGCATCAATCATATAACTAAAAAATATTTTGTCTAAAATTATAATTAAGTAACACTAATAAAAATACTCTGCCAATATATGGGCCCCTCAGCTCACACTAGGTACTATAGTTATAGTGTACGTGTGAGCTAATATAACTAAAAACTGAAATATATTTTATTCAACTCCAGACTAAATTACCTTTCGTTTGATACCACACAAGCCATGTTTTGACTTAAACTCAAATTTTTGAAATCTACCCCCACCCTTAAAAAAAACAAAAATTAAAATGTATTTTGTTTAACTCCGTACCTTTCGTTTGATATCACACACGCCATATTTTTACGTAAACTCTAATTTTTTTAATCTACCCCCCCTTTTTTTTCACAAAAATCTATTTTGTTTAACTCCAGACTCGATTACCTTTCGTTTGATATCATACACGCCATATTTTCACATAAACTCTAATTTTTGAAGTCTACCCCCACCCTTGTATTTGGCTTGTGTTTGATGGATTTTGTTCATTTTTAAATGGGACCATCTCGGCCCAAGACCCAGCCTAGGTACCAAATTTCATTGAAATCGGGCAAGCGGTTTTTGAGTTATGCGCGTTGGTCGTTACAGACAGACAGATGGCGCGACAAAAAAGTTTCAAAATCATCTGAAACGCAAAGATATATAAAAAAATTTGAAATCGGAGCAACTTTTGAAAAAATGAGGATCACTATAGCTCACACTACTATAGTATAGTATATGTGTGAGCTAATAAGAAGTCTACATTGTCAAAATACTAGGTAATTTCTAGCAAAAAATAAGTAGGAAATGGGTAGGACCTGCAATTATAAAAAAACCAAGCAAAGCAAAACAAATAGGTAAAAGTAGAAAGTGCAGAAACATATTTAAAGAAAAACAAATTTTAACTGTTTGCGATATATATTTATTTAAACTCTCAAATTATGTCCATGAAAATGTAAACAAATTTAAACAAAAAATAATAAAAATTTACAGATGTGCATACCTATAGCACAAGAAACACAAAAAGCTAGTGCTTCCAGATAATTCGACATCATTACAAAACAAAAATCTTTTAAAAAAATGCTACTTAATTTAGCACCATACACCTTAGGTGAATATGAAGAATCTTTAAAAAGCTAGAAACTGGTTTTAAAATATTTTTAAACATATTTTTTGTTTGTTTGTTTATCAGTGAGAAAAAAAAAATGTTTGTCATATACCTAGTGTTTTTTAGTTACCTTAATTACTTATAATATGAATCATGCAATGTATTTTTTAGAATTGCAAATACCATCATTTTGTGACAAAGCCTGTATTTGTATAATACTTTGGTGAATGAATATATCTATCTATCTACATTCACACATATTAATTAAATTGTTTGATGGAGAATCAAACAACGATCAAATATAAACAGTAAGACATCAAAAAAGATTAAAACAAAAGAAAAGCATTAAAAAAAAAACAAAACTAACAATACAAAACATTTAAAAAGTTTAAAAATATATAAAACAATTCTTGGAAGATTCCTTTTTTTTTAGCTCACACATATACTATACTATAGTAGTGTGAGCTATGGTGATCCTAATTTTTTCGAGAAAAAAAAAGTTGCTCCGATTTCAAAAATTTTTATATATCTTTGCGTTTCAGATGATTTTGAAACTTTTTTGTTGCGCCGTCTGTCTGTCTGTCTGTCTGTATGTCTGTCTGTAACGACCAACGCGCATAACTCAAAAACGGCTTGCTCGATTTTAATGAAATTTGGTACCCAGGCTGGGTTTTGGGTCGAGATGGTCCCATTTAAAAATAAAGAAAATCCACCGAACACAAGCCAAATAAAAGGGTGGGGGTAGATTTCAAAAATTAGAGTTTATGTAAAAATATAGTGTGTGTGATATCAAACGAAAGGTAATTGAGTCTGGAGTTAAAAAAAATACATTTTAGTTTATTTAAAAAAAAGGGTGGGGGTAAATTTCAAAAATTAGTGTTTAAGTGGAAATATGGCGTGTGTGATATCAAACGAAAGGTAATTGAGTCTGGAGTTAAACAAAATACATTTTAGTTTTTAAAAAAAGGGTGGGGGTAGATTTGAAAAATTAGAGTTTAAGTCAAAACATGGCTTGTGTGGTATCAAACGAAAGGTAATTGAGTCTGGAGTTCAATAAAATATACTTCAGTTTTTAGTTATATTAGCTTTCACGTAGATACACTATAACTATAGTATCCAGTGTGAGCTTAGGTGCCCATAGATTGGCAGAGTATTTAGTTATTTATATAAAACTCTTCCAAGGTATAAAAACACTGTTCTAAAAGGTATTCCTTAATAGCAGTTCTAAAGCCATTATATCCATTAATTTTTCGAACTGCAATGGAAGTTTATTCAAAATTTTTCTACTTTCGTAGATAATGGATTTTTGTATCATTGTTGAACAAGAAACTGGAAGACGAACTACTTGTCTTTGCCTAGTGTTGTGATTATGATGGTAGTTATAATCTTCTCTGTGTTTATTTTTAAAGATTAAACAAACTGATTCTAGAATGTACAAGGAAATTAGGGTAAGTATTCTACAATTTTGAAAATGTGGTCTACAAGAATCAGTTTGCTTTAATTGCAACATAGCCCTGATAGCTCTCTTCTGATAATGAAAAACAGACTCAAACAATGTGTTACTACATGAACCCCAGAATGCTATTCCATAGCGTAAATGAGATTCAACTAAGGCAAAGTATACATTTCTCACCAATTCCACTCCAAGCTCCCTCCGAACGAAGTTTGTAAATAATTAAATAAAAATTTATAATATATTATGTTGGCCATACAATGCCTTGAATAGACCAAAAAAGTGTTGTCAATACTCGCGCCATGAGTTTGAGTTGGAGGTCTGAGCACTTGGGGCTACCTGAATCATATACCTCAGTTTATACTTTAAAAATACATGTTGCAAACCAGGTGATAAATGTCACCCCAAGCGCCCAGAGCTTCAACTCAAACTCATGAAAAAACTCCCAACTGCGGACGCCAACGACGTTTATAAATCAGGTGTAAAAGATGGCTAAATGAGGAGTTTTAAAACCATTTTATTAAAATATTTGAACAATGCTTACCTAAAGTGTTGTCGGCTACGCCACTCGGTGTGTTGATGTTTAACCTTCCTCCCAACATTTTTCTAGGGAATTCAAAGAAATAAAACTTTGGAAAAAATTGTTATTTTTTTTTGTAAACAAAACTAGTTTTAACATAACAGCTGACGGCGGCTGGATTCTCATCTCATCGTAAATTAACTCGACCACCGAAAAAAATATATTTTAAATTTTCGAACTCTACCAAACCGCTCGGTTTGGTCTTGAGATCACGATCGGAGAGTAGACCCTTCAGAAAACATTTTTAATTTTTAAAAAAATCATTGCAGATTGTGATCTTCGGTTTCTTGGCGTTGCTTCGTTTTATTAAAAAGCAGGAGCTTAAGGCCACCGACCCGTTTAGTTCAAGTGTTCCCCAATAGATGGCAAATGCCGTATTCCATTGGGAAAATGAGTGCAGCACTGGTGGTGCACTGACACTGAAACGGTGCTGTCAAAAATTTGCACCGAGTGCAGTTTCAATGGAACACGCGGAAAATGAAAAATCGCACTCGTGTGGTATAAGGTCACTATATCACGAAGTTCCTAACATCATGATATAGTGATCTTAGTGTGGTATGCCATAATGAGCTGTAGAACTTCTTTTTTATTCTTGCTTTAAGCAACGTTAATATAACATTTTCTTGCAAATAATTTTTTATAGTATATCCATTATGAATAGTGCAAATTGATTATGCAAAAATCTCATTTTTGGAAAAAATGTCACACAACCTGTAGTTTTATCAGGCCAACGACGATATCCATTTTTATTTGTTTCAAAGTTACACGCCGATAAATATTATCCTAAGATAAATAAAATTCGTCAAATAATTAAATAATGATTTTATTTAAAAAAAGTTAATAAGAATATTTTAAAAATGCAGGCTTGTGCTCGTATACCAACAGATAGAGTAGTTATCTATATTTCGCGCTTGTTTTTCAAAAAACCCTAACCAGAAGTGTACTTTATGCTTCCAAAATTTGAACATAAGTATTCGAAACACCTTGTATACATATATAATATTTCACAAGTTTCTTTCAACTAAACCTAACTTTCCTGCCTTGCAGAATTTGGTCAAAAACATGTTGTACAAAATCCATTTGTTCGAAAGTAATATTAATACTTCAATAACATTTTCTTGAAAAGGAAAATTATTTAAAAACATTTCCTTCAAACAAAAAATTGTTTGAAAACATTTTATTAAAATTTTTTTGTTCAAAAACATTTTCTTTGAAAGTCATTTTTTTTTCATAAGGATTGTTCAAAAAAGTTTTTGAAGAAAATATTTTTGAACAAATTTCCATTCAACAAGAACATAACCTAACCTAACAGCTAAGTGTAAGGGTGTTTTAACATACCATAAAAATGGCAAGACATGTGCCTCAGCGCTAATGGGGTTTCGTCCCCCTTGTTCTTTTTTTGGACAAAAGTGAGGCTACTTGAATTTATTTATGAGGAATTCTGCAGTGCTCATCTCGAGCCGAAAGTGTTTCTTGAACTAAAAAATACATTTATTTTTACTTATAATCATAGCTGCCAGAAAACCCCAACTGTCGGAAAATTAGGCCCAGTCAACCAGATCCATACAAATCTACTTACCTGTTTGTTGTTAAATCGGTAAACCACATTTTCAATAAAGTTTTTTATTTTTGGGGTTTCCGTTCTCATTGTTTTTATTGCACAGAACTGTTCTTCTTCATCTTCATCGCTGCTACTACTTAGCAGCGAAGAAAATAATAAAAAATCGCTAACAACTTTATTTTCATTCATTTTTACATCCCACGACAATAATAAGCGTTTAAAATTAATGGCGGGAACAAGTTTTCAGTGCGGCACGAGCCCTCAGAGCCGGTGTCAAAAAAGCCGCACTCAGTGCAAAACTGAATTCATAAGTTTCTCAATGGAATACGAAAACTGAAAAAGTGCATGTCAATGGAATGCAAACACCGAGCCAGTTGTGCACTAGTGCTGCACTCATTTCCCCAATGGAATACGGCATAATTAACGAGGTCACTTCAAAAAGTAGTGGCTTATTTTTATTGTCAGAAACAGCTGATATTTCCTTTCCTGCATAGAGAAAATATTTTGTCTCTGCTTTCCTGTCAACAAGAGGTTATACAAGAAATTTAAAATTTTCAAAAAATAACAGTTTTGGAATATTGTTCTGTGTTATTTATTACGTAAACGGTAAGAAAACAATTAAATAACAAGAAAGTTCACCCAAGCATTTGTTAATTTTGCTTTAAATTGATATAGAGCTATCTTTGCCATAGCTTTTAAGAAATGATCAATAATAATAGAAATCCCATAAAGCTACCTCATTTTTCTTTCCTTTATTCTTCCAGGCAATAACCAAGCAAGATGTCTCTTTCCCCCTACTTAAAATCACCTCTTACTGACATGACTGGAGCATTGGTCTCTCACCAGTGGTATGGTGAATGTGCCAACTTTGAAATGAAGGCTTTAGACTGCTTGGAGGCTTATGGTCTTGATGGTGGACTTAGGAAGTGTCAACCTCTGCTTCAGGTGAGTTTATAACAAATTTAAAAAAACCAAAACTAACTAAAAGTTATCTCAAAAATTATGAAATAAGCTGTAAAACGGAATCAATAAATTGCAGAATAATAATTTACCCAGTATCAAATTTTGATCATAGTTGCATTTTATTTTAAGGATTTTCAAGAATGTGCTCTACGGTTAAAACAGTTTAAGAGAATTCAAGCAATGAGAATGGAACGTCAACGCCAGTGGTGGAATGGAGAAAGAAGCAGTGAAAACCATTATGCTCCTAGTCCAAAAGCAGACAGTTTCTAATTAGTTAAACCCCTTTTGTTATATAGTCTGTCCATAGGTTTTTTGAATGTATGGATTAACTAAATGGTAGTCCTGTTAATATGTATACATGGTTTGCAGTTTCAAATAGTATTGTTTTTAAGATCTGACCTGGACAAACAAAAACTAACACTTTAAGGAACCTGTTTACCTCTGATTATTTAAAGAAAAATAAAAACATTTTGTTGTAACTACACAAAGATATTTTTATATTGACCCTCATACTTTAGGGATAAAAGTGGTACTTTTTATCCAAAGTGGAGAAACCAATTGTTTCACTCTAAAAAGGAAACATTTGTTATTGATAAGATAATGTAATACCTAGTCTATTTACAGTCCTGTAAAAAACTTTATGCATGCATTAACATATTTTAAATACATCAAAAATACTACTGAATGCAAAATCTTGTAAAATGCAAAATAACATTAACTAAATTACAACATATAATATGCTACTGATTTAAACCAAGTTTATAAAATAATAAAATAAATTTTTGTCCATTATTTATGCCTGGGGCTTTGATATGATGCCAATGACATGGCCATAGTGTTCGGGCTGTGTAAGACAGTCAATTAAAAATTTTCCCAAATCATGTTTTGACACAACTCTTCCAAGATATTTGTCTTGTGCCACTTCGTAGTCTGAAGCTGGTTGATCTAAAAAAAAATATTTGATATGGTGCTTTTAGACAAAAGTAAAAGAGAATTGTTTATTTCAAACAGCAAATTTTTTGTTTTATTTATACCTTCTGTACAGGGTTGCCAGACGTCCCGCCGTAGGGGGGACGGTCCCGCTTTTTGTAGCTCAGTCCCGCTTTTTTTTAATCCTATGAAAGTCCCGCTTTTTATGCAAATTGTCCCGATTTTCCCGCTTTTTTTTTCATTTCTGTCCTATTTTTTTACCTGTCTGTATCTTCTTATATATAACTTATAAATTTTATTTAAAAACAAAATGTGTGTGCTTAAGAACCACACGGCAGAAGTGTAAACTTCAACAAGGCAAAATTAATATGAAATACAAGATTTTTTGTATATTGACAAAGTAATAACATTTACATAATTATAATTGAGTATAAATTACTCTGGTCAATTTTGCTCTGAGTGGCCTTCATCTGCATCATCATATCGCTCTGCTGACTGTTCCTCTCACAGTTAGTCGACTCAAGCCGACTTCACCCGAATGACCGTTACATAGCCCAGCGTGACGGCTAAGTACAATTCAGTACCCACAAAAAGTGCTAAACGCGCCTAAAGATACACTTCAAGAAACAATCGAAGAGGAATGTTTTACTTTTTCATTTTAGGGCGGATATTTCTTATTTATACATACTTATCTTATGTGTTTGTTCATATTTGTTTATTTTAAATAAAATTCACAAATCACTAAAAGAAATTACAGATCATATATTTTATTATGCATGGAATTTTGATAATCGAAATATAATGAAGACAATGGAAGTTTGAAACACAACTTAATTTAAAAGTTTTTCACCTCTTCAATTAAAAAAAACTCACTAAATTTAAATAGGTAGGTATAACATTTAAATTTCAAAATTAAATTATTGAATGTATTTTGAAAACGTAAATAAATAAACACACCATTTGGTTCCTAAAAGACTCCTACACTAACTTTATGTTAAAATCAATGTAAATTTTTAGTATCTATTTTGTGTTTACACATTTACGTAATTTTTAATTTGTCCCGCTTTTTAATTTGAAAAATCTGGCAACCCCTGCTTCTGTATAAACTAAAGTATTGTTCATGCTCGTCAGTCTTTTGTTTTTGATTAGTCTTTCTCCTTTGATTAGTCTTAGCTGTCTTAAACAAAATCGGCTGTTCATACTCGTCTTTTGTTTTTGATTAGTCTTAGTCATAACCCACTGAAAAAAAATTCAATTTCAGTAAAAAGGCCCCTTTTCAAAAGTCATTTTCTACACAAAACAATCTTATTTAACCTAATTTGTGCACGAAACACAAACACGAAAGAACAAAAGCGAAAAAGAAAATAAAAACAAATAAAATTTTGAGGTTATGTTGAGATTTTATGTTAAAAACATGATTAATGGCGCTAAATTCAAAATTTCGGCCGCGCGCTTGCGCTCTTCGGACGCCCTGTAAAAAAAACAACAAATATCAGCTGATGTCTGTCACTCGTCTTAGTCGTTGTCCTAAGGATTGAAAGTTGGCAACTCTTAAGACAAAGACTAATCAAAAACAAAAGCATTGTATGAACACTCCCATAAGAAACAGTGGTTTTACCTTTCTTATGACAAGACATATGACTAAACCAAGACAAAAGACTAGACAAAAGACAAGTATGAACGATCCATTAAACACATTAAATTTTTATACAGTGTAATGACTGACTAGACACATTTTTTAAATGCTTAGTCCAAAGTTCAGAGAATTTTTTAAATTTGCAAACAATACCTATTTAGCTAAAATCAAAACAAGGTTATTACAGCTATTTATAGAAATAAATATAAAAAAAAGTTACCTGCAATATGCGGAGGAAATACAGCCACATACTTGAGGTCTGACCCTTTCAAAACATCAAACATCCTTTGATGGTCAGCATTTAAATCTCTAAAAATTGCAGGTACTTTGTCTGAAGTTGGGTCATGGAATAAAAATGCTGACAAACAAACTGATATTACTTCAACATTCAACTCTTTCATGGCATTCACAATATTTTTTAGACCCTCACTTAAATCTGTGGTTGCTTTAAGGTCGTTTCTTGTGCCTAGAGCTACAGCAACAGCACTTGTGTTTTTTATGGCATTTAAAACATCGTTATAGTTTAAAACATCACCTTTAACCACTTCAACACTGTCTCTCAGATGGTCAGGAAGTTTGTTTGGGTCCCTGACAAATGCACGGACATTTAGACCTAAAAATAAAAGTTAAAAATATCTAATCTTGGATCTAACACTTAAGTTTATGTTTATCTATTAGAGATGTACATTATCCAATGCATTGCCGGATTAACCCGCATTAAAATAATTTTTAAATATGAAAAACAAGGGATTTTAGTAAGACCTTTACCTTTTTTCACTGCAGCTTCCGTAACACAAAGGCCGGTCATTCCTGTGGACCCGAAAATCACAACCCTTTCGATTTCCATAATGTTTGATAACAAATTGTCCTCGAATATAAGCTAATCTCGTGATCACTGGAAATTTTTGATGCTAAAAACTTGGTGTTCTGTGCTAAAAACTTAAAATTCTAACCATAAAGATAAAGTGAGTGAGGGAGACAGCAGAAGAAATGCCAACAGTGAGAGAGACCGAAAATTATTATAGGTAATCTACCAGGCCAGCGCAGAAAACTGCTTAGACGCCTTTAGGAAAAGCCACATTTTAGAACCACGACAAACTGGTGAGCTTATCGGTCACAGTCCCTAGAATAGACCGGTCTTCGCATCTTAAATATATATGTGGAATTTTGACGTCACTGGTGGTCCAGCTGATTTTTGTAAACCAAAGTTAGATAGGATATCTCTTTAATGAACAATTAATATTTTTGGAATTTTTTGAAAACCAAGGCAATTTTCCAACTGTTTTTTAATACATCCTAATAAGATATAATTTTTTAGGCGTATTGTCGTTGTTTTTTTTTTAGGCACTTTATTTTTCATTACACAAAACTTAAAATACAAGTCAAACTGAATGTGATCGTTTAGTATCAATGGTAAACCGAGGACTTGGAAAGTAAACAATGGTGTAGGTCAGGGATGCCAGATTTTTCAAATTAAAAAACGGGACAAATTAAGTAAGCCCTACGGCGGGACTTCTGCATGACAACCCTGGTGTAGGTTAGCGGATTACTTTTGAAGCTGAAACAAACCGATTATTTTCTTTGAATTTTAATTTTTGTGTAAAGAAAAATGAAGCGGCTAAAAAAATTGCGACTGCATGGTATCTCTCAAGAATATTATTTTATAGGAATATATAGTAAAAAGCAGTAGGAATATTGCCTTAGTTTTCAAAGAATATTAGTTGTTCATATCATATATAAACTAAAACTTCGTCAGAGCTTTCCTTTCGTTTAGTTATAAATTCGTTATTACTAAACCGATTTTAGTGAAATAAAAAAAATCATGGTGAGAATTGATTGCTCTTTAAATATTAGAATTTACGATGTCGGGCAGAATCATATCTACTTGATGCAATGCAATCGTATAATTTGTAAAACAATGGTTAAACCAAAATACGATTTTGTGAGAACCATTTACCCGATTTTATTACTTTGTACCTTAAGTGGGAGCAAACTAGTACTTTTTTTTTTCACTAAAAAAAAAACAAACATTTTCGGAAAATAAAAATAAACTTGCCTTTTTGAAGGGTCAAGTCAAGTATATGATTCTGTCCGACATCTTAACTTTTAAGATGGCGACAAATTTCGATTATAATCTTTAAAGAACAATCAATTCTCACCATGATTTTTTTATTTCACTAATATCGATTTAGTAATAATGAGTTTATAAGGAAATTAATGGAGACAGGATTGGCAATGCAATCGTATAATCTGGTAAAACAATAGCTGAAACAAAAGTAGATTTTTGAAAACCACCACCCCAATTGTACTAATTTGTATCTCATTGTGCGGGGGAAATGCTTTTATGTAAATCAAAATAAAAACTAAAACCTTTTAAGAAAATAAGAATAAACACGCCATTTTGAAGACTCAAGTATGATTCTGTCCGCCATTCTAAATTTTAAGATAGCGAAAAATTTTAATCATGATCTCTAAAAAGCAATCAATTCTCACCACGATGTTTTTTATTTTATCAGAATCGGTTCAGTTGTAATGAATTTATAAAACATGAATGCAGACATGATTGGCAAGGCAATCCTATAAAATTGAAAACAATGGTTGAAACAAAAATATTTTATTTTAGAACCAATGAACCAATTTTGCTGATTCGTACCTTGTTGTGTGTGGCAAAAATGCAGCTTCTTTACTGATTTAACAAAATAATTGAGACATGTTCGCAACACAAGAATAAAAGAGCATCTTTGAAGAGTACAATTTAATGGCGTCCGTCATCTTTGATTTTGAGATGGCGGGCAAAAAAATATTCTTAGTCAAAACTCTGATTAATTCTCCGCCAAGTGCAGTTAGTCCCATTAAAATCGATGGTATAGTTCAAAAGTTAAAATGAAAAAAAATTGGTCTTGTTTTTTTGAGCCACCCGGTATATTCCTCTATGTTTGCAGTTTCAATCCTATCGAGGGGGTGATGGTCAAAATGTATTCATAGGGTCACTGCATCCTGAAAGCCTGGCGTCTCCATACACTACGTCTTCGTGATGCAGTGACCCTATGTATTCAGGGCCTTCTTTGGTCCACATTTAACCGATAGTTTTTAAACAAACTCTGATGTCGTGAGTTACTATGGCAATGGTGTTGTATAATCGATCTGTTGTTTTGACTTTCCTAGGATATAAAATTGTTTGTGTTTTATTTTAAAATTTATTAAAACATTCGAATATGGTCCTGATTCACGTGAAGCACCGTGACGAAAGCCAGTTTCTCTTTGAAAGTACCCTTAAGACTCCGGTGGAAGACTTGGTGAAGGCTGTCGTTGCAATTTACAATGGAAGACTGAAAATCCACCGCATCGGTATGGAAATGGAAGAATTGGCTAAACATGGAACGCTTTTTCCTCCGGAGATTCTAGGATTGACTGAAGAGCAGGTGGGTAGAAGCAGTGATAAAAAGCTTTGGGGGTGCACACCAAAAAAAAAAAAAAATTTCGGCGCAGGCGGGGATGCGGGCAGCATCGAGGCTGGTTTTTGTATACGCGCTGTGCCGAAGGAAGGTTCAGATTCTATGTACTCTGAAATTCTATTGGGACATGTCGTCCTCTCTTTCTATATTTCGTAATTAGCATGCGACATAACATCCACCCCAGGTAGCAAGGGGTCATCAAATGACGTCTTTTTTCGTCGAAAAGTGGTAATTTGGATGACCAGCAGGTCATCTACCAAAAAATGTTGTCTTTAAGGCGTCAGTTACTTGTCTTTTCGTAGTGTAGTTTTTGACGTCTGAAAAACGTCATTTTCCAGATCACGTGTCTATTATAAAAAGTAAAAAATTGCCAAGTTTGGTTTGGCAAAAATTACAATGCCCACATTCACTACCTTAGCATAATATGTACTCACCAATGTTTTGCCTGCGCGTATTTTCTAGACATCTGAGCACTCGTACTCCTACACTTTTGGGCAGTACTCGAATAAGTTTGTATACTTAAATGTATTTAAATTTAACTTCACATTTAACTCACACTCATAAGTTTTTTATTGCATCCGCATATCCAGTCGTTTCTGGCATAAATTTCTCTTGTAAAAATCCTTTTATACGATTTTCCCCGGCTTGAACCACACTTTTCTATTAAAATATCGGGCAATGGCCGTCCTTCTTCTTTCAGTTTTAGTTTTTCTTCATAAGTAAAGAGAGATCATTTTTTTACATTAATTAAATTATCCACGACATTCATTGTGACACAATTATACAAAAACAAACAGCAAACACGACCATATCTCCCGCTCATGCGTTTGGCGTCTTCTAAATAAATAAATGCGCCCGCAAGCACGCAACGCTGAGCCCGCCCGCCCGGAAGTGTACTGGAACTGCAAGTTTTGCAGCTCTATTTTTGCCTAGATTTCGCTATCTAAACACATGAGCAAGTGCGGTGCGGGGCGAAGGAAGGGGATCCTAGCCGCCCAGCTACGTTGTGTTGCAATTTAGCAGCGCACCAATGCCAATAACTTCATTTGACCGACTGTGAAATGCGGCCTTCGGTGACGGCGCGCGGCATCATCTTAACACATGTACGCGATTTGAAGGCCTACTATACCAACACCGGACCGAAAATATACTGCTATTCCAATAATTTTAGAAATAAAATATATATATTAAAAAAAAACAGCAGTGGCTGAAAAATAGTCAAATAATGTGAAAATTTTGGTGGTTCTGCAGCTCTGCAGCCCTTATGCATTAGCCGCCCCTGCCCAGTTTGTACTTGACTGGATTTATACCGAATGGGGGTACATATGTAAAATAAATTAAACATTAAATCAAGACTAACTTCAAGGCTTCTTTCGCTTTAAGGTGGAGATGTGTAGGTCTATTTTGATCTGTACCTCACACACGAACACCGCTGTACCTGTTCCAGTACTTCAAGGTCTAAGTCACAGAAAAGTCACCTTCTGTGTCTAAGTTTCCTTCGGTGTTCTCAACTGCAGGGAATATTTCATATATACAGACGAGTTTAAAAAAAGTCATAAATAGATCTGTGTGTGTGTCTAATGTTCTGATTTGGTCCCAAATACGTCATTTTGGGTGTGTCTTTTGAACGTCATTTACACCTCAGATGAGAGACGTCAATGGTCATTAAAAATGACCTGTTTTTGACGTTTAAAAAACGTGACCTTGCTACCTGGGACGGTGCATAGAATTTGGTTCCAGTAAATAAAAGCGTTGTTTGATGGAGAGTACAACGATAAAAGTAAAGAATTAGATTCGAACTAACTATATAGCGCATCCGCCATTCCCCACAGGCTTGTTTGAACACGAATACAAACACATACATACCAGGTATTAATTTCTAGGTAATATTCCAGTCTTTAGTGGATTCCTTTTGGGGTAATTATGATTTAAATTAAGGAATGATCAAAGTCTAATATTTTTTTTAAAGTAAAATTTGGGAGTGGAAGTTCACTAGTGCACTTATGAAGAAACCGCCACTGGGTAGAAGAAATGACCTCAACAATGGTCCCAGAAAGATTAAAAATGGACCTCGACCTCCAACCTTTTTCATAGCTAGAAAACCATTTTTTTACCTTCCTAGTCCGAACAGCAATGGCTAGAGAAGGTATTGTTTTCGACGAAAATTTTTTTATTTGAGATAACACCTAAAAATGTTGTTTGGGTGTATTTTGACCTACCCTAGCAATATCGTCGTGATGTCTGTCTGTGTATGTATATACAGGATGCCTCTAAAAGGTCTGTATAAAATCATAGCACATATTCCTGAGGTCAAAATAAGTCTATTTAATGCAAATTACCTTAGTCCAAAATTGCTCCGTTTCAGAGATACAGGGTGGTGAATTTAAAAATTAAAAATCGATTTTATTAAAATTGATGAACATTTCTCAACGCATTACTTTAAAAATTGATACTCGGGGGTTTTTTGGGATGCGAAATCTAAATAGGGATACTTTTTCACTGTGGCCGTCAGAAATCGCTTCACAATGCTCATCTTATGGTTTAAATGACCATAACTTTTTTCTCAGTGTATCTTCAACTTTTTTTTGTTGGTTAAATAATTTCCTGAACTTTTTTAAGCAAAAAAGGTACTTTGATAATATCTGCTAGGGTGAGCCGTTTTCGAGATATTTCCGTTTTTAGTGTTCGATGCCGATCAAAAGATTTTGCTGCTACCTTTAAGGATTAAATTTAGTCAGTAAATCCGTTATTAATTTTTTTTTATCGTTTAGTCATTTTTGGTAGGTATCAGTCAATTTCTGGGAAAATAGTTTCACTTGGTTCAATTAAAATAAAAAAACATCCTGTATCTCTGAAACGGAGCAATTTCGGACTAAGGTAAGTTACTTTAAATCGACTTATGAATATGTGCTAAGATTTTGTACAGACCTTTTAGAGACACCCTGTATATATATGTATATCTGTCCGTAACGCGATAGCTTCTAAACTGCTTAACCGATTTGCATGAAATTTTCAGGTAAAATGGTACTCGATACTGCAACAAGCTGATTAGATTTTGGTAAAAATTCATCAATGCTAATGACAGTTTTGTGACAGTTAAAAAGTTTAAAAATTGCTAACTTTTTAACGGAGCGTCGCATTAATATGCGGTTTTCGGAATATAGTAGCGCGCGTTTTTTGAAAAAATTTGTGTTCTGTTTTCAAGGTTGATATAACGTGGAGTGTGCTAATGGGCCAGGAAGGTATCCATTTATTTTTTCTACAAAGGAAAATGCTTCAAAATACTTTTTTTTGGCGATCTGTAAAAATAACTTCAATTTATAGACGCAATGAAGTGCTAATCATAAACAATTTTTTATAATTTTTTTCTAAAACACAAAATATGTGTTTTTGAGAAAATTAGACAAAACCTAATAATTTAGATTTTATTTACAAAATATCCTTAAGTCGCGGACGCCTCTGGATTGTTAAACTTAATTAAGCGTTAATATCACTATTGCGATCCATTGTTCAAAATAAAATAACACAGTGCGAGACTTTTCAAGAAAGCTTAGTTTTTTATTCTCATACTTAATTCAATAAAACGAATAAAAAGATGTAGCAAACATGTAGTTCCAGCAAAAGAGAGCTCCTCCACATAAAGTAAAAATCATAACCGACTATTTGAATCAGGAACATGGAAATAACTGGATCGGAAATCGAGGTCCAGTTGCCTGGCCTGCACGTTCGCCGGACCTTACGCTTCTTGATTTTTGTATTTGGGGATACTTAGGATAAAGTTTATTCTACTACTCATAATACGATAGAAGAGGCAGCCGTTGTTAAGCCATAGAAGATATTCCTGAACAAATGGTTGCATGTCTCTAATTCATCGGTGCAGGATTTGCATGAATAACAACGGTGGAATTTTCGAACAGTTGCTTATTTAATTTAACGCTTTGTTACTTATAGGTTTTTAGTTTTATTTTAAATTAAATAATAAATGCAAAGTTTTGTTTCAGAAATAAAAGATAGATTTTAAGAAATTGTATTATTTCTTAGCCAGCGAAGAATTAAAAAATAAGAACCTTAAAGATTTGCATATTAATCAAATAAATCGAAAAGTTTTGAAAGATTGTTACGTAGGTATGACAACAAACACAACTACGGCATTTGTTTCACAGCCAACTAAGTCAAAAACTATTTTTTTAATAAATTCATATTTTCCGTCATCCAAAGATAGGCTTATTAAAAACGGTTGAAAAGCTCCTTTTATGTTCTATTTATTGAAGTATAAATCCAATATGGCGGTCACAAGAAATAAGAAAGTTGGCTATGGTTTCAAAAAAATTAGAAGGCCTAGAAAAAAATTGTTAACGTCATTCAATTGGCCGTAGTTTGTTATACAAAACTAACAAATTTAATTAAGTTTGTTTGCAAGTTGGCAGCGATATTTAAATTTTTCAAAAAACACAATTTTTAGTTTTTGCTTGATATTTTAAAAACCCCTGTAGATATTTTTTTGTAACTATTTTTTTAATAAATTTACATTTTGCGTCAGCCAAAGATAGGCTTATTAAAAACGGTTGAAAAGCTCCTTTTATGTTCTGTTTATTGAAGTATAAATCCAATATGGCGGTCATAAGAAATAAGAAAGTTGGCTATGGTTTCAAAAAAATTAGAAGGCCTAGAAAAAAATTGTTAACGTCATTCAATTGGCCGTAGTTTCTTATACAAAACTAACAAATTTCATTAAATTTGTTTGCAAGTTGGCAGCGATATTTCCATTTTTCAAAAAACACAATTTTTAGTTTTTGCTTGATATTTTAAAAACCCCTGTAGATATTTTTAATTTTGATACGGCATCTGATTGGGCTTAGAATAGCGCAACTTTTTGTCTTATTTAAACAAACTCGTATCTCTTACCATTTCCGAAATCCCCATGTAGGTACTTTTATTTGGGACACCCTGTACAGATGCGCGCTGATATACCGTGTCTGAGTGTGTTGTGGAGGCTGACAAAACAATAAATAAAAATGTCAACCTTCAAAGTGTGCAATTTAAAGTAGGATCAGGCTTGACCAATATGAACCAAAAGATTTTTTGATTTTTAAGGTTGAAGAATTGAAATTAAAAGACGATTGGGGCGACAAATGCATTCCAAGTGGTGGTTTCACGTACTTTGAGGATCCCATCGGCAGAAGAAATGGCAAACAACCCAAGAAAGAGATGCAAGATGTCTTAAATAGAGCTGTCAAAGATGCTAAGGATTTGATTAGCAAGGATTTGGTTATTCAAGGTAAAATCTAAGTTCTTGTTTAGAAGATACGGTGACTTATAGTTCTTAAAACATCTATAGGGGTTAGGGGGCAAAATGGGGTAAGGGGTTAAATGGGGTAGAAGAATCAGAATATCAGATGTTTTATCCCCATGACTGGTTCAACTCTCTGCAATTTGATTGGTGCCGGTCGGCAGAGGTTAAGTTGGTTTTTGCTCAACATGTGATGTTGTGCGTTGTTTATTGTAAAAATGGCTTGCGCATTTTGTGACGGTACACATTTTTTTCCGACTTTTCAAAATTTTGTTTATATTGAATAATTAGTGAGTTTATGTATTATTCATAATTAAATGCGTTGCCTGTAAAATTAGTTTTTTACAGGGTACGATATTTGTTTGAATTTAACTGGTGGTATGGGAAAAAACGTGGTATTTTCATGGGCGCGTACCTTGTTAAACCTAGTAACCCTAGTAATTTTTTTTGGTACCATCACTGCCCGCTAAGCACAAAATCGTAAAAAACGTTATATAAATGTTGAAAAAAAAAGTTTTTTTTCCAGCACAAATTTGTGTTAAAATTAAGTCAACTTTTGACATTGAAAAACATGTTAAAATCCTAACGAAAATTTCATGTAAAAGCATTACCAAAAATATATTTCGTAATAACGTTGAGAAACCAATATTTAAAAAACCATAATTTTATTAACATTAAAAATAATACCACCAATATATGGTTATTTTTATAATGTGTTTCTAGATCTCATTTCTAACGTTGAATTTAAGATATATGAAGCTAATAAATGTTTTGTGTTTTAAACATTAGAAAAAATTATACTATATGAAAGTTGTATTTTATGTTGTCTTTGCAAAAAATGAGCGTTAAATTCGTGGAAGAGTCGACAGCGATGACTAGATCGCTGTAATTCTTTATAAATTTTGTAAATACTAAATTGAATTATTATAAATGTATTTTTTATTTTTTAAATAAGTATTTAATCTTGGTTAGTATTTTAATAAATAAAACGTCTTACAAAAATATTTATTTTAAATTACAAAACCGGCCCGCCCGTTTTTCCACATATAGGTACCCCATTTTACCCCGTATGCGGGGCAAAATGGGGCAAAATCAACTTTATACAAAAATAAAAACAAAAGTATTATGGAGTTCTAAATCGCTAAAAGTGGAAATTAAAACATAAAGATAACTTATCTAGCCATTAGCCAACTTAATTCCAAATGACAAACGCAATGGTGATCATTTCATAGGAGAAATAAGCCTATAAAATTAAGTATCCCATATTGCCCCTCTTTCCCTGACTACCGTCCCTAAGAAGAAAACCACATATAGAAATTTTAGGTTTTGGGAAAAACGGGTTTAAATTTTTTTACTTTTTTATTGTCTTTTCTTTTTCCTCCTCTATATCACTCATTATAAAGTAATAATGTGACTGTCAACTCAAGTGGCCAAGGCTTAAAAGTTGCGAGCTGCCAATTTGTGCAACACTTTAAATGACTGATAAAATTATTAAACATTATAAAATTAATTATTTGTTATGATCTCGAAAGGGAATTTGACGGTTCTTGAAGAAAGAGTATGCTGTACACGTTTTTCTCAATCATATAAGCAATGTAGGAAAAAAATACATACCTTTTCAATTTTCTTCTTGAAACTTCACATTTTCACTTCTTAATATATATTTGATTTTTGCTGTTACTGAACCATTAAACTTTTATATTCAAATATTCACACTCTTTAAACTTTTAGGTTTTATAAACCTTTTGTATGTTTGTTGTAAATATTTTTATTTATCAACATTTTAAACGTTGATTGAATGTGAAGCTATTCAATCAACTGTTTAATTTACTTAATACTAGGTACTGTTTAGATTTGGGATATATTATTGATTAAAAATGCCGATTTTAGGGCAACGAAAGATTTGTATTTGATGTTAAAAAACCCGAAAAAGATTAAAAACAATATTTCAAAACACTGGAAACAGTAATAATCAAAAGCTTAAAAATTAAAATAAACACTAAAAGAAAAGACCAAAATAATTATGAATAATAAAGGTAATCTAAGCTTTATACAAAGTTATTGATAAATTTCCCCAGTTGAAAAAAAAACGCCCTTAAGAAGTGGTGTGAACGAAACCCAACTAAAGAATGTGTTCTCTAACGATTTTCTTGTCTGAGCCAAAGCCACCCTGCTCTTTAGGCATTCTTAGCTTGTCGCTGATTGGTCTGAAATCTAAGCTTTGTCGCTTTGGCGAGAAAGACAAAGAGACAAAATACCAGCGTAATCCAAAAATGCGTGGACTTAGAAAATCGATAGAAGTTAAAATTATATAGTGTGTATTTTAAAAATTGAAAATAGTTTAGCAAATTTGTTTCCAGTTACAGAATATAAATTCTTATGATGTTAGTGGCTCAAACGACATATTAGCCGAATACAACTTTTATTAAAATACAGCGAACCTGAAAATATGCCGAAAAACAAGTCGCTGGTGTTGCCATAAATTTTACTTCTTCTTAACCTAGTCTTGCATGTAATTAATGCTTGTTGATGTCAAAAACAATATTTTTTAAAAATATTTAAAAACTTTTTGTAACAAATCCCGTTTTGTTACAATAAGAATAAAATTATTTTGTAGGTAAGCCTTTGACCATAAAAGCAGTTCAAGAAGCCCTAAATCTTCTTAAAGGGGCCGTTACCATAGTCTATCCAATGAAATTGCCTCCTCATGACATCATTCGTCAGGAGTTTGAGAACATTGAAGACTTGTCAGGTACATAATATAGTTGTATACAGAGCTGGTGACGTTATAAATTGGGGGGCAGAAATTTTAATTGCATGAAAAATGAGATAAAAAAAACTTACCGAAACAATTTTATTTTAGTATTTTCCAAACATAAATATAAAAGCAGCTACTTGGTGTAGTTTTTAGTTTATTTGTTTATAGATAAACTCCATTCGCCTTTCTTTTTTATGACCCCGTAGAGCAACCTCAAAAATCCCACAGAATTTTAAACAGTCTATTAACCTACTAAGTATGTGTCTAATTTTTGTCACATTTTCATCATGTTCGGTAATGTTTTGCCTCTAGACACTATTCAATTGGCACCTAATATCGCAGTCTTGCCTAGCATAGAAAATTCTATAGGGTTATTTAAATGAATACAACTAACTTTGTGTCTTTTTAACTTTTCACTAAAGTGCTTGATACCGCACATTCCCTTTGCAACCCACGCAGGATCACTTCGTGGATTGTTCATAATAAGAAATATAAAGCAAAAAAAAAGCATTTCTTTTTTCACAACCGCACAACCAGTTTTCAGCATCGTATAATATCTTATTAAATTTTCTATTATAAGTTTGGTTGGAACACCCCTCGGCATTACTTGCACTAAAATTTTGGTTAATTTTTAGGTCCGGTCTATGTGGCCCTAAAGATTTTATTTGTAATCGAAGTTCATATGTAAACGTATTTAAATTCCCACAGTTAATTATGTAATCGACGGTATTTATTGTCATTTTGTAAACAAACGATAACAAAAACAAACAATGACACGCGACCGGCTTTTTATTACTGACATACCCCAAATCAATTCAATAAGGATAGAACCGGCAACACTAGAAAGGGCAACACACGTTTTCGGACGATGAATATGGCCGATGTCAACAAAACAAACATTCCTCCCGCCCCCGCGCGAGAACAGTCACCCATACACCGCTGAAAAACGGATGAAATTGAAACCTTGCCCCGCGCGAAGCTGCCGGCTTGTAATTATTTACGCTAAAAAAGTTGACCCAATTAATCGCTTGTTGTTAACCACAGATACTAAAAAGAGCTAGACAATCATATCGCAAGGGAAGATTTAACATTTTTTAAATAAATCAATTAAAAATACTGTTTGTTGTCTAGTTTTGGGAGGGCACTGCCCCGTTGCCCTCCCTGTCGCAGCCGCCACTGGTTTTGTCCACAGACTTCTAAAGAACCGGAAGTCTGTGGTTTTGTCAAAAAATACTTATTATTACAAGGCCAACACAAAAATAGAGGCCACGACCCTGAAAAAATCAGCTGTTCTCCCGGGGCTGAATTTTACATTGGGTCTTATGGGAGGTCAGACGTTTTTTTATGATATTTTCAAAATGGCACTACAGATTTCCGCAAAATTTCAGTGAAATATTCTCAGACACCATCCCGATATTCCACCAAAGGTTTGTAAGGAAGCAACATGATTAAAAGGTTAAAATCTTCAAGATTTAGCATTCCTTATTTTGAATTCAAATTACCCGCCATGTACCACATGCCAACTGTTATATTTGACATGTATTTGACTTTGTCATATGTGATTGTCACATTCGCTTCTGCTTTAAACTTAATTTTTGTGTGAGCTAATGAAGCGGCTATGAAAAATTAGGGCTTACTATACATTTTTAAAAAATTGTTCTGCCAGAATAAAGTAAAAACAATCTCAAAAACGGCTTTATTTAACAAGAAATCAAATATCCATGAACCGTCATTCCAACTTTAAAATTTTAAAGACAATCAGCTGTGTCGTAACGTGACCATCAAAAAAAAAAATCAGCCCCGGATGTCACGTCAACAAAGTGGAGGATCGTGGCCCGTCCATTTTGATAGCCCTGATTATTATTATGATGTTACTTTTCTGATGGTTTTTGATTGATTTGCCCATGACTGAAGCAATAAACCTGCGCTATTTTACGATATTTTGTTCACGTTATTTTGTAATGCGTTTTTGCGTAGAATTGACATTGTTATTTTTGTGAATGGGCTCACTTAAAATTATTCGAAAATGGCTAGAAATCGACCATATCCAGATTACGAAAAAAAATGTGATCTGTTTGACAAACAAAATCGCTATGTTTAAACGGCAGAAATATTTTATGCGAATAAATAAGAAAAATTACTCAAAAATGCGAAGAATGTCTTACACATAATGGCAATCAGTTTGAAAATTTATATCATTGAAGAAAAATTAGTTATTATTTTTTGTATTTGTCGTGTCAAATAAATATTTAAATTAACGTAAAACCATTTAAATTTGTTAAGTATCAAACCAGTTAAACTAAAAATCGTGCAATTAGTAATTTTTAATTTATATTTACGTTGGAAATTTCTAGGATTGGACAAATTTTTTTTTTAAATATTAAATATTTTTTTTAACCTTAAAACAAAAAAAAATAATAAATTTTTATTATTTTGTAATAATAATAGAATGAAACCAATCAAAATAGTAATAAAAAAATCCAGGTCCGGATTTAATTTTTTTATGATAAATACCATATCTCAAAAACTAAACAATATTTAAAAAAATTGACAACGTCATTATTTTCTTCCAAAAAAGTTGCTGTAAAAAGGTTTTCACAGAATAGAAATATCTTGCAAAATACGCGAGATATAAGGGATTATTTAAAATGCATTTTTTTAAAAAACTCCCTGTATTAGCGAAACTACGGGGTATAGCAAAAATCTGATTACAGCATTTTAAGGGCTCAAAAAAGAGCACAGTAAGATGCAATCAGAAAATCCATATCTTTATTAATAACCAAGTTTCCCATTTAATCCCATCGTAAATGGAACACGCTGTACAAAGCTTTGCAGTAACTAAAAATTTATTTTTTTAGGAACTCAAGCCTCACTAGAAGTTATAGACCCCACAACTGCCCAGATGTGGTTTTGTGGAAAGGAAATGTACCGGGATGGAAAAACTGTGGGCGACTATGTTGGAAAAATTGAGAATTGCAAGGTAGGTACAGGTTGTTCTATTATAAATGCTCCAGTATTATAACCATTGACTTCTATACCATTATGACCGTAGAGGAATATTTTATATACCTGGGACAAATTATTAAACTAAAAAAGAAAACCAAACAGCTAAAATCAAGAGACAAACACGTAATTTTTAATGACCATTGACGTCTCTAACCTGACGTGTAAATGACCTTTAGAAATGACGTTCAAAAGACACACCCAAACTGACGTCATTTTTAGACGTTTTAAAGACGTCAGCAATATGACGTATTTGGGACCAAATCAGAACATCAGACACACACAGACACAAACCTTTTTATGACTTTTTTTAAACTCGTCTGAATATATGAGTTGAGAACACTGAAGGTTCGGTTCACTTGGTCGTCAGCAAAACTGTAGTGTGTATATGGTAAATCGGTCGTTAAGTAGTATTTCCATGCCGTGCACTTTACGTTTCCAGTTTTTAGAGCTACTGTGATATATATTTTAAAAAGAGTTGGAGAGATACAACATCCCTGTCATAAGCCTTTTGTTACCAGGAATTCTTTTGAAAGTCGATTTCCAATTTTAATTTTAGATTTTGACCCTTTGTATAGTTCTTTTATCGCTTTTATGTATGTATGATTGATATTAGTTTGCTCTGAAACTGTCCATAATTTTTCCACTGGAACGGTATCATATGCTTTTTGTAGGTCCACAAAGGTAACATGAGTCTCTATATTTCTGGCGCTCCTTTTCTCAATTACTTGTTTAAGACAAAAAACATTATCAAGATCTGCCTGCGGAAAAAGTATTTGACAAAATCTTTAACTTATTGATGCAAAAAGTTTTTCAAAAGTTTAAGTGAAAAATAAAATAAAATATAAATATTTATCGTGATATAAGTATAACGCGTAATTCTTAAATAATTTTGTTTTAAGACCGCTGATTTAGCCCACTCATTAAGTGAATCAGTGGAATATCTGGTACGATCAAGTACAGCGAAGGCATTCTAACTTAACTGACTTACTGTTCAAAAAGCGATAACATTTTTTGGAGATTTAATCCGATATCGGACTTCTTATAACGTACCGAGCAAAAGCATTCAATGGAGTAAAGTGCGATTTTTTAAAGTTTCTGTATTGTTTAAGGTTGTAATGAAGCTTTCGAAACCTGGTGAAGGCGCTCCCAGTCGTGAGCCGATCATGACCGAAGAACAACGAAAGCAGTTGATGCTGCACGCCTACAGACGTCAGGAAGAATTGAAGAAGCTCGGTGAAGATGAGGACGACAACTATTTGGACTCTGATTGGGCGGACACCACCAATTTGAAGAAGAATTTTCATGGCTTGAACAACATTTCGTGGAGGGCGAAGTAAATTAAGATCAGTTTTAGCGTTTATTTTGTAGTTTTTTTTTAACAAAATGTAGTTTAAACAATTTGCTATAAATACAAACCTAGATAAAATGTGAATGGCTTTACTACCAAGGAAAGGTCTTGGGATCCTGTATATTCTTATATGAATTTGTCCTTAGGTTTAGATATGTTACCTAAACTGTCTAAAACCGGGAAGACCACTCAAAATTTGATCATTCTTTAATTATTAATTTAATCATATAAAGTATCAGTAAACCCCAAAAGGAATTCACCAAAGAGTTGAATACGAACTAGAAATTAATACTCGGTATGTCTGTGTTCGTATTCGTGTTCAAACGAGCATACGGTGGATTAGTAGGACGGCAGCCGCCGCGCTTAACTGGACCCAAATTTTGTGATCAGTAGATGTTATGTTGCATTCTAATTATGAAATATAGAAAGAGAGGACGACATGTGAAAGAGAGGACGACATGTCCTTATAGAATTTTACAGTATACAGAATTTGGGCCTTACTTCGGTTAGTGCTCTTGTGAATCAATTGAAGCGATCGATGCTGTCCGCACCCCCGTGATGCCACCCGCATCTACGGTTACCGTTGACTGTTAAAGGTAACTCATGTGCACCTTAAATAAGTGCACTAAGACAACTTGTCGCTATCGGCAGGGACGTATTGTTTTGATTTCGACGACTTCGTAGCTACAAGAATGGCGGAAGTTTTTAATTCTGATAGCATTAGCGTGCTAGAAACAGAGGTTACGATGCCTATAACAACTGCAGAAAGCAGAACGTTGTTTATCTACCCTAAAGAGAATTAAAACTTTACTTAGAAGTACATTGCTGCGTCGTCTAAGATGGTTAATACAGCTTTAAAAAATAAAACCAACCATAGAAAGACAAGAACTTATTTCATCTTATCAATTTTGTCTTTAGTAAAAACTCTAGAAATAAAAAGAGAGGGAAGATCATTTATTAAGAGTCCGCATAAGATTGACCGGCAGTGGGCGCAGGCTCAGATTTTCATACAATATTAGGAAGTTGCTATATTTTCACCACTAGGTACTGTCACCCACATGGCACAAAAATCACATCAACGTTAAATTAACGTGAACAAAAATAACATTTTTTTTTACTTGAAAACAACCTCATACCATGTAATATTTATTCTGTTAAATCTACATGCTTAAAGATAACTTAAAAACTTCTGGTGCTGTGTATATAACGTGTTTTTTACCCTCGTTATTTTTATGTACCAAATTCACACTTGAAAACTCCTCCACAAACTGTTCTAAAACGCCACTAGATTAAGACTTCTCAAACCTACTAACTTTCGGCGGCTTTTTTGGTCACGTTTTTTTTAATACAATTTTTTTAACTTAAAAGAGACGCGAAAGAAAGTTATAAAAGTTCACTAGTTTAAGACTACAACACTTCAAGACAATTTTAAAGATGGCGCTCTAGGCAAGACAAAATATCTATGTATCTATCTATGTACATTATATATTTTTTTAAAGCTAAACAAGATTTTTTAACAGTAAACACTTTCACAGAATATTAATGTGTCTCTATCAGGTTAATAACAGATGCGTCGTAATCGTGAAGGATCAGGGATCAGTTCCTTAACAGGTTTTTGGAGTTTAGAGGCCAAAGCACTGCCTGATAGATTTCGTCAAAGTGAAAAATCCCGACAATAGGTGGCGCTGCTGCTAGTAAAATCTCCAAAATATTGGGTAGAAAAGCCATGCAAGTCGCGTTTTAAAATTCGTGTAGAAAAGGCGTGAATCTAATGTGATTTCAACGTTGATAAAAATCACTTATAATAACGTAAAAACATTGCTGTTTTAATTTGATAATGGCGTTATTACAACGCAGTTTTTAGCAACGTTATTTTTTATAACGTTAATGGATAACCTATTAAGCTTGTTTTCATATATGAAATAAACATTTTTTTCTAGCAGCTTTTAAAATCAACGTTATTTTTTCTCACGTCACTTTTACGCGTTAAACACATGATTGTGCTATGTGGGCAGTTACTATTTTCTTTGGTCCCACAACTGCAGAAATTATTTTAATACACTGTATGTTCTTAACATGTAATTCATGTAAAATTTAGATGAATTTTTTACAATTTAGAGCCTAATCTACCGAGAGAATAAATCTTCTTCCAAAAGTTCATTCTTTCTTCCTCTGGGTTTTTATGAATGGTTAATTTTTCATTGATATCCAAAAAGCTCAAATTATTTTTGTCTGTCACTTGAGGCCAAATTACATTTTCTAAAAAAAAATCATTACAATCATTCAGGAAGTAAAAATACTATTTGTGTCAAGGCTGTACTTTTTCAGAAGCAGTCTCAAATGGAGTTTTAAATGACTGTAAGAATGGCATAACTTTTATTGGTAAAGGTCGGTTCAGCCCACAGTGCACTAATGGTTCGGCCTCATAAATTACATTAGATTAAATTAAATTAACTTACATTAACTTACCCTAACCCAAATTTGACTACCTAAAGAGATTTTTTTGTTAAAAAAGTGTTGGTTGTTTTACTTAGGAAGGTTCCTTAAAGGCGTAAAATAAGATGTTTACAGAAAATACAAGTGAAAAACTTCAGAAAAACTGTAAAAATCAAGAAAATTTCCTCTTACGTTAGGCTAATTTGGCTTAGGGTAAGTTATTTAGACACTTAGTCTTCGAGAAGCCGACAAACAGTCAACATCTCCTGAAGATGCCATCCACTCGAGATGGCGAAACGTCGAGAACGAATTTCCAACGACGACGGCCGAACAGCCCGAAAGCACACCCACCATTGGACGATTTGTGCCTGACCTTATTGCAATAGGTCCCTATTGGAATAAAACCTGACCCAAGGCCAACACAAAAATAGAGGCCACGACCCTGAAAAAATCAGCTGTTCTCCCGGGGCTGAATTTTACATTGGGTCTTATGGGAGTTCAGACGTTTTTTTATGATACTTTCAAAATGGCACTACAGATTTCCGCAAAATTTCACTGAAATATTCTCAGACACCATCCCGATATTCCACCAAAGGTTTGTAAGGAAGCAACATGATTAAAAGGTTAAAATCTTCAAGATTTAGCATTCCTTATTTTGAATTCAAATTACCCGCCATGTACCACATGCCAACTGTTATATTTGACATGTATTTGACTTTGTCGTATGTGATTGTCACATTCGCTTCTGCTTTAAACTTAATTTTTGTGTTAGCTAATGAAGCGGCTATGAAAAATTAGGGCTTACTATACTTTAAAAAAAAATTGTTCTGCCAGAATAAAGTAAAAACAATCTCAAAAACGGCTTTATTAAAAAAAAATCAAATATCCATGAAACGTCATTCCAACTTCAATATTTTAAAGACAATCAGCTGTGTCGTAACGTGACCATCAAAAAAAAAATCAGCCCCGGATGTGACGTCAACAAAGTGGAGGATCGTGGCCCGTCCATTTTGATAGCCCTGCCTGACCTTATTTTAAAATCGACCGTATTCTGACACATTTACATATAAAAAGCAGCTGTTTTCTTTCAAAATTCGGCCTTTATGTATTTGACTTAGACTAAGAAAAGGTCTGTATTTATTAAATGAAAGTTAGCGACTTTATTTTTAAATTTGGCTTTGGTATGTCAATTTTGAGAGGTCAGCTGTTAGTTTTCTTTGTAAATGTGTCAGAATAAAGTCGACTCTAAAATAAAGTTAGGTTTTATTCTAATAAGTCCTTAATGTCAGTTATGTTCATGTTGTTATTTTTGTTTTTGTTTAGAAAGAGATAAGATCTCGAACTTTGCCTACTCTAATAAAAAAAGTAATATTTTGCGACCCTGAACAATTTTTGACAGTTAAATATCTTAAAAAACTGGCAAGACTGTTACAAAAATGTATAAACAAAAACGAAGTTTAACAATCACTTGACGTTTCTAAATCAGGGAACGAATAAGGTAACTGATGATGAGTGCTGTGCTTATTATCACTTTCCTTCGAGAACGAAAGGCCGTCCTGGTAAAAAAATTTAAACAAACTTTTCATTGGAAGGGTTAGATCCCACTAAGCACAAAATCGTAAAAAACGTTAAATAAATGTTGAAAAAAAAATGTTTTTTTTCTAGCACAGAGATTTGTGTTAAAATTAAGTCAACTTTTGACATTAAAAAAACATGTAGAAAATCCTAACGAAAATTTCATGTAAAAGCATTACCAAAAATATATTTCTTAATAACGTTAGGAAACCAATATTTAGAAAACCATAATTTTATTAACATTAAAAATAATACCATCAATATATGGTTATTTTTATAATGTTTTTCCTAGATCTCATTTCTAACGTTGAATTTAAGATATATGAAGCTAATAAATTTTTTGTTTTTTAAACATTAAAAAAAAATTATACTATAGAGGGCGCTGCCGCATAGTACTACTACCAGAACGGGCCATCACCATTTTTAGTTGCGTTTCGCTGCGATTTCATACGAGTCGGTAGCAGATACGCTTTGTGCAATTTTCGTTAAAATATTTACCTTTTGTAGAAACAAACATGGTATAATAATAGTGAATACATATTTGGATAGGAATATACTCCAGTTGTGTGGAAAATATGGTATTGTTAAAGAACAACAAATTTGTATGCAGTGATTTAAATGAAGCATCACAAAATTAGGTAAGAAAAGTAAACCAAAGTAAAAAAATTGTTTTGTATGGAATATCGCATATCTAACGTTATAGGTAATCAGACAGGGAATGCGACAATTCACCGCGGACGATTAGCCACCGGACCTTAAGCCGCGTATTCATTTGAGGCAGAATTCGCAAGCCTCGCAGCGAGACCAAACGAATGCTTCGTTTGCATTCATGCTAAAGTGAATACGCGCCTTGAAATTGTTTGCCTTGTATTCACTTGAGCATGAATTGTTTGGCCTCGTAGCGAGGCACTTACTACAAAATTATTCTTTACATAGAATTTTAAATTTTATTTTCAGAAGCTACGGATCCGAATTTCCTTTACTGAGTGTCGAGTTCACGAAAACCTCAACAGACTGTTGCTGCCCTGCGTTTCCAAAATAGAAGAATTTTATTTACTTTATTTATGTTACTTTATCTTTAGAGATATTTGAAAAAAATATATTTTTTCATTGTTAAAAAAACATTTATTTTTCAATGTTAGAAAAACATTTCTTTTCCACTGTTAAAAATCAATATTTTTTTAACGTTCGAAAAACACTTTAAAAAAACGTTATAAAAACATAAGATTATTTTTCTAACGTCAGAAAACGCTTCTTTTTCACTATGAATATGACGTTAGAACTAACATCCAACCTGACGTTATGTTTTTAAATTAAACATTATTTTGACATTATTATGTTTAGTGGGATGGCTAAGGTCACTCATCGTCAAGCAAGTTTTACAGGTAGGAAGCCTAACTCTGATTTTCTATTTTTTGGTTATAATTTTTGACATGTTTTCCTCGTTTTCGCATTGGCGGCTCGTTGTTATTTTAAAAATGTGGTTTTAACACAGTCTAAAGATCTATTTAATAATGATACAGTTTCAAGATAGTTTGCAGCATAACTTTTTAATTCTAATTACATAAATATATATAGACTACTACTGTGTAAAACAATATCTTTAAAATAAAACAGAACCGAGGAAAACGTGTCAAAAATAATAACCAAAAAATAGAAAGCCCGACGTTAGCTTCGCTACCTGTAAAGCTTGCTTGACGATGAGTGACCTTAGAGATGGCGCCTGACAGGCAGTGTTGCCAAAGGCTCAAAATATTAATAGGGATCTTTCATATTGAACTGATTCTATAAGATCTTACCTAGAAGTGGGTCATGTTTGGGCGTTGGATTACTGTATTTAATGAAATTCGTCCACATTCTGACGAACCTCCTTTGGCCCAAGTCTTCGATGCTGTCTGGTTCGGGTGGTTCTGTAAATACGTTGCTAAAGAGGTAACCAAGCTCATCTGCATGACACACTCCTAAAAAATTGCATTTTTTCAAAACGATTAATAGATACTGTTACGGGTTCACAACGACAAATTAAAACTCGCAATTGTTGAAAACGATACGTCAATTTATTTCGACAAATTATGTACAAAAACACGCACTTAAACTTAGTAATAACTTGCTAATAATTCACTACTATAATCGGTCTATTAACTTCGTGTTAATCTCACGACCACACAGCACGTTATCTGTGACTGACTCCTGGTGCGCGACCCCGGCCCTATATATAGGATCGTCCATCTCTCTCGAACTTTCCGGCAGTCTTCGACGTCCGGAAAGTTCCCGCACTACCGCGACCGCAAGCCACAGACAACGCAACTAAAACCTAGACTAAGAATACAACCTTAAGATAAATCGACCTAATACTACACTAAACCTAAATAAATTCCCATTATAAAATTTAAATAACTTAAATTTGTAACAATACTATTATGTTCGTAGAAAAAAAAGGGGAAAATTAAATTCTTGCTTTGTACATTTTTATCATTTTACTTTAAACTAAAATCTTGTGCAGGTACAAGACTTTCCGTGTATTATTACAGCACATATGGGTCATTCTTGAAAAAGTGTATACACAGGTGTTTTCTCCCCATATTTTGAATGAATAAAAAACTGATTTCAACTACTTTTTTGTTTAGATTATATGATGGTACATATTTTTTAGAAACCACTGCCTAAAATGTGTATGTACGTGTGGACGTAACCACTTGTGATTTTTCAGTGTCAATTCATTATAGGTTCTTATAAATTGGTTGAAACTCATATCACAATATGACAGGCATTAGCTATCTGTATTTTTAAATTATTTATTTGTCATTTTTGCCATCTTTAAACCATCAAAACAAATGTATCCATACTACAGCGTCACTTCTGTGGCCAGCACAATAATCCAATAAATTTCCGACATGTTGGCAACTATGTGCTTCCAGTTCGTATGTTTTAATGCGCATTCGTCCCAATAACCTCGATTTTTTATTGGTAGCGTCATGTTGTGTTTTGTTTTTCATATTGTTTAGTGAAAATATTGTGAAATTATTTGCGTCAAGCTGGTGTGATCACTTCTGTGTCGTCTATAAAAGGGGTAAGAATCAAAACAGTTTTATTTTTTTTGTTTATATGAAGTTATGGTGCAAAAATTTTTCATTTGTTGAAATAAGGAAACTTAACCTAACATTTTCCATTCTGTAAACAAATATTCGCGGTAAAAAATCACTTCTGTGGACATCACTTCTGTGGACAGCGGTTGTCTATCGAAGTGACACAGGTCAAGAGAAGTGAATTCAACCAGCATTGTTTTTCCTTTTCAATTAAAATAAAACATCAATATTATCATCTTTTCTAGATAGATTCTTCGCAAGTTTTGTAGTTTTTAACTCGTGTTACCATTATGTTTTAGTTTCTGTCCGTTCCGTGGACATTTTTGCCACTTCTGTGGATATTACTTAACCCAGATAAAGCCAACAAAATTTTATTTTTAAAATTTGATAATTTTTTAATCCCACTACTTTACTTTACTTTACAAAAACACGCAAACACAAAATTTAGTTTCAGATTTTTTTAAAAATTGCAGCTCCTAAAACTGGCGCTATCCCACAAATATACCCAAAAATACCGAAACTAACTTCGAAAGCTTGACTGTTCTTTTAAAAGGACAGTGGCCATATTTGGGTTAATTTAAATTAAAAAAAAATATATAAATTACTATGTTCTTCATTTCAACTTTTTTGGCGCAATTAAGCTCTGAAAGTAATACATATTCTCCAATTTACAATTCTTTAGCCAAAGTTACTTCTGTAGTTAAAAATGTATTTTCCGTGGACTCCTTAATTTTCATTTTTGGTAAAAAACCTTTAAAACATTTTTTACGATCTTAGCCAGACATAGTACATAAAAGTATTTTATCAAACAATTTTATAAAAATGAAAAACTCCAAAAAAACAAAAATATTATTAATCCAAAAAATATATTCAGAAAGTGTACATTATTTCAAGACTGACCCATATAGAGAGTAAATTTGTAACTCCACAAAAAGAAATCATTGGGAGCAACATCGGGCGATTTCGCTGGCCATAAGATTCCCCGTATGCTTATTAATCGATTGTAAATTGAACAAGATTTCTATGTTCCCAGTTGCGTGGACCTCTCTTGATATCAAAATATGGTAAATACATGATTTTCATGTTTATTATGAACTTTAAGAATTTTTAGGTAAAAATATTGTTACAAATTTAAGTTATTTAAATTTTATAGTTAGAATTTATTTAGGTTTAGTGTAGTATTAGGTTGACTTATCTTATGGTTGTATTCTTAGTCTAGGTTTTAGTTGCGTTATCTATGACACACTCGTGCTCGGACGGTCCGCGTTCTAGAAAAGGCTAGTATAAGCGTGAATCGAAAGAGGATGGATAATTCCGGAAAGTTCCACGACTCTATAAATAGGGCCGGATATCGCGCATCGAGTCAGTCAAAAAGATAACCAACGGTAGTGATCGCGGGATATTAACACGAAGTTAATAGGCCGATTAAAGTAGTGAATTATTAGCAAGTTATTAGTAAGTTTAAGTGCGTGTTTTTGTACATAATTGTCGAAATAAATTGACGTATCGTTTTTGACAATTGCGAGTTTTATTTGCAAAGTGAACCCGTAACAATATCAAATCATTTTTAGTATGGATGTAGCAACTAAAATATTTTTATAGCTTTACGAAAAAAATTAAATATTGAGAGTGAGCCAATAAAATCCTTAATGCAGTTTTGCAGGTTTCAAGATTTTAATATAATTACCTGGTAAGTCGATTCCCAGCACCCCTTTATAAAAGTTAAGCCCAGTTTCCAACGAATGTCTATAAAAATATACTGGAACATGATCACAGTGAAGCTGTGCTGACATTTGCATGCCCCAAAGGAAACTGTTGTCTGTCGTTAACTAAAATATAGAATTTTGAAAAAGGAGTGAACAAATCCTAAACTCCACACAGTTTTTGAATAGATTATTTATTTCTATTCATACCCCGACGCGTGTCGGAAATTTAACTAGTGACTTTTTTAAGAGAAAAATAGTACCTTAAATATTAAAAATTAACGTTAACAATACATATTAAAATATAAAATTATTTGCCTTACAAGTTATATATCCAGGAATTCAACAAATATGAACAATATAATTAACAATTACATGACACTAAACAACATTAAAAACTTAAACTAACAGATAAAACTAATATTTTGTTAATAATAAAACAATTTTAATAGAGGTTAAATGCAAATAAACAAAGACGTTAGATTGTAAAAATATTATCATAACAAAAATATTTCATGTAAAAAAATGCCAAGTACGCGAAAATGGCATTCCGTAAAAAGAATTGAGATAAAAGTAAAGCCAAGTTCTCCAATACAAATTTCAAAATGACAGGTTCTTACTAGTTTGGAAATATTTTTTTAAACTTTGCTATTACAGCCAAACTTCTTTATGTTCAATTTAGCACTGCGCCTAAGAGTCATTTACAGCCGTAATAGCCAAGTTTAGAAAAATATTTCCAAACTAGTAAGAACCTTTCATTTTGAAATTTCTATTGGAGAACTTGGCTTTACTTTTATCTCAATTCTTTTTACGGAATGCCATTTTCGCGTACTTGGCTTTTTTTTACATAAAATGTTTTTGTTATGATTTCACTTCTTTTTTAAAGAATTGGAAAATTAATTAATTTTTAAAGTAGTAAAATATGCGGAATATTGTGTAAAACTTTTGCAATGCCTTACTTAAATTTTTGAGATTTAAAATTTTTTTTTCCATGGTTTTATCGTAGTTCCTATCAGCCTTCCAAAGCTCAGCTCTCTAGCGTTTCTGAAAGTGCACAATGTTACTTTTACATAACTTTACATGTATAGGGAAGGGAAATAAATTAAAATTGTCGTGTTTTGAAATTTTGTCCTATAGTTTTATCATAGTTCCTATCAGTCTTCCAATGCTCAGCTCTCTAGCGTTTCTGGAAGTGGGTAATGTTACTTTTACATAACTTTACATTTATAGGGGAGAAGAGTAAATGAAAATATTGGTCTTTTTAAATTTTTTCATATAGTTTTATCATATTGTCTTTCAGTCTTAAAAAGTTCAGCTCTCTAGCGTTTCTGGAAGTGGGCAGTGTTACTTTTACATTAATAGTGGAAGGAAGTAAATTAGAATTTTGGGGTGTTCATTTTTTTCTATAACTTTATCATACTTACTATCGGTCTTCCAAAGCTCAGCTCTCTAGTATGTCTGGAAGTAGGCAATGTTACTTTTACTTAACTTTAGATTTATAGGGGAGGGAAGTACATTAGAATTTTGGGGTGTTTTAATTTTTTCTTATAGTTTTATCATAGTTCCTATCAGTCTGCCAAAGCTCAACTCTCTAGCATTTCTGGAAGTGGGCAATGCTACTTTTACATAACTTTAAATGTATAGGGGAGGGGAGTAAATTAAAATTTTGGGGTTTTTGATTTTTTCCTATAGTTTTATCATAGTTCCTATCAGTCTGCCAAAGCTCAACTCTCTAGCATTTCTGGAAGTGGGCGATGCTAATTTTACATAACTTTAAATGTATAGGGGAGGGGAGTAAATTAAAATTTTGGGGTTTTTTTTTTCCAGGGGTTTGGTCATAATTTCTATCAGTCTGCCAAATTTCAGCTTTGTAGCATGTCTGGAAGTACAGTAGAATATTGATGATCTATACATGAATGAGTGAGTGAGTGAGTGGCAATTTCGACGTTTTTTGAAATTTCGTAACTACTTTATTACTTTATGGAATTCCATGAAACTTGGAGGGGTTGTTAACTCCATGGAGATCTACGACTGTGCAAAGTTCGTAGCTCAGTCCGAAGTAGAGTTTTAGGTAGGTCAAATATCGGCTGAAATGTTTCCAGAAAAGATGGTTACGGCGCGCGAACTTGGCGAGGCACTGCCGTGCCCTCAGATTACATATCTAAAGAGACAAGTATTTCCATCTGTGACTAGAATGATTAGGATTTTCAAAAATTCAAAAAAGTCGTCTTGCATTTTGGCGTAGAATATGTCGAGATGTGTATCAGATGCTAAGGAATAATTATACATCTATCTATACTTGCACCTATTTTTTTCCAAGTTTCAGGGTTTAATCACCTAATATTACTGGGCTATAGTACGCAAACATTTATTAAGCAAAAATAATTAAATTTAGTCAGTTCGACGCTTGAAAGATGTCTGCGCTTTCCCACTCTGTTAGGAATTACTTTCAAGAATTTTCGCAGAGGTAAAAGTTTGGCGTCTCGGCAACATAAAGCCATTTACAAAAATTCAGCCTGTTATTTATCACTTCGAAAATAGACCGGTGTACTGTGGTCTATTATAGCTTGTAACTGCTTACTTTATAAAACTCTTTTAAATGTGTTTCTCTGGATATGTTCCCACTACCGAAATAGAACTTTATAACTTCTCTCCCCAGTTGTCTGGATAGCTCACTGTGTCTCTCCAAATTGAGTAATCCGGGAACGTTCCATTCCGGTTTCTCCCAATAGATGGGTTGTTTGCTGGGAGGGCAAATACCTTCCACAATCATTCCTAAAAAATTGGGTCTGCTTTCGTAGTTTTTTACAGGATTCAAAAGATTTTAGTGTTTTATAACACTAACCCCATAAATAGGTGCATGACGTATCTGATACGTTATAACCAAAAACTTCGTAGAAGCTTTCGTTTCTAAGATATTTACAAAAACTGTTTTTAATGCTGATGTAACATGGAGTTCACTTGGAGTGTGCTAATGGGCAAGGAAGGTATCAGATCCATCATGGATCCATTTATTTTTTTGTGAGGTTGTGTAATATTTTCCATACCATACCATCTCCATTATTGTATCCCATTAAAATTGGTACTTTATTGTAATCTCCAAACATTAAGTGTTTCAGGGGATGTTTGGTTAAAAAATGTTCTGCACCTGGACAAGGGTTTTCTACCACAGCTCCTAAAAATCTGGAGAAATTGCCGTGAACCATATCCTAAAAATAAAATAAACTGAATCGTTAGTGAAATGTTTAATTCAAAAATATTCTTAAAACATTTTTGCAGAAAAACTTAAATGCTGAAGAAACAAACTCTCAAAACTTAGACTCACATCGTGTATCGTTTCTTGTGCGTTACATATTTCTTCAACAGATGCATTTAGTAATTCTTCTAATACTCTCTGATCGTTTCGGCTTTCAATATTCAAATATTTTGATAAAATACTTGCATTATTTTTAAGACTATATGTCCAACCATTAAGAGCGGAACCACTTTGACATATTGCTTTATGAAAAAGACCTAGAAGAATGTTTATCTTTACATGTCTATATAAAAATGCCGAATTATCTTAATCAGTGTTAGCTCTACATTTGATTCTAGAGAATAATTCTGAATTTCTGGTAATTTTAATGACTTTATTTTCGATTTTATTGTAAGAATTGACCTTTTGCCATTGGAGATAGTACCAAGAAATGCGTTGCAGCCGCTCCAGCACTGGTACCGCCTATGCAAACATTGTTGGGATCACCCGAGAATTCAGCAATGTTTTGTTGGACCCATTTTAGTGCCAGGACCATATCTTTAAAAGCAGCATTGCCTGGAACACCGAGATTTGGATCTTCAAACGATAGCAAGCCTAAAAGATAAGAAAGATTTTTTCCGACATGATTTTCTTTTATTTTTGGCAATTTTGTATATTGCTTTGTTTGCTTGAGCTTTAGTTAGTCGATAACTGAATTTCAAATCAAATCAAATCAAATCAAGCTTTATTGTCTTATATAAAGTATAAAACTTTGTAGACAAAGCAAATACATAACTAATAATAATAATAGAAAAAATCATTTAAAAAATATAAAATATATAAATCCATCCAATAAATGGTTTAATTATGTTGTTTGTATATATATATATATTTTTAAATTTACTTTTATAATAATTGAGAATTTTAAGTTTAAAATTATTCCTTAATTGTAACTCTGATCAAGAAATTCGTTAATTGAATAAAAAGCTTTAGTGATAAGAAAATCCTTGCACTTATTTCTAAATATGTTATAGTTATTATTAAGTTTTATATTGTTTGGCAAATTATTATACAATTTTATACCGTTATAAATTATGGATTTTTTAAATAAAAATGAATGTGGTATAGGTAATGTAAGATTATTAACTTGTCTCGTTGAATAAGTATTTTGGTTTATTTCAAAGTAATTTAGATGTTTATTTATCAGACAAATTGTTTCAAGAATATATAAACAAGGAAGAGTCAAAATATTATTTTTGATAAAAGTCTTTGCAGTGATATCTAGAATTTACATTGCATAAATACCTAATTGCTCTTTTTTGAAGAATAAACACTGATCTAAATAAATACATTGAACATGTACCCCAGAAAGGAATGCCATATCGTAAGTTTGATTCAATTAAAGAAAAGTATACATTTCTGCCTATTGATTTACCTAATTCATTTGTAATAATTTTTACACAATAACAACCCGAACTTAATTTTTTATTTAAATTATGAATATGGTTTTGAAATTTTAAATTTTCGTCTATGTTAAGTCCTAAAAATTTTATATTATCTGTAGTATTAATTTTATTATCATTTATATTTATAATTTGTTGAGATATTTCTTTAAAACCAATTACATATGTTTTTGAAAAATTAAGGGATAGTTGGTTTGATTCAAACCAAGTTTTTATACAAATAATATCATTTTTTATATTATTCCAGAGAACATCTATATTTTTATTTTTCCAAAGGATAGTAGTATCATCTGCAAATATTGTAAAATAACCAGAAATTTTAATATTTAGTAAATCATTAATGTAAATTAAAAAAAGTATTGGTCCTAGTACTGAACCTTGAGGAACACCACAATGAATATTATTTTTATTTGAATTTAAATTGTTTATTGACACAAATTGATATATATATTCTTCTTTTAGTTTTTAACGTTGACTTAGTTTCCTTTTATTATGTTCTTGTATGGATATCAACCTGGGGACACGGCAGTACCTCGTCAGGTTCGCGTAAACTGCTGTACCATATTTTCTTGAAACATTACAGCCTATATTTGACCTATCTAAAACTCTACTTCGGAATGCGCTACGAAACTCAAACTTTGTACAGTTGTAGATATTTATAGAGTTAACAACCCCTTCAAGTTTCATGGACTTCTACTGTACTTTTAGACATGCTACAAAGCTTGGAAACGGTTGAGCTTTTCGACAATACCATGCTAGTTCGAACACTAAAAAGAGTGTAAGTTATAAAATGGCCCCACGACATTAATTTGGTTTTCAAGACAAGATTTCCACATTGATCAATCAATAAAAAACTTCATTGATAAATCATTTGGAAAGAAAAATGTGTGATACACTGTGTTACTCGATATAGCGCAGGCTTTTGACAAAGTTAAAATTTATAAATTGAAACTACTTCTACCAAAACAAAATTCCGATATTTTAAAATTATGCATATCGGACACACATTTCAAAATTAAAGTAGAAGTTACTTATTCCAGTGTAATAGAAATTGGACCGGGAGTACCACAAGGAAGTGTGCTGGGTGCTTTCTTATATTTGCTGTATACCTTTGCGTACCACATTGGCGTAGGAAAAACTAACTAGGGATTTACAGACAAGATGCTATCACCCAAAGGAACACTTGATAAGGTATTAGATTAAATTAATTTATATTGACTGTACTAATAAGTTTATCAAAATAATGCCAGTAATAATAAAACAACTCCGAACCATTCCATACTCCAGTCAGGCTCAATACTACTTCAGTATGACCTTGCGCTAAAAATACAGAGAAATGTACAATTGATCAAACTGGTCTGGACATATGGAATTCTATTCTAAAAAATTAAACACTGAAATTATGTAAATGTTTCCAAACAAAGTACTAAGGAGCATGGTAAAGTACAAAGTACTAAGGGACAAGGAAAAATGACTTGATACGTTCGAAAAAGTGACCCTTCTCTAGATTTTAATATAGAAATTGTTGACAAACAATTAAATTTACAAAAAACTTACAAAGAAAGGCTCTAAGGGTATATAAAAATTAGAAGCATGCTCATTGTTACACATTCAAGAAAAAGTTATCATCATCGAAATTTTAATATATGTAGAAACTATTGATGAAGCTATTAAATTTTCAAAAACTCACTATATAGCTGAAAAAATTATATACCTAGAGAAAAATCGGGAATATTTCTTAATTGATATACTTTCTAAAAATGGTTACTAAATTGCTATTGAGGTAACTTTTGCTGATCAATAAATAAAAATAGATAGTTTTATTTTCTGCGTATCATTGAATCGTTATGTTCTCTAACAGTTTTATCATCCCTGCAATAACTTTATTAAATGGAATAATTTGGGACCAAAGTATACTAAAACATAACAAAAAGCAACAGCATTGTAAAAGGTATTATTACATACTAAGAAGTATGGCCAATCAAGGATAGAACAGAAAAAATGCTTTCCGCTACGAAGATGGACTATTGGAGAAGAGCAGCTGGGAAATCAAAAAGAGAAAGAGTTACAAATCAAAGAATAAGAGAAATTATGACAGTGGGTGAACGTACTTTAGTGGTTGATATAAAAACAAAACAACTGGTGTGGTACGGACATGTACAAAGAATGGATGATGGAAGACTACCTAAACAAATACTACAATGGAAACCAACTGGCCGAAGAAAACGAGGACGGCCAAGGAGAAGCTGGAGAGAAGGAATAGACAGTGAAATAAGAATAAGAGGCCTAGGTGATGAATTATGGGCAAACAAAAACGAGTGGAGATTGGGTATCGGAAGACGTAGAACGTTGGGAAACCGATAAATATATATCTTACTTTTTAGTTCCTATTTTATTTGTTAATATTTAAGAGAAATTATTGATTATATTTTGCTTACCAAAATACCCAACTCTGTAATTAATCGTAACCAAAACGATATCTTCTGCCACTAAAAGTTCAGGGCCGTACATATTTTTTTCATTAGATCCATTTAAAAATCCTCCTCCGTGAATAAATACGAATACTGGCTTTAAAATTGCAGACATGGAAGAAGTATTTACCGGAAGCTAAAAATTTAAGGAAACATTTTTGAAACTTTCAAAATTAAAGGGACCTTGTTGCGGTAATTAATATGAAGTCTCAAGCTCCAAAACATGGGTTTGGGGTTCGGCAGAAGGCCGACTAACTCTTCCGGAGAGATTAAAGCCACTTCTATGAGAAGCCTTAAAAGAAAAGTGTTCTGAACTTACTTGTAATGTGAATACATTTAAATTTAAACAGTCCTCAGAACCTTCAATTTCTCCAGTATAAGAATTTTTTTGAGCAGATGACTTCCCAGGTGATGTTGCATCAAAGATTCCTGGCCAGGGATCCACTGGAACAGGTGCCTATTAACAATTTTCTTTTTAACTCATATCTTTTGAACATTAGTGCAGCATGTAGATAATTAGTGTGGAACTAATTACAAGTCAGTAAGAGTAATTAGCAATTTTGTTTTAAGTTATAATCTTAGAGTAAGAAAAATTACTCTGAGGTTACAATTTACTAGAAAAGTGAAGCTTTTTAAACGTAGTCCTCCCTGCTTTGCTTTAAATTCAAGTAACAGTTTTGTTTTTGTGTTTATAGCACTATTTGGTTTTATTTATTTTATTTATAGTTTACCTCTTCAAACGGATTTACTGTTTTTAGTCTGAACTAGCGTATATTATCTGGAAGCTCGATAGCTTCTACATTCACATGTCGAGGAGATCTTTCTGAGTTTTTACGTACTTTTTAATAGTCACTATTCCAAACGCACAAAGGAGCATAAACAATGTTTCTTAGTACCAAAGATGCAAGGAATGCATCTTTGTTAGTACTTTGTTTTGAATTTTCTGTACTAATTTAAATATAGTATATTAGGTACTCTTTTTATTACACCAGTGTTAAACTCCATTCCCATTCTTTATATTTTATGTCAAATTCTTCTTTTTTGCCAACTTCGCATTAAGTGTCATACCGAGATATTTTGCTTGATTTGAATATGGTATAAGAATGTTGCTATTTGTAATTTGTAATTAGGAAATTACTTACTTTAAACCTCAGCTTGCCAATGGGAGCTTTGGCAAATGGAATTCCTTCAAAACTGTAATATTTTCTTCCTTTAGCATCTTCACAAATATTTCCCCTAAGCTTTCCTTGAACAGTTTTTACAATTGGCTTCAGATTGTCTTTAATATCATTCATCATTTTATCTATAATTGTTTGCCAGTTAAATATTATATTAAAAGTGGTATTACTTAGCTAATTAAGGTAAATTAATTAATTTTTATGTTTGATGTACCCATCCTCGAAATATTCTATGCCTCTACCCAAATATACAGTGTATTTCAACGAAAACTTAGTTTATCTGATTATCTGATTACCCCTTAAAGGGGGGAGTTTTTCCCAATTCCTATAAGAAATACCCAAAAAAGCCTGTGTTAAGTTTTCATTAAAATCCACTGGAGTTTCAACTAACTGTATATTATTTGGAAATATTAATATCTAAATATTATAGTACAGTATTTGTCATGGGCGTAGTCAGGGTGGGGCATGGTGGGGCACTTGCCCCACCCTGGCTTGTCACCTGCCCCATCCTGGCTTTAGCTCATTTAGTAATATGAGAAATTAAAGGGGAAATAAATATTTGATTCTACATTTTTTGCTTTTTTGCCCCACCCTGAGCGAGACCCTGACTACGCCCATGGTATTTGTTGTTATAACCTATCAACATCATATGCTTACCAAATAATATTTTTATGTTACCTGCCGCTGAAAATTTACCTAATGTTCAACCCGTAAGTTTTCAAAAATCAGTACCAAAGATGTATATGATCACAAAAATGTCTATTTTAACATCAAACCACTTAAACAAAATTTTTCTAAAAAAAAAACATTTATTTAATAAAAACAGCTGTGTTGTGAATAGATAAACCTAAAGTGAACTTTGTTTCAAGGCTGTGTAATATTTTTTTAAATTAATTTTGTTACCTCCGATATTATATTATCAACGAAACTCGTTTACACAATGCTAATACAATAAAAATAGATTGTTTTAAACATCACAATTTTGAAAAATTTTGTTAACTGAAAATGTTTTTATACCGTTTAAAACTTAAATTCAACAAAAAAAAAGAAAAGGTATAAAGCACAAAGAATTTAATTAAAAAAATAAATGGATCCATGACGGATCTGATACCTTCCCAACCCATTAGCACATTAAATAAATTTTTAAGAAATAGACAGAAGATGGTTAAAAATTTATTCAGAATCTAGTATTTTTTTTATACATTTTTTATTGTAAATATAAGTTTTGAATAGGTTATCCCAAAATTGCAGCTTTTCCCAATTTGGGCTATGTAGGGTTGCCAGTTTTTGCAAAATGAGCCATATTTAAACAAATAGTTGAATGTTCATGTCTTCATTTGTGTCTTTTATAATCGGAGGTGTAAAAAATGTTGGAAAAAGGTCGAAAAGGTCACCTGCATGTGATACACCATGAGCTTTTCTTCTAGAAAACTTTTACATGCATTTTTTTAGGTGAAATTTTATACGAAATAACAACATCTGGTAAAACATTTCTTAGAAAATTGAGTAAAATGATTGCATTGAAATGGTTGACTAAATAAAAATGTTTGCAATAGTTAGAGTGAAAGATTTGAACAAATCTTTGAATGTACATATCTTCTTTTGCATCTTTAGCAGTGGCGGCGCGTGGTAAAACGCTTTGGGAGTGCACACCAAAAAAAAAACAAAAATTGCGGCGCAGGCGAATTTTTTTTTGCAAATAATTAAAAAATGAGATATTTAGTTACCTATTATTATTGAAATTATAAATAAATAATAAATGTATCATACCTAGTTTACATATTTTCTCTTCTAATGGCAAAGATGAAAATTTAATTGCCTTTAAATATTGCACGCTAATGCTATCAGAATTAGAAACTTCCGCCATTGTCGTAAATACCAAATTGTCGAAATCAAAACAAACCGCCAGCGCCCGACCGATAATGCCAAATTAGTGGTGTGCAAATACCATCTACTCGATAATATCTGATACATGGGCGGATTCGAAGTAATCGAATCCTTCGACGCCAAAATACTCATTACTCGTTAGTTTCGTATCAATTGTATCGGCATCGGCCGTATGAGTAACGAGTTTGGAGTACTTGTAATCATTTGGACCGATATTTATTTACTTAAATTAATTAATGAACTATTGCGTATACGTATACGATTGACAACATAGAAAATCTCGGTATTTATTGGATTTACCGATAATATAATAATTACTTAGTACCGAATACAAAGTATCAGTATCTACTCCATACTTCATCGTTACACATAACTACTAAGCGCACGAAGGAAAAGTGCCGATGATCTGCTCTAACATGCAACGCGAACCGAGGACGTGGGGGTCTTCACGGGGGTGCGGGCGGCATCGAGGCTACTTTTTGTATACGCGTTGTGCCGATGGAAGGTTCAGATTTTATGTACTGTAAAATTCTATTGGGACATATCGTCCTCTCTTTCTATATTTCGTAATTAGAAGGCGACCTAACATATACCGTGCAAATAAAAGTAAATAATTAGATTCGAACTAACTATATAGCGCATTCGCCATGCACGCAGGTGGTTTGAACATGAATACAAACACATACATACCGGGTATTAATTTGTGGTTAATATTTCAGTCTTAAGTAAATTCCGTTTGGGGTAATTATTAATTAAATTAAAGAATGATCAAATTTTAATATTTTTTTAAGTAAAATTTGGGAATGCACGTGCACATGTGCACTTATGGAGAAACCGCCACTGATCTTTAGTAATGCAATAGTTAGAGTGGAATAAAATAAAGTTAATTATTTTATAAATTTTTTATTACGAATATATCACATCTAACAAAAATATAATTCTAAATATAATAAAAGTGCACAAACATTTAACTTAATGATAGTGAGTTTGGAATAGTTTATCCCAAAATTGCAGCCTTTCCCAATCTGTGTTAGGAATCATCTTTAATTCGTTGCCAATTTCCAAGAGTTTTTCTTCAGATTTGTAGGGTTCCCATTTTATATTACAAAGAGCCTCGTTAGTTTGTGATGTTGGATTGCCAGTTTTTGCAAAATTTGCCCACATTTGAACAAATCTTTGAATGTACATGTCTTCTTTTGTGTCCTTAGTAACTGGAGGTGTAAAAAATGTTGGAAAAATGTAAAAAAGGTCATCTGCATGTGCTATACCATGAGATTTTTTTCTAGAAAACTTTTCTATACAGTTTTTAAGTGAAGTTTTAAAAGAAGTAGCAGCATCTGGTGAACCTATTGTTAGAAAATGGTGTAAAATAAATGCCTTGAAGTGGCTGACTAAATAAAAGTATTTTGCAATAATTGTGAGTGTAATAAAATTGAAATTAAATCAAATTAATTATTTTATAAATTTTTTATTACGAATATATCACATCTAACAAAAATATAATTCTAAATATAATAAAAGTGCACAAAAATTTAACTTAATGATAGTGAGTTTTGAATAGTTCATCCCAAAATTGCAGCCTTTCCCAATCTATGTTAGGTATTATCTTTAATTCGTTGTTAATTTCCAAGAGTTTTTCATCAGATTTGTACGGTTCCCATTTTATATTACAAAGGGCATCATTAGTTTGTGATGTAAGATTGCCAGTTTTTGCAAAATTTGCCCACATTTGAACGAATCTTTTTTTAAAGTTTGTTTTGATATTTTTGGGCTTTCTGCAAAAACCTTCAAAAAAAGAAAGTCCTGTTTGGGAAAAATTCCGATCAGGTGATAATTTCTCTCTTTGTTGAAAGTTATTTTCTTTTTGATCACCTGATCATTTTGTTAAAATCATGCGCGTTTTTTGCTCACGCTGGGAGTTTGAAGCGCCACCCTGTGTGTGACAGGGGAATGAAGAAATCACTTCCGCCAAAAAACTAAAAGAAGTCACACGTGTTTTCGGTTTGAAGACCGAAATTCCAGTCGCAAGAAGGGGCGGTGCCGCCAGTGAAATTTTGGGACTGCTGCAGAATTACAGAAGGTAAGCTTCTAGCGTGTTGCCGATTTTTTCCTTTGTTTTCTAGTTTAATAGACTCTGTTTTCCCAGGCGGGGCGAATTTAACTTTGGGGTTATTTTTTTTTGGGATATCTCTAGTTTTTCTCCACTTCAGGGCTCAGATCTCTAGGTAAAAAAGGTCATCATGAGTTTTTTTTCTAGAAAACTTTTCTACACAGCTTTTAAGTGAAGTTTTAAAAGAAGTAGCAGCATCTGGTGAACCTGTTGTTAGAAAATGGTGTAAAATAAATGCCTTGAAGGGGCTGACTAAATAAAAGGATTTTGCAATAATTGTGAGGAATAAAATTCAAATTAAATCAAATTAATTATTTTATAATTTTTTTATTACGAATATATCACATCTAACAAAAATATAATTCTAAATATAATAAAAGTGCACAAACATTTAACTTAATGATAGTGAGTTTGGAATAGTTTATCCCAAAATTGCAGCCTTTCCCAATCTGTGTTAGGAATCATCTTTAATTCGTTGCCAATTTCCAAGAGTTTTTCTTCGGATTTGTAGGGTTCCCATTTTATATTACAAAGAGCCTCGTTAGTTTGTGATGTAGGATTGCCAGTTTTTGCAAAATTTGCCCACATTTGAACAAATCTTTGAATGTACATGTCTTCTTTTGTGTCTTTAGTAACTGGAGGTGTAAAAAATGTTGGAAAAATGTAAAAAAGGTCATCTGCATGTGCTACACCATAAGCTTTTCTTCTAGATAACTTTTGTATACATTTTTTAAGTGAAGTTTTAAATGAAGTAACAACATCTGGCGAAACTTTTGTTAAAAAGTTAAGTAGAATAACTGTCTTGAAATAGTTGACCAAACAAAAATGTTTGAAATAGTTGAATGGCCCATCTAGAGTCATCACGTAGGCATAGACTGGTTGAGGAGAGTATTTCGATTGGTCGAGGATATTCTTTTGGATTCCATATATAAAATTTGAGTCCCCTTTCATCTAAAAATTAAAAATATCCTTATCAAGTTTGGTGTTTGTAACTTGTACGAGCATAAAAAAAATTATGGATTTAATTTTTTGCCAAAACGATACTTTGCTTGCCGCAGAGAAAAATTTCTCCTTCTAGGTTACAGCTCCTCACCACATTTCTAGAAGAAAGATGGCGTCAAAGTTGCCAAAATTTTTTTTTTATAATTTTACATTTTACGCGAAAAGGCATGGGCGCACCCAGGGGGGGGGCCTTAGATTATTTTACACATTTTCCACATTTTTCATGAAAAAACACAAAAAATAGCTTAAAATTGGACATCATGAGGCTTCACCCCCCCCCCCCAAGACATATTCCTGGGTGCGCCACTGGAAAAGGTGTGTCATGTTATCTACGAGAATTGTTGAATCACAGATCTAAAGCAATTAAAAAGAGAACGCAAATTCAAACGTCTACAAGCTGTCTTCCTCTGGGACACAGCTTTACAACCATTGTGTAGAACATAGAAATCACCTCCTTTCTATGTTCTACACAATGGTTGTAAAGCTGTGTCCCAGTAAATGTAAAGTAAATTTTCAAAAATCATTAAATCAGTCCTAGAAAAAAACTTTATCTACAAGAACCCTCTGGAATTCATCTATGTCAGTAATTTTTTGACAATTTTGGTGCCCTCTATAATAGAGGCTCTATCCTCTGAATATGTTGTTTTAGATATGTGATCTATGGAGACAAATTGTAAAAAATCGTGTTTTCACATTTCTCGTACGTAAAAATTTTTTCTACGAAAACCGTTTTCTACAAATCGCACCCCCAAAACTACAAAGACCTAACTCAAAAAATCCAACTTTTCAGGAAACGCATAAAACTGACGATTTTTTTTTGCATATAAATCTAGTTTTTATAAGATGAGTTTTTTGAGTTACTAGAGTGACTTAGTAATGCACTTTTCGAGATTGTTCGGCAAAAAAAATGAGCATTACTATTTTTTTCTACAATTTATCAGATTTGCTGTACAGGGTGCAGTGGCGTATATAGAAAAAAGTTTCGGGGTGGGCTCGAGGCAGTTTGGGGGGGGCCCGAGACCCCATGAGGCCGTATTTTATGCTATTTTATGTTTGTATTCAGGAAATATGTGGAAAATATCTAAAAAAATCTCAGCTTCGGCCCCCCAGGCCCCCCCCCCCCTTATATACGCCACTGACAGGGTGTCTCATTATATTTTTTCCCACCCTTTTAGACCATTAATAATTGATATAGGAATAGACAAGAAATTGTGTTCGAATTCGCGAAATTTTTACTTTTAAATTGCATCTTGACTTTATTCCTAATGCTTACCATATTTGACAGGCCTTCAAATTTATAGTTTTTGTAAATTGGATGCTCTTTATATTATTTAATTAATAGATTAGGCCTGGAACATATTTTCCAAAAATACCCGATATGCCGTAGTTTAGAGCCATAGTTTCTGAGATATTAGCAATTATAACAGTACCGCTTTTGTGTTAATTTTAGTATCCTTATTCCAAATTATGTTAGTCCCCATCTATCAACAGTGACAATGACTTTGTTGTCGTTACCGGTTGTCATTTTGAGCGTCATTAAAAAAAATTGTTGTCATTGTCACTGTTTATACATGGGGACTAACATAGTTCGAAATAAGGACACTGAAATTAACACAAAAGTGGTAATGTTATTTTTTTATCATTTAAAAATTTATCGCTAAGATTTCAGACACTATTTATCAAAATTGCGACATATCGGGTATTTTTGGAAAGTATATTCCAAGCCTAATCTATTAAATAAATAATATAAGGACCATCCAATTTACAAAAACTATAAATTTGAGCGCCTGTCAAATACGGTAAGCACCATGAATAAAGTCAAGATGCAATTTAAAAGTAAAAATTTCGCGAATTCGAACAAAATTTCTTTTATGGATGATTCTACAAAAATGGTGCTGTGGAGTGGGAATGCATATTTTTCAATCACAGACTGCAAATGAAGCATAGTTTTTAAGATTTAAAACGAAATGTTTTCTTTATGGAACATTTGAGTTTAATGTATAAAAAAAATTGCAAGTTTATGATTTTTTTTATTACAAAGCAAATACCTCATTCCTCTGGTGTAGTCCCAAACCAAATATTAAAAACTCAGATTGAAAAAAATATCCTAATAAATAATATTTAACCAAGTCTTAACTATTTATCAAAAAATTGATAAAACTTAAGTTTGCAGTCATATTTTTGAAAATCCGAATTTACTCTTTTTTTTAATCTTCCCGGAAAATTTTACAATTTTAAACGTGCTCCATTTTTAATAACACAATATTTGTGAATACCACCGGTTAATTTCTAAAGAAAGATACGGCCCTGGATATCTAGTTTACTTGTGAGGGTGACAAGTTGTGACAGATAATGTCAACTTTAGTTTGGTTTAAGTTATAGATCTTTTTATTTTCGGCAGAAAATTAGTTTTTTTCGGAGAAATCAAAAAGGAACGCTTCAATTACCATTCCTCTGGTAAGTTAATATTCGACTGATATCAATAGTATAATTTTTTTGTTGATTGCTTTAAAATTATAAGTATAGGAACTTTGTTTATATAAAACTTAAGTTAAGTAGTCTAAATAGATTTTGATTTAAATTGGAAAACCATTAAAAAAGTCATTCCTCTGGTACTCATCCCTCTGGAATTTTTATGCAATAATTCCTAAAATTCGGGAAAATAAATGTTTCTTACACCTAATTAGTTACATAAATTTAACAAAACAAAATTATTTACTGTGCTGTACTGTTATTTAAAGGCAATGACCAAAAATGATATCCATATAGCCCACTTTTGGTAGAATCATCCTTATATTCCTACATCAATTATTAATGGTCTAAAAGGGTGGGAAAAAATATAATGAGACACCCTGTACTAATTAGAAATATTGATAACATTTTTGATATTATGACACTTTAAAGATTAGTATAATCAGAAATTAGGAATATGAGTTATAAAATTTATAATAGAACTTTATTTAATTTACCATATAGGCTTTTTCGATATTGTCTTCCGTAGCTCCCTCGTTTCCGTAGTAGAAATTCTGAATTGAATTTGCCACTTCTTTAGACTTCTCAGATCCTACTTCTAGGCCCAATTCGTAGGGTGTTTCATCTTCAAAATTTTTGGGTAAGGGGATTCCTGAAAATATGACAGATGTCACAGATGTTGTGAGTTTTTGTCAGTTAGAGAGTACAGTATCGTGTCGTGGATAAACGGGCAGGGGGGGGGGGGGCGAAGACCTTAGGGGGCGCAAATATAGGTATGGGAGTCAAATAAATTACAAACCTTTTTTAAAAATACAGTGAAGTCTGCTTATAACGAACCCGTTTATAGCGAACTTCTGGTTAAAACGAACCTTTTTTCTTTATACGAAAATTCATCCATAAATACTCATGTATTGTCTTACTGGTTATAACGATCCCGGTTATAGCGAACTTCCAATAGCGAACCTAATTTTAATCATCTAGAATATGTATTTTTCTTTTAAAACGAACTTTATATAAGCAGACAATGCGCGTTTTCACACTAGACGATACGGCAACGACACGAATGGTTGCAAAGGCATGCACAAGACCCAGAATATGATCACGAGTATGAATTCGATAATAATATGCTTGATTTAGTAGAAGAACAAGCTAAGTGAATAATGTGTGACTTCGATTTTAACGATTATGTGACTATTGATAAAGACATTGTAGCATGAGAAATGTTGACTGATGAGTAAATTATAATCTCTCCGTAACCTCAAAGATGGTTTCAAGTGATAATGACGAAGATAATGATGATCCTGTTCAAGATAATTCTGTTGAAATCACTAAGGTTTATGTTCCAACCATTCGTGAAACGGAAAACAAAATTTCGGAAACTCATAATTTTTTGGAATCACGCCAAGTTCCTGAAAAGCTATATAAACAGGGAATATTTTTCAAGTAGAAATGTATAAACAAAAATTTTGGATTTCATAATAATAAAAAAAAAAATTTAGGCTTCTTTTATGTATGTATTACATACCACCATATTATTTACTTTACATATTTATATGTATAACAATAATAATAAACGTCTTTATTCGTATGTATTCTGCCTTTTTCTAAAAATATAAAAATTTATAGTATTTTTTGTAATATTTTTAGTTTTCTTAATCTTGGATACTATTAAAAAAGGAAACACAAAAAATTAAACAAAATTTATTTATTACTGTTTACAACGAACCTCGGATATAACGAACCGTATTTAGTTCATTTTTGAGGTTCGTTATATCCGGACTTCACTGTAGTAACACTATTAATTCAATTTTTTTCTCAAAGGACGCCAGGGGCGCCAAGCGCCGAGGGGCGTGGAGGGGGGGGGCGTTAGCCCCCCCTGGCCCCCTATACGACACGCTACTAAGAAAGTTTTTACTCTAGCCGCTTACTTTTCTTTACCTACTTTTCCGTGTTTTTTGCATGTTTAAACAAATATGACTTTAGAAGTTGCAAGCCCCTACCTTTTTACCTTTTTACCTTCTTAAACCTTCTTTTGACAATTTTTTTTTAAGATAACGCCGGAAATGTGTTATTGGATGCAGTGGCGGCTGGTTATAAATTGAGGGAGGCAGAAGTTTATATTGTATGGAAAAAGAGATAAAAAAACAGCTACTTGGTGTAGTTTTTTGTTTATTTCTTTATAGATAAAGTCTATTCGCCCTTATTTTACATGCGGAAAGTGCTCGGATTAGCACCAGTTTCGGACTAATCATGGCTCTGTAGAGCAACCTCAAAAATCCCACAGAATTTTAAACAGTCTATTAACCTACTAAGTATATGTCTATTTTTTGCTACATTTTCATTATGTTCGGTTCGGTTTTGCCTATAGGCACTATTTAATTGGCACCTAATATCAGTCTTGCCTAACATACATGGATAGATTTAGTTATTTAAATAAGTAGCACTTACTTTGTGCCTTTAACTTTTCACTAAACTGCTTGATATCACACATTCCCTTTGCCAACCACGCAGGATCACTTCGTGGATTGTTCGTAGTATGACGAATTATGCCAAAAAAAGCATTTCGCAATTTTTTATTGCTTGCACTAAAATTTTGGTTAATTTTTAGGATTTTTAGGTCCGGTCTATGTGGCCCTAAAGATTTTACTTGTAAGCGAAGTTCATATGTCAACGTATTTAAATTTGCAAAGTTATTTATATAATCGACAGTATTTATTTCCATTTTGAAAATAAACAAAAACAAACCATGGAGACGCGACCGGCAAGGCTTTTAACCACTGACCCTGACGTACCCCAAATCAAAACAAACTCATACGTCTTCACTAAGGATAGAAACGGCAACAAGTAGGAAGGGCAACGAACGGTTTGGCACGATGAATATGGCCGACTTCAACTGAAACAAACATTCCTCCCGCCCGCGCGCGAGATCAGCCACCCATACACCGGTGAAAAACGGTTGAAATTGAAATCTTGTCCCGCGCGGTGCTGCCGGCTTGTAATTAACGAAAAAAACTCTCTGACAAGTCCGGACTTGTACTGTTCTTACACTCAATGCTTTACGATAAGCGTTGGCATACACCTTAATCTAGTGATATTAGTACTGTTTTTACACTCATTCGATGCAGCTTGGTATTAAATGGCTATGATAGGTCGAAATTTCAAGTTTTGGACTTGTACTGTTCTTATTCTCACCGATGCAATTATTTACGGTCTAGGACAACTGGGCGCCGCCAACTCGGTGCCGCCAACTGGGCGCCGCCAACTCGACGCCGCCAACAGGGTGCCGGGCCAACTGGGCGCCGGGCCAACTCGGCACCGCCAACTGGGCACCGGGCCAACTCGGCGCCGGAGATTTTTTTTTTATAAAATGTGGAGATATAAAACAAAATATATTATTTATATAAAAAATAATAAAAATGTAGTAATGTAATATTTCAAGTTTGAGATAAATCGGTTCGTAAATAAGAAAATACGCCACTTTAGAGTCGCCATTTTGATTTTTTTAAGTTTGAGGATCAAACTGTATTTAGTGATCTCAGGCACTGCAAACTTTTAAGTTTCAGACAAATCGGTTTAAAAATAAAGAAATCCGCCATTTTGAATCCGCCGAAACGTAAATTCTAGTGTTACCAGGTTACCAAACACTACAACTACCAAGATTCAACCGTCATTAAGTCGACTGTTAAATCTTGGTAGTTGTAGTAGTTTGCTGGATTTAACTTTACATAACAAAAACAAATTTCAAAAAAATTGCGTAAAGGATTTTTTAAAGATGTTTTTATATAAATAATATATTTTGTTTTTCATCTACACATTTTATTTAAAAAAATTTTTTTAGTCCGGAGCCGAGTTGGCCCGGCGCCCAGTTGTCCCATTCCGAATTATTTACGGTTAAAAAGTTTACCCAGTTAACCACAGACTAAAAAAAAGAACAAGACATGTCGTAAGGAAAGATTTAACTTTTTTTAACTAAATCAATTAAAAATACTGGTTGTTGTCTAGTTTTGGGAGGGCGCTACCCCGTTGTCCCCCCTGTAGCAGCCGCCACTGCCACTGACTGAGTTTACCTGGCACTGTTCGCCTGACAAGCTCGAAAAATATCCCCTCTCTCGAATTGTAGCCAATGATCATGGGGATGTGATGCGATCTGCCTTCTTTCATGATCTGGTAAGGACTTTCAGTGAGGAAGGCATCTTGGACGGACGGTTTTTCGATCACTGGCCCGAATGGACGGATATTTCGGGGTAGAAAGCTCTAAAAAAATTATAAAATAAAGTAGGGAGGCTACTTATAATACAATAGGGACCTATTGCAATAAAGCCAGGCATAAATTGTGCCGGGCACTATATTGACAGTTTCGCATTAAAAACTGACAAAAAATTAACATACCAAAGCAAGGCCAATACAAAAATAGAGGCCACGACCCTGAAAAAATCAGCTGTTCTCCCGGGGCTGAATTTTACATTGAGTCTTATGGAAGGTCAGACGTTTTTTTATGATATTTTCAAAATGACACTACAGATTTCCGCAAAATTTCAGTGAAATATTCTCAGACACCATCCCGATATTCCACCAAAGGTTTGTAAGGAAGCAACAAGATTAAAAGGTTAAAATCTTTAAGATTTAGCATTCCTTATTTTGAATTCAAATTACCCGCCATGTACCACATGCCAACTGTTATATTTGACGTGTATTTGACTTTGTCATCTGTGATTGTCACATTCGCTTCTGCTTTAAACTTAATTTTTGTGTAAGCTAATGAAGCGGCTATGAAAAATTAGGGATTACTATACATTTAAAAAAAATTGTTCTGCCAGAATAAAGTAAAAACAATCTCAAAAACGGCTTTATTTAAAAAAAAAATCAAATATTCATGAACCGTCATTCCAACCTCAATATTTTAAAGACTGTGTCGTAACGTGTCCATCAAAAAAAATCAGCCCCGGATGTGACGTCAATAAAGTGGAGGATCGTGGCCCGTCCATTTTGATAGCCCTGACCAAAGTTGAATTTAGAAATCCAGTCGTTTATTTTCCATTAATAGTGGCGTCACTATTAATTCCGGCTCTTATAATACACAATGGCCTAATTTTGAAAGAAGACAGCTGTTCTTATAATGTGAAACTGTCAATATAGTGCCCGGCACAATTATTGCCTGGCCGTATTGCAATAGGTCCCTAATAACTTAATTGTTCTCTCATTTAGTTAGACCATTTTTCTATCTATCTATTTAACCTTCTTCGATCCATCTTTGCACATAGACAACCCTCAATATCTACCACTCCTCTCTGTCTGTCGCCGTGTTCATCCATCTATTACCCGCATGTTTATTCAAAGCATCTGCCCATCTCATTTGGGGTCCTCCCCTACTTCCTTTATTTTTCCAAGGTCTCGGTAAATTTCCATTTTAATTTTCCTACCTCTTCCCTGACATCTCTTACTCTTGTATTATTTCTTATCCATTATATAGCTTTACATGTAACATTTGTCTTCCCATCGATCATTGGGCTTTTGTTACCTGATCCATGTTTGATTTTGGTGTGCCCAGGTCTGGGATCCATTTTGAGGTAATGAGGGTATATCTTTTCCAATCTTACTCGTCTCTTGATTTTAGCTGTTTGGTTTTCTTTTTTTAGTTTAATAATTTGTCCCAGGTTATATATACAGGGTGAGAAAAAAGTACCGGGACGCCTAAATGTCTTGATAACTATGAGTTATTTAAAAAAATATTTCAAATAAAAGTTTGAAGATTGCATTTATCCTTTGGATGTGACATTGACGTATCTGTCAGCGCATTAGGGGTTTTTTGGGGGTCAACTTTAAAATTTTAAATAGAAACCATTTTTTTTATTTTACCAATCGATGAAGAACTTCATATTCATGATTTTGAGCAAATTACGAAAGTCAGAATTTTTTTTATACGAAATTATTTGAAGTTTTGGCCAAATGTGACCCTTGGAATACTCCCAGCCGTAGGGTGGTATGGCATAATGGCTGAATTAGCTTTTCAGTCAATTTTCAAGGATTTATTTTCTTCTAAAAGTCCTAACTCTTGTACTATATTGCCTTTTGTTTTAACTTTCTAGTAAATTCAGCATTCCCTGAATCTCTTTTTATTAACTAGTTGTTTAAAACTAGGTCAAATTTTCTATACATAGTAGTTTTTGATTGTACATACAATTTTAATGGAAGCTATTTTCCGTAATCGTTTGATGTTTAATAGGTACACGTGCGTTTAATAAGCGGAAAATACGAGAATTAAAATGTTCATTGTTTTTTTTTGTAATTTAATATTGTGTTGAAAGACATTTTAAATTATTATTTTTTTAACTGACCAGAAAACAAGTATTTTTAGTCTGGAAGATAATGAGAAAAATTGGACTAAATGGAGGTATAGGTATATAGAAACTTTTATTTCTGATTTTTGTGGTCGAAAAACTCTAATTGAAGAATTTTCGGTTGATGACACTCTGGTAGCCTTAAAAAACATATTTTATTCAAGATGGTCGAACACTTGAAAAGTCGTCCACAACATGTATTATATTGTCACGTTTTTTCTCTATATGTTCTTTAATCAAACAAAGGCGCGAAAGCCGGTTCTAAAAGCCCTCTTGATCAAGACTTGTTAAAAGTAATAAATTGCTGCGTCTTTTTTTGTCACGTTTTAAAAAAAAAAATTTAACTTAAAATTGACTTGAAAAGATGTTCTAAAGGTTCACTATTTTGATACTACAATAGTTCAAGACAATTTTAAAAGATGGCGCTCAAGGCAAGACAAAATCTCCATACATATTTTTCTTTAAAAGCTAAACAAGATTTTTAAACAGTAAATACTTTCATAGAATACTAATGTGTTTTTATCGTGTTAATAAGTGGTGTGTCGTGATCGTGAAGGATCAGGGATCAGTTCATTAACTGGTTTTTGGAGTTTAGAGGCATAAACACTCCCGGATAGATTTCGTCGAATTGAAAAATGTCGCCAATAGGTGGCGCTGCTTTTAGTAAAATCTCAAAAATATTTGGTAGAAAAGCCATATAAATCGCGTTTTAAAACTCGTGTAGAAAAGGCGCGAACCTATGTGATTTTGACAGTGATATAAATCTACTTAGAATTCACTTGAAAATAACGTAAAAACATTGCTGTTTTGATTTGATAATGGCGTTATTATAACGCCGTTTTTAGCAAATTATTAAGCTTGTTTTCATATATGAAATCAACGTTTTTTTTTAACGCGTTTTTTACCTGTTAAACACGTGATTGTGCTATGTGGGCGAATACTAAAAACCAAACCACAGTGAGGCGATATTAGCTAGTTTAAGTTGTGCTACGTATTTTTACGTAAAACGCGCTCTACGTTTTGTTCCAAATTTGAGTTTAAGTTGAATGTTTTTACGTTACCATAACAAGTCTAATAGCAGACAGAGAATATGGAATGTGGCACTGGGTTTTTCTGATGTTAAATTTTGTTTTTTGTTTTTTTAACTACAGTAGGAATATATTTGCAAAGAATCGTTTGTACTGAAAGCGGAAATTATCGTCTAGGCCTCATTTTTCGATCGGTCAATCAACCAATTCTATTCTTTGGTAACGTTAAGGTGCCCGCAGACTGCCGTAAGCTAACGTAAAAACGTAAGCTCCTAACGTGACCTTGACGACGGTGTGACGAAATGCGCTTGCGTATCTGTCAAATCTCACGCTGACGTAAAAATACGTAGCACAACTTAAACTATTTAATTTCGGGGTATAAACATTCAGGGACGACAAGACGCTAGCGCTACCAAGTCCACTTCCAATCCCTGGCTTCGCATGCGTAGATCTACCAATATTATTTACCTCATGTATTAGAATCGATGTACAGGGTGATTTTCACTTGAATGATTCTAACCACATGAAAATAGAAAGTTTCAAAAACCTAACCTAACGAAACCTAATCAGATCTAACCGAACCGAACCAAAGCAAACCAAACCAAGATTTTTTTTCAAAAAAAAAACTTTCCTGACTTCCTACCTGGGATGCTAGAGGATGTGAATCCGAACCGGACCGTACCGAACCGAACCTATCCAAACCTAACCTTACCCAACTAAACCTAATTAGCAGTACGTGTTGTAGTTTAGTTTGGTTAGGTTAGGTTTGGTTCAGTTTAGTTAGGTTCGGTTTGTTTCGGTTCGGATTCACATCCTCTAGGATCCCGGGCAGGAAGTCAGGAAAGTTTTTTTTTTGAAAAAAATTATTGGTTCAGTTTCGTTCCGTTCGGTTAGATTTGATTAGGTTTTGTTAGGTTAGGTTTTTGAAACTTTCTATTTTCATGTGGTTAGAATCATTCAAGTGAAAATCACCCTGTATGCATCTATTCTAAGACATGAGGTAAATAATATTGGTAGATCTGCGCTTGCGAAGCCAGGGATTGAAAGTGGACTTGGTAGCGCTAGCGTCTTGTTTCAGGGACGTTGTCAAAATGCCACCGCTATCCTAGTGTTTCGACCTTTTATTAATGTTTAATTATAAAATTAAACAGATTTTCTTTTTTACCATTTATTAGTTTTTTAGATATTTTTTAAAAAATATGTGGAATATTTGCGGAAGCCACTGGAGGCTGTAAAAAGTTTATTAAGTAGTATAAATTAATTTTTTGCTTAAATCTAAAGATTTTATGATATAAAAAAACGTTTATTTTACAAAATACGTTTCCGTCACTAATATAGTATTTGTGCAGTAGCGGTTTGAGACGAACGTGTTTTTTCTCGTGCCGAAAACCATGTGTGACGAAAAACAGTAGCAACGTATCAATCTCAAATTTCTCGTTAAATTGGAAAATAATCTCGGACTGAGTGCTATTAATTGCTGCAAGAGGCATATGGGAACAATTCTATATCTCGTGCGAGTGTTTTTGAGTGGTGTAAGCGCTTTAGTGAGGACCGAGAGACCACTGAAGATGACCAGCGCCCAGGTCGCCCTGTGACTGTTTCAACTCCGGAAACAGTGACCAAAATCAACCAAATTGTGCGTGCAGATGACTGAATGGGTTCCAGAGGGTCAGACTGTCAACCAGACTTACTATTTGTCAATTTTAGCGACACTGCGAGAACGAGTTCGTAAAAAACGGCCCGAGTTGTGGAAGAACAACTCGTGGATTTTGCACCACGTCAACGCACCTGCCCATGACGCACCATCTGTGAAGCAGTATTTGGCCAGTAAGTGCACTCCAATGCTCGAACACCCGCCGTACTCACCAGATTTGGCACCGTGCGATTTTTTTTGTTTCAGAAGATAAAATCTGCTTTGAAAGGGACCCGATTTGAGTCGATGGAAGCGGTAAAGCAAAAAACGGCAGAGCTCATAAAGGCCCTCACCAAAGAAGACTTCCAGCGCTGCTTCGATCAATGGAAAAAACGTATGGAAAGGTGTGTGGCGAGATGAGGGGAGTATATTGAAGGGGAGCATTCGAATGTAGAATAATTTTTATAATAAAACCCTTTTTTGTAACCAGTCTCGTTATTTAATAGCCAGACCTCGTATTATGTAAAAGTTATAACCACGGATCAATGTGATCGGTGCTATAACTATGTTTGGGAAGGTCATAAAATGTTAAAACGTTTTCTGTGCTAACCTCTGGGAGTCTTTTCTGGCCTTTTACTAAGTTCTTTGCGGATTCTTGTTTTAGTTTTTGAAATATGCCTTTTTCATCGGTCTCCTTGTAGCCCATACATTTAGCGATCTCTGATGCGTTTCTTTTCCCCCACGCCCAGTTGCTGAATGCAGACCCGCTTTGGAGTATTGCCTTGTGAAACAACCCTAAAATTTAGTTTTTTCCTTTTAGATTTTTTCAAGGAAAAAAATTAAAACATTTTAATGCAAAGAAAAACAACAACCACTACAAAATTTTAAAAAAACACATACAAAATTTAAAGAGATTTCATTAGTCTAAGTCGAGTTTATGTGGTACAAATTATGTCGTATGGCAACTAACAAAATCTTATAATGTTTTAAAGAGATGCAATTATTTGGCTTAAAAATTCCGCTGATTGACGCTTACGTCTAAAGGTGGGTCGAACGCTAATCAGCGTTGATATGGCCTGAAAGGCAGAAGTGCTGTCGTAGGTCACGGATTGTTTCTTTTTTTTTGCAATCGATCTTTGCATCGGTCGAAACCTTGTTTGATTAATAATTAATTTCTGAGTGATTTTTAGAATTCTGAAGAATTTAAAGACATTATGTCCTTACAAAATAAAAAACAAAATATTTTACTCGTCAATAAAAACAAAAATTTTTTCGTGTCTAAGCGGGTATAGAAAGATTTTGTTTCTCTTGTATTTTTCCGTGGACAGCTCGTAAGATGAGATGTATATTATCTTCTCTCTAGCTTTACAAAGGTGTCACATTCATCATGCAGTGTTTTGAAGAGTCCCTTAAAGACGAAACAGTTAACTGTCAACACTTAATAGCTGTCCATTAGATCTTGGACCTCCGTCGGTGTACAGCTTTCGAGGAAAAATACAAGAGAAAAAATCTTTCTGTACTGGCTTACCCACGAAAAAATGTTTGTTTTCAAAATATTTTGGTTCAAAACTTCAAACTATTACAGATAATTTTGTAATTTTAATTGTTTTGAATTTAAAACCACTGAGAAATGTTTCTCATGTTGTTACACGTGAGCGCAGCTCAAATTATTAAACTTATTTGACTTTTAAGTATTAAGAAATAGGGGAAAGAAGGGCAAAATGGGATACTTAATTTTATGGGCTGAATTCTTCTAGTAAATGATAAGCATTGCGTTTGTCATTTGGAATTAAGTTGGCTAAATATGTTATATTTGTGTTTTAATTTTCAGTTTAGGCGATTAAGAACTCCATTATACTTTTATTTTTATTTTTGTAAAAAGTTGAGTTTGCTCCATTTTGCCCCGCATACGGGGTAAAATGGGATACCATTATATTGCAAAACAAACAAGGTGGTTGTGTAATTTAGAATAAACCTTTTTGTAAAATAAGTTGTATTTATTAAAATACTAGCAAATAATAAAATACTGATTTAAAAAATAAAAAGTTGTAATAAAGACACATTTATAATAATTAAATTAAGTATTTACAAAATTTATATATTTTGCGCCCATTTTTTGTAAAAACAACATAAAAAAATACTGGAAAAAACCCCGTTTTGCCCCAAATCACCAGGTAAATTCAAACAAAAATCATACAAAGTAAAACGCTAATTTTACTGCCAACGCGTATAATTATGAATAATACATAAACCCACTAATTGTTCAATATAAATAAAATTTTGAAAAGTCTGTAAAAAATGTACCTATCGTCACAAAATGCGCAAGCTATTTTTACAACAAACAGCGCAAAATATCACATGTTGAGCAAAAATCAACTAAAGCTTAGCCGACCGGCACCAATCATATTGCAGAGAGTTGAGCCAGTCATGGGGATAAAACATCTGATATTAAAAGGTTTTATTCTTGCGCAGTTTATCTAAAACTGCGGTATTCCGTTCTACCCCTGTACCCCATTTTGCCCTTCTTTCCCCTACGCTTTTTCGGTCGCGACTATAGTCTATATAGTCTATAGACTTTATAAGGTTGCTTTTTTGATAATGAATTTTATCTAAAAATTAGTGGACTATTGATTTTTATACCTTTTGTGGTTGGAGACAAACATAAATAGTGACAGGCAGAACTGCCCGCGCTTTCTCCAAAAATCGTCACATTCTCCGGATCACCTCCGAATTGGCTAATGTTTTTCTGGATCCATTTTAGAGCTTGTCTCATGTCTTTTAGGCCTGCGTTACCCGGGACTCCCAGAGATTCATCTTCAAATGATGCAAATCCTAAAAACAAAAAGGTTTTTAAATTTAATTTAAAACTAACTGATCTGGTAGCCATCAGGCTACCCTTAAGGCGCGCACCTACGGGTCATCCCCGCCCCATTACTACTACTATGTACTGATCTGGGGCTAAATACAAGACGCTAGCCCAACCAAGTCCACTTCCAATAACTGACTTCGCATGCGTAGAGCTACCAATATTATTTACCTAATGTATTAGAATAGATGTACAGGGTGATTTTCACTTGAATGATTCTAACCACATAAAAATAGAAAGTTTCAAAAACCTAACCTAACGAAACCTAATCAGATCTAACCGAACCGAACCAAAGCAAACTAATCTCCATATCATAATTTGTGAGATAACTTTTTGACAGTTATCAGCTGTTTACCATAACAAATAGCATAGGCCAACAAAAAAATGTTGTAAAAAGTTGTCTCAAAAATAACGATATAGACTAAATAATAAACCAATATTTTTTTTCAAAAAAAAAACTTTCCTGACTTCCTACCCGGGATCCTAGAGGATGTGAATCCGAACCGGACCGTACCGAACCGAACCTATCCAAACCTAATCCTACCCAACTAAACCTAATTAGCAGTACGTGTTGTAGTTTAGTTTGGTTAGGTTAGGTTTGATTCAGTTTAGTTAGATTCGGTTGGGTTCGGTTCGGATTCACATTCTCTAGGATCCCGGGCAGGAAGTCAAGAAAGTTTTTTTTTTTGAAAAAAATTATTGGTTCAGTTTCCTTTGCTGCGGTTCGGTTAGATTTGATTAGGTTTTGTTAGGTTAGGTTTTTTAAACTTTCTATTTTCATGTGTTTAGAATCATTCAAGTGATAATCACCCTGTATTCATCTATTCTAATACATGAGGTAAATAATATTGGTAGATCTGCGCATGCGAAGTCAGGGATTGAAACTGGACTTGGTAGCGCTAGCGTCTTGTGGGCTAAATGAAATAAATGTTTGTTACATAAGAAGTAAATTTAGGGGCATTTCAGAATAAAAGAAGATAGATTTTATTGGAGCGGAAGCACCACAGGGAAGTCTACTACGCCCGTTCTCGATATTTTGGAACCAGAAAACTGACCCCTATTGCAGACGAAACAAATCCTAACGACCCTAGTAACACAGGACGTCCCAGGGACGTACTGTTTAGATCCCTTTAGCTCCCAACGTTCCCATACCTAAAAAGTACGTTTTTACAACGTTCAAAATGAAACGTATAAAAAACGTCCACATCGGACGTTTTTAAAACATACTTTTTACGTCTCTTTAGGTCCACAATATTTCCGTACCTAAAAAGTACATTTTTAAAACGTCCCAAAAAAGGACGTTTTAACAACATGCAACTCTGAACGTTTTAAAAATTTACTTTTTAGATCCCTTAGGGGCCTAACTTTTGCGTACCTAAAAAGTACGTTTTTTAAAGATTCCAAAAACGACGTTTTAAATACGTGCTGGTCAGGACGTTTTTAAAATATACTTTTTAGGTACCTTAGGGCCCTAACTTTTGAGTACCTAAAAAGTACGTTCTTAAAACGACCCGAAAAGTACGTTTTTAAAACGTCCCGAAAAGGACGTTTTAAAAAGGCACCAGGCATGACGTTTTTAAAATGCACTTTTAAGATCCTTCACATTTCTCTTACCAGCTTTATTATCATTATCTATATAGGCTAATCGCAAAAATATTAATTTTAAATTTTTCTACCATACTCAGATTGGAGTGGAGACAAGTTTTAAGAAGGCCCAATAAGAAAGGGCCCAATACGCAACGGCTCAATATGTAATGGCACATACCAACGGGCCCGAGGCCTGGACTTTGTGTAGGGCGTCTGTAACGTTTTTAAAGCCTCCCTGGAACGTTTTTTAAACGTCCCTGGAACGTTTTTAAATCGCCCTGGAACGTTTTCAAATCGCCCCTGGAACGTTTTCAAATCGTCCCTGGAACGTTTTTAAAACGTCCCTGGAACGTTTTTAAAACGTCCCTAGAACGTTTTTAAAACGTCCCTAGAATGTTTTTAAAACGTCGCTAGAACGTTTTTAAAACATCCCTAGAACGTTTTTAAAACATCCCTAGAACGTTTTTAAAACGTCCCCTGAAACGTTTTTTGGGCGCCCCCTGAACGTTTTTTAAACGTCCCCTGAACATTTTTTAAACGTCCCCTGAACGTTTTTTAAACCTTCTCTGAAACTTTTTTTAAACGTCCCATAAAACGTTTTTAAACGTCCCTAAAACGTTTATTGTACGTCCTAGAAACGCTTTGGAACGTTTCCGAACGTCATTTAAACATTTATTATACCTCTCCAAATTTTGCAGGTAGGCATAAAAAATTAAATTTTTACAACCGTCCTAAAAACGTTGTTAAAACGTGGGGACGTTTTAAAAACTTAAACCCATAAAAACGTTCCAGGGACCCTCCAGGGACCTCTACCGGACCCAGAGGAACCTAGGCGTACGTTTTTAAAACGTCCCCTAGGTCCGAAATGGACGTTTTTAAAAAACACCTGTGTTACTAGTAAGGACACTTATCGTAAAGGCAAGCCTTATAGGAAGCGAAGCTATCGTCAAGCTTTCTCTTTTTTGGTTATTATTTTTGACATGTTTTCCTCGGTTTCGCATTGGCGGTTCTGTTTAATTTGAAGATGTTGTTTTACACAGTATGAAGGTACCTAAACTATATATATTTATGTAATTAGAATTAAAAAGTTATGCTGCAAACTATCTTGAAACTGTATCATTATTAAATAGATCTTTAGACTGTGTTAAAACCACATTTTTACAATAACAACGAGCCGCCAATGCGAAACCGAGGAAAACATGTCAAAAATTATAACCAAAAAATAGAAAATCAGAGTTAGGCTTCGCTACCTGTAAAGCTTGCTTGACGATGAGTGACCTTAGTTACTAGGGGAGGAATCCGCAGAGAAACAACAAGACATCATCACTCAAATTAACGCTTGGATAAAAAAATATGACGCATCCGACTAAATAAACAAAATTAATTCATGTTGACTTTACTAATATTAAACTCATTAATCATATTCCAGTATCAATAAACGACAATACCAATCAGGCTAAATACTTTGGCGTGACGGGACGCTTTATAAAATTGTTACGCTGGAACGCACACGTTAAAAAAAAGGAAACATGAATTTCTTTATAGGAAACGATTTAAAATTAGCCATAAATAATGAAATTTATAAACCAGATATCAAATCAACTTGGACTTACGGAACTCTGCTGTTATTAAAAATCAAACGCTGAATATATTCAAAGATTCCAAAACAAACTAACGAATAGTATTCACTGGCATTTAAATATCAAAACTGCTGAAAAAGCAATAAAAAGAAATACAAAAAGTAATAAAGAAAGACACCATAATAACTCCTCAATGTAATATATAAGCTTTTCACGAAAATATTAACAGATTTGACGGATATCAATCAAAAGCAGGCTTCAGAAAAGGTTTCAGCTTTCGATAGTATTGAGCATCTTTAATTAATTTGCCGAATAGATCACAGATACACAGATTTAACAGCCAATTTAATAGAGAAGCAACAGCTTTAATCAAAATCCACGAAGGAACCAACCCAATCCGTAGAAGAAGAGGTTTCGGACAGGGTGGCACAATATCCTGTAAACTATTTAACCAGGCCCTAGAAGATGTTTCTAAAAACTTAGATTGGGAAGAAATAGGCATCAAAGTAAACAGACAATACTTGAACCACCTAAGATATGCTGATGATATCGCCTTAATAACAGATAAGAAAGAAGAACTGATAAAAACGCTGGAAGAACTGGATACAGCAGCTAAAAGTATAGTCTTGAGTTTGAACTACACTAAAATCATAACAAACACAGATAAAGATATAATGATCAGGATAAACCAAGAGACAATAGAACAAGTAGAGGGGCAAATTATTAAACTAAAAACAGCTGGAATCAAGAGACGAATAAGATTGGCCTGGGCAGCATTCCATAAATTAAGCTACATATTAAAAAATAAAAAATATCCTCAGTACCTCAAAACGAAAGTGTATAACCAATGTATCATCCTGTACTTACCTATGGATCTCAGACCTGGACACAAAATCAAACATGGATAAGGATAAGGATAAGGATAAGAAAAGCCCAAAGATCAATGGAAAGACAAATGTTACATGTAAAGCTAACCGATAGAAAAAGGAATAAATGGATAAGACGTAAAACAAAAGTAAGGGATGTCAGAGGAGAAGTAGCAAAACTAAAATGGAAATTTGCCGGTCATAATATCATAACCTTAAGGACCTTAAGGAGTAAAGTATTTGCACTAGTGGATTAGGAAGGTTTGTGAAATAATACATTAAAGTAGTTGTTTTTAGATAAATAAAAATTGATAATGCTTTAGTTATTACACTATTCGCTGAGAGGTCTTCATGCATTTTTCGTGTGTTCGCAGGGATGGAAGCCCTGACCTTTGGGAAAAGATTTCCACTTGTTGCATATCTGTCAAACTCAGGCCAAATAAAATATGATGAAAATTCACTTTTTTATTACTTAACCGATATTTTTTCAAACTAATTTTGTTTTATTTTATAAAAACTCAAAAAAAATTTGTCTTCTGAATTTTCCAAAATTATCCTGTTTTTCATGTTTGAGCCATATTGTATTTGGCATGAGTTGGACATTTCAACCCTTGGAGTCAACTTTGCAATGATACAAAAAGTGCATGAAGGTATACGAATAGAGTAATGTATGTCAGAATATAATCTGAAGAAAGCATAATTTAGGATAAAACCAAATTGCTCATTATTAGCTTTAATTAAAATAACTAAACAAAAAAAGAAAATCAAAGTTATTATTCTACTGTGACGAGATTTTAATTGAGTAGTGTTAAATAAAGATCGTAAAAAGACAAAAGCACTGAGTCTGTCTGTCTGTAACGACCAACGCGCATAACTCAAAAACCGCTTGCCCGATTTTAATGAAATTTAGTACCTACGCTGGGTTTTGGGTCGAGATGGTCCCATTTAAAAATGAACAAAATCCACCGAACACAAGCCAAATAAAAGGGTGGGGGTATATTTCAAAAAATACATTTTACTTAAAAAAAAAGGGTGTAGGTAAACTAAAAAAATTAGTGTTTATGTGGAAATATGGCGTGTGTGATATCAAACGAAATGCAATTGAGTCTGGAGTTAAAAAAAATACATTTTAGTTTAAAAAAAAAGGTGGGGGTAGATTTGAAAAATTAAAGTTTAAGTCAAGTCAAAACATGGCTTGTGTGGTATCAAACGAAAGGTAATTGAGTCTGGAGTTCAATAAAATATATTTCAGTTTTTAGTTATATTAGCTCACACGTACACTATAACTATAGTACCTAGTGTGAGCTTAGGTGCCCATAGATTGGCAGAGTATTTTTTTTTTTAGATAACGCCGAAAATATGTTCTGTATGGGTGTATTTCGACCTATCTTAGCAATATCGTCGTGATGTATGTCTGTGTGTGTGTGTGTATGTGTGTGTGTGTGTGTGTGTCTGTCCATAACACGATAGCTCCTAAACTGCTGAACCGATTTTCATTAAACTTTTACGTAAAATAGTGTTTGACACTATTAGGAGCTTTTTAAGATTTTGGCCAAAATCCATTAATGCTAATGAAAGTTTATTGACAATTTAAAAAATTTTAACGAAGCATTGCATCAATATGAGGTTTCCGTAATATAGTAGACCACATTTTTTTCAATAATTTGTATTATAACCAAAAACTTCGTAGGAGCTTTCGTTTCTGAGATATTTACAAAAAACTGTTTTCAAGGCTGATATATCATGGAGTTCACTCTTAGGGAATAAAATTATTACTCTAACACCAGTAACCAGTATTTACTGAGACCTTAAGACTTAGCATTGTAGACCGGGTTTAAGTATCAAGTCTACAGACTTGATACCGACCGGTTTAAGTGTGTGTAAACCAAAATATTTTATTCTTTTTATATATTTATAACCTTTGTGTGGAAATAATGTCTTTGTTACAACGAAAAAAGAGTACACTAGAAGTGCGTGCTAATAGGCTTGCCAGGAAGTAGGGATGGGCGGAACAGCGTATTTTTAGGAACAGGTATAAACTGTTCCGGTTCCAGAAAAAACCTGTTCCGAAAATTCTGCTCCTGTTCCGAACTGGACTGGGCAAAAGAGCGTAGCGTGCCTGACGGGGTGGGAGGTCGAATGTTTAGTAAATATTGGTGTAAGAGTTCACTAGAAGTGCGTGCTAATAGGCTTGCTAGGAAGTAGGGATGGGCGGAACAGCGTATTTTTAGGAACAGGTATAAACTCTTCCGGTTTTAGAAAAAACCTGTTCCGAAAATTCTGCTCTTGTTCCGAACTGGACTGGTCAAAAGAGCGTAGCGTGCCTGACGGGGTGGGAGGTCGAATGTTGAAAAGGGCGCCCCCACAAAAATTTGTGACAAAAAAAAAACAAAGTCATCAGGTCTTCACTTTGCTCTCTTTGTTCGTAGACAGCAGCCGATTATTTCTGTTATCCGTGGATCTGTTCCGACCAAACGGAACAACTTGCAAAACCTGTTCCGAGTAAAAACCTGTTCCGAAATGAACAGGTACTGCTCTGAGAGCCCATCCCTACTAGGAAGGTATCAGTGTTTTGAATACAGACTTTGAAAATTTTCGAAGCCTGTGGTTTTGAATTTGTTTTTTGTATTTGGGTATGTTAATTATTTTAAAAATCGGCGAAATAGCAAATGTTTTCAATTGTTTACCAGAACGCGAATTTTTTTAATGTGTTGTGAGGTATATTTTGTAATGAAGTGGCCGCTCAATGGCGGAGAAGTAAAAATTATTATTTTTTGTTTTGCTGTAAGTTGTAGTTTCTAAATGAAGACTGGTAAATTTTGTAAAAAAAATTTGCGGTTTTTGCATTTGCAACTTTATTAAATAGAACTAAAATAATTATTTATTTAAAAAGTGCGGAAATTGGTACTTTTCCGCACGCGACGGTCAAGTCGTTAAGGGAGAAAAACAGACATTACACATGTCCACCTAAGCAATGCCACTGCCCCTAAGAGGCCGACACCTGTGAAGGGGCACGGCTAGCCAGCACCGTTCCCTTAGTATTGTTAACAAAGTATAAAAGGCAACTTTATAGGGGTATAGTCAACCACGGACACCGGTGTTTCGGAAAAAGGCATTTCCATCCTCAGCGTGGCTTGCCTGACACAAAGTAGAACAAACTAACTACAAGATACAAGGTAAATCAAAAAGAATGAAAAAATAAGTAAAACCTATTTTTTATTCTACGAGTGAAACGACAGCGAACCAAGGAAACTAAGTCCATGGCGGGACGAAAACGTCCAACGGTCTATAAGGAAGAAAGACATTTTGTCACAGTTCAACCAGACCATGCTATCACCGTCTCCACGGTATCGGTTTGAAACCGAAAACAAATTGTTACTTAAACTATCTACTACCATCCAAGTCGCACGGGCTTTACCCACAGTAAGGGAATGGGATCGCCACTAGCGCGGGTCAAGGACTTTACGGTGCGGGTGACGCGGTCAACCAGAAGTTCATCTCGGATACTAGTGCCCGGTGTCCCGGGTCCGACACCTCAAACGATGACTCCTCCCCGTGTACCGGGATCTCAGGGACGTGGAGGCGATCCGTTTCTCCGTCCGTAGTCGCAAGCCGGGACAGGCAACTACGCCCCTACCTACAACCTTTTTCGTAAAGTTACTTTTCCGCGGTTTTGCTTTTTATTTTTTTGCGTGCGGTGAAATGACTACTCTACTAGTGCGGAAAACTTACTTTACCGCACAAGTACGAAAACGTTGAACTTTCTGCAACCGAATGACTGCGAAAATGTGCGCTTTCCGCACGCGAGTAGGTAATATTATATTACATAATAAGAGAAGAAGTGACAAATTTCACACGAGCGTGAATGTTGTGAACGAGGCGCTAGCCGAGTGAAACAATACGCAAGTGTAAGAAAGTTACTAGATAGTTTAAGTTATGCTACGTATTTTTACGTAAGCATGAGATTTGACAGATACGCAAGCGCACTTCGTCACACCGTCGTCAAGGTCATGTTAGAAGCCTACGTATTTACGTTAACTTACGGCAGTCTGCGGGCACCTTAACGTTACCAAAGAATAGAATTGGTTGATTGACCGATCGAAAAATGAGGCCTAGACGATAATTTCCGCTTCCAGTACCAACGATTCTTTGCAAATATATCTCTACTGTAGTTGAGAAGACAAAAAACAAAATTGTAACATCAAAAACACACAGTGCCGCATTCCATATTCTCTGCTATTAGTAAACTTGTTATGGTAACGTAAAAACATTCAACTTAAACTCAAATTTGGAACAAAACGAGGGGGCTTAACGTGCAGTTTTACGTAAAAATACGTAGCACAACTTAAACTATCTACTTTCTATCCAGTTGTGTACGCTATTTTTCCTACGAACACTGTTACTATATAATTTTTGTGAAAATTGTTCATTAATTTTGAACAAAAATGGAACTGCTTTTCCGCACATCTGTGGAAAAGTACTTTACAACGCATGTGCGGAAAAGTATGGTGACAGTTAACGTCATCGTACACTTTACCATACAGGTGCGGAAAATAACTTTTCCACATAGTGCGGAAAAATTTCTGCACACGGGTGAAATTTAACGTTTTCTGAGGATGCAAATCTTGTAAGCTATCATTTTTATGTGGGGCTTCCATGTCAACCCGGCCACCTTAAAAATTTTGATTTTAATAAAAATTTGTTTTTTGGTTCCTCTATAGATACCGATTACACCAAGATAAAAAATTTGAAAAAATGTTGCGATTCCTTAAATCTACAGGGTCTTCTTTTATATTCTTAATTGGTTTATGTTTTTCCCTGAAAAAATAAGAACTTTGCGAAAAAAAATAGTACTGTTTAGAAATAAGAACAAGAGGCTTTAAGAAAAAAATATTGAAAATGACAAATAATCGCATCAGTGACCTTAGTACAAGACAATAAATTTAAAAAATCGCCATTTTGAAAATGTGACCCTTCGATTTTTTATAGTTTTTAAAAAAAAAGATGCTCCAATATTTTGTCTATTGTCTTTTAAAATTTTAGAGTGGGCCAAGAGGTATAAATACAAAAAAGAAAAATTCTTGTGTAAGTGCGCGGAGGCCTTGGCAGTACCTATAATTATGTATATGGGCAAGCGAGCAGTCCTATTGAGGCGCCCTGGGTGTGAATCAATATACATTTTATTAAGCAAAGTTGTTTTGCTTTAAGAAAAAAATCCCCCTTGCATATGACATCAGTGGCGTCACATCACAAGACGGGCCTTGGCCTTCCACTATTTAAAACCTTATCGGCTACCAACATTGTGGCACATTTTTCTAATTAAGTAGAGTTTATACAGCAACATGGCATGACATAAGACATAGCATGACATAACATAACAGAGTTGAGCTTATGACAAACCCTGTTGGTGTTTATAAAAGATGCCCAACTTTTATCTTTTTTTGTCATGTCTTGTGTGAAATCACATTACGTGCATGATCGCGACGTCATTTGTTTACGATTTTTTACCATAACCCTAGTTTTATATTGTGTTTGGATAGTTTTGATGTGGTTTTTTTTGTTTAAAAAAGAAATAATTATGCAAAAAAGGTAAGCAAAACGTCAGATATTTAAGTACATATAAGTAGGTAGCCTTTTTTTCATTCATTTTTGTTGCAGGTAATTGGGGCTCCCCTAATACATGTGATGATGGCCCTTTGGTTAGTTTAAGTGATGTATATACTTGTTTTAGATGGATGAAGAAGTACAGCTTCTAGTTCTCATTGGCCTTGCAGCTAGTGCTATATGTATAACAAGAGTGTGAAAAAGAAGGCACTTTAAAATTCGCCCAATGAATAAGAAGTTCAAGCCATTTTTTTTGGCATTCTTATCTTTGTACCACTTGTCTTTTTTATTATACAGGGCAGAGAAGCCCTGCACCTGTTCAATAAATTAACCATCGTCCATATTTTCAAAACAACAACAGAAAACTAAATGACAGAAGACAGCTGACAGTTCCAAAATCACATGAACAAAAGTCAAGCTGTGACTGGACCAAGCTTTATATTATGTCATGTTATGTTTTTCATGAGCATGAAGTTAGCGAAGCACCCATCGCAGATCGAATCGTGACTAGGTGGATAATTTGCCGTTAATTAGTCGTGAATTAGTTGTGGAAAAATTAATTTTGTCGCTCTTATTTTTGACCGTTTTTGAGGGTGCTTCGCTAACTTCTTATGAAGTTAGCGAAGCACCCTCGTAAAAATGGCTTTTATCAAAATCGAATATGGTGGATAATTTGCCGCTAATTAGTCGTGAATTAGTTGTGGAAAAATTAATTTTGTCGCTCTTATTTTTGACCCTTTTTTTGGGTGCTTCGCTAACTTTATATTTTGGCACCCATCGCAAATCGAACCGCTACTAGGTGGATAATTTGCCATTAATTAGTCGTGAATTAGTTATGGAAAAATTAATTTTGTCGCTTTTATTTTTGACCGTTTTTGAGGGTGCTTCGCTAAATTCATATGAAGTTAGAGAGGCACCCTCGTCATAAATGGCTTTAGACATGACGTATCGAAATCGAATATGGTGGATAATTTGCCGCTAATTAGTCGTTAATTAGTTGTGGAAAAATTAATTTTATCGCGTTTAGTTTTGAGTGTTTTTTGGGTGCCTCTCTAACTTCATATGAAGTTAGCGAAGCACCTTCAAAAACGGTCAAAAATAAGAGCGACATAATTAATTTTTCCACAACTAATTCACGACTAATTAGCGGAAAATTATCCACCATATTCGATTTTGATAAAAGCCATTTTTACGAATGTGCTTCGCTAACTTCATATGTAGTTAGCGAAGCACCCTCAAAAACGGTCAAAAATAAGAGCGACAAAATTAATTTTTCCACAACTAATTCACGACTAATTAGCGGCAAATTATCCACCATATTCGATTTTGATAAAAGCCATTTTTACGAGGGTGCTTCGCTAACTTCTTATGAAGTTAGCGAAGCACCCTTAAAAACGGTCAAAAATAAGAGCGACAAAATAATTTTTTTTACAACCAATTCACGACTAATTAACGGCAAATTATCCACCTAGTAGCGATTCGATTTGCGATGGGTGCCAAAATATGAAGTTAGCGAAGCACCCAAAAAAAAGGTCAAAAATAAGAGCAACAAAATTAATTTTTCCACAACTAATTCACGACTAATTAGCGGCAAATTATCCACCATATTCGATTTTGATAAAAGCTCTTTTTACGAGGGTGCTTCGCTAACTTCATATGAAGTTAGCGAAGCACCCTAAAAAACGGTCAAAAATAAGAGCGACAAAATAAATTTTTCCACAACTAATTCACGACTAATTAACGGCAAACTATCCACCCAGTCACGATTCGATCTGCGATGGGTGCTTCGCTAACTTCATGCTCATATGTTTTTTGTATAAACAGTCATTTTTCCTTCTGTAATGTTATGTCATGTCATGCTATGTCTTATGTCATGCCATGTTTCTGTATAAACTCTACTTTAGAATACCTAGTCCAGCACTGTTATGACACTAGATGCCACTATACATGGTGTCCCAAATTCGATTTCTTTTGGGAAATCTCGACCCTCACTTTCGAGTATCCAGTATAAAGGAAAGCGGTTTGGTAGGAGGGCTAGAACTTTGATGTTTATAAAAATTAAATTTTTGCTCATAATTGTTAAAATCAAATTTTTTAAGTGCAAAAGTGGCCGGGTTGACATGGAAAGCCGTGGAAGAACGTTTTTGATGTAAAGGGGTGAGGGGGTCCGCCACTGCGAATCGCAAAAAACATTCATAATTAACTCAGTCAATTGACATCAAAGGTTTTTTTTTGAACAATTCATTGCATAACAATTATTTACAATTGAATGTCATTGTCGATAATCATAGTAGCTCTTGTTAAATTAATTTTCTGTTATTAACAACAATTACAGTTCAATTTGAAGATAAATGGAATTTTATTAATAAATTACTGAGTACAAAAAATATTTTTAAAATTTATTCTTATTTATATCATGTGGATCAGAAAATACAGTTTTAAACTATATTTAAAAGCTAACTGTTTATTTCTAAGGGATCCGGAAAAATCCTATGTATACTTTTATATCATAACAAAAACATTTTATGTAAAAAAAAGCTAAGTACTCGAAAGTGGTATTGCGTAAAAAGAATTCACATAAATGTTCTCCAATACAAATTTTAAAATGAAAGGTTCTTACTGGTTTGGAAATGTTTATTTAAACTTCTTTATGTGCAATTTAGCACTGTGTCTAAGAGTCATTTGCAGCCGTAATAGCCAAGTTTAGAAAAATATTTTCAAACTAGAAAAAACCTTTCATTTTGAAATTTGTATTGGAAAACTTGGCTTTACTTTTATCTCAATTTTTTTTACGCAATACCAGTTTAGCGTACTTTTTTTTACATCAAATGTTTTTGTTATGATTTCACTCCTTTTTTAAAGGATTTGGATAATATTTAAGTTTTAAAGTAGTAAAATTTGCGGAATATTGTTCAAAATTTTTGCAATGCCTTATTAAAAATTTCGATTTTTTTTATATTTTCCTATGGTTTTATCATAGTTCCTACCATCCTAGTGTTCCTGGAAGTATGCAATGTTAATTTTACATTATTTAACATTTATAGGGGAGGAAAGTAAATTAAAAATAAGGTGTTTTTAAATTTTTCCTATAGTTTCATTATAGTTCCTATCAGTCTTCCAAAGCTCAGCTCTTTAGCGTTTCTGGAAGTGGATAATGTTACTTTTACATAACTTTACATTTATAGGGGAGGAAAGTTAATTGAAATTTGGAGTTTTTCAATTTTCTTTTATAGTTTTATCATAGTCCCTATCGAAGGGGAGACACCAAGAAGGCAGTAAAAACAAAAAAAAATGTTGTTTTTAGTAAGTCTGAACTCTGAACTTAAGAACCAGATGAAAATAAAATTTTAATAACAGTTAAATAATTTTTGTGAAAAAAAATAAAATACTCTGCCAATTTATGGGCACTTAAGCTCACACTAGATACTCTATTTATAGTGTACATGTGAGCTAATATAACTAAAAACTGAAATATATTTTATTCAACTCTAGACTCAATTACCTGTCGTTTGATACTACACAAGCCATGTTATTACTTAAACTCAAATTTGTGAAATCTACCCCCACTTAAAAAAAAAACTAAAATGTATTTTGTTTAACTCCAGACTCAATTACCTTTCGTTTGATATCACACACGCCATATTTTCACATAAATTCTAATTTTTGAAATTTACCCTCACCCTTTTTTTTGTTAAATAAACTAAAATGTATTTTGTTTAACTCCAGACTCAATTACCTGTCGTTTGATATCACACACGCCATATTTTTACATAAACTTAATTTTTGAAATCTACCCCCACCCTTTTATTTGGCTTGTGTTTGGTGGATTTTGTTTATTTTTAAATGGGACCATCTCGAGCCAAAACCCAGCTTAGGTACCAAATTTTATTAAAATCGGGCTAGCGGTTTTTGAGTTATGCGCGTTGGTCGTTACAGACAGATATACAGACAGACAGACAGACAGACAGACAGACAGACAGACAGACAGACAGACAACACAACAAAAAAGTTTCAAAATCATCTGAAACGCAAAGATATATAAAAATTTTTGAAATCGGAGCAACTTTTTTTTTCTCGAAAAAATTAGGATCACTATAAGCTCACACTACTATAGTATAGTATATGTGTGAGCTAAAAATGTTGATTTTAAGTTAAAATTTAGTTTAACAAGATTTTTGTGAAACTTTAGTTACGAATTTATTGCCGCTTTAACACGAGGTTTTTACTAGGGCCGCTGCGTGCTGAGGCCCCCCTATTACACCGGTGCGGTGCCCCGCACACAGGCGGATTTCACGAAAAAGCTGGTCAAAACCTAAGATCCATTTACAGCCCCCTAAAATTGCATATAGTAATAAAAAAATATATGATTTATTGTTTAAAAAAGATAAAGAAGAAAAATTCTTTAAGGACCCCGCACAAAAAAATTAAATTTGGAACTTTACTAATTAATTAAAATGTTTCCTAAAAAATCGTTGAAACCAGAATTTTGCCTGTCTAAATTTATAAAAGATATTGCAATATTTGATTTTAATAATTGCATAGCTCCATGAAAAAATGTTTTAACCAGCATGTAGGTATGTAAAATTCGCAATTGCATAAAACAATGTGATATTTTTGCAAAAACAAGTTAATTAAACTTTTTCTGCTTTTTCCGACTTTCGTTATAAATGAAGTATATTGTCTAGCAAGAAAAATACTCTGCCAATATATGGGCCCCTAAGCTCACACAATGTACTATAGTTATCGTGTACGTGTGAGCTAATATAACTAAAAAATTAAATATATTTTATTCAACTTCAGACTCAATTACCTTTCGTTTGATACCACACAAGCCATATTTTGATTTGAACTCTAATTTTGAAAAAAAATACCCTTTTTAAAAAAAATATATAAAATGTATTCTGTTTAACTTCAGACTCAATTACCTTTCGTTTGATATGACACACGCCATATTTTCCCTTAAAATCTAATTTTTCAAATCTACTCCCACCCTTTTTTTTTAAACAAACTAAAATGTATTTTGTTTAATTTAAGACGCCTAGTAAAGCAAGTGAAAATATGACGTGTGTGATATTAAACGAAATATAGGTAATTGAGTCCGTAGTTTAACAAAATACATTATAGTTTTCGTTTTTTTTTAAGGGTGGGGGTAGATTTCAAAAATTTGAGTTTAAGTCAAAACATGGCTTGTGTGGTATCAAACAAAAGGTAATTTAGTCTGGAGTTGAATAAAATATATTCCAGTTTTTAGTTATATTAGCTCACACGTACACTATAACTGTAGTACCTAGTGTGAGCTTAGGGGCCCATATATTGGCAGAGTATTTATTTGAAAATTCTAAAGCAAAAAATGTATGTGCAAGTATAAATGATTGCACTGTACCTAAAACTATTTAATTTTTTTTGTGGTAGAAAACTGAAAAAAAAAACATGTGGATATGACGTCAAATACGAATTTTACATGTTAATTTCGATCTGCAGGTGAACAAAAGGTCACTTTTGGGTAAAAAATAAGTAAATTGTAAATAGATTCATGGCATTTATGTAATTAAAATTAAATTATTATGATAAATTATACGAAAAATTGTAATAGAAAAACTGGACAATTTATATCGGTAGATTTTTTTAAATTGATATGATTTTATAGATAATTCTAGGAGAGTTAATAATCCACAGTACATTGGTCAATTTTTTAAGTGATGAATAACGAACTGAATTTTCCTAAATCTGAGGGCACGGCATCGGCAGTGCCTCGCCAAGTTCGCGCGCCGTAACCATCTTTTCTGGAAACATTTCAGCAGAGATTTGACCTACGTAAAACTCTACTTCCGAATGAGCTACGAATCTCAAACTTTGCACAGTCATAGATCTCCATGGAGTTAACAACCCCTCCAAGTTTCATGGAATTCCATAAAGTAGTAAAGTAGTTACGAAATTTCAAAAAACGTCAAAATTGCCACTCACTCACTGACTCACTCACTCACTCATGTATAGATCATCAATATTCTACGGTACTTCCAGACATGCTACAAAGCTGAAATTTGGCAGACTGATAGAAATTATGACCAAACCCCTGGGAAAAATCAAAAAACCCCAAAATTTTAATTTACTCCCCTTCCCTATACATTTAAAGTTATATAAAAGTAGCATCGCCCACTTCCAGAAATGCTAGAGAGTTGAGCTTTGGCAGACTGATAGGAACTCTGATAAAACTATAGGAAAAAATAAAAAAACCTCAAAATTTTAATTTACTTCCCTCCCCTATACATTTAAAGTTATGTTAAAGTAGCATTGCCCATTTCCAGAAATGCTAGAGACCTGAGCTTTGGAAAACCGATCGTAACTATGATAAAGTTATAGAAAAAAATTAAAACACCCCAAAATTCTAATTTACTTTCTTCCCCTATAAATGTAAAGTTATGTAAAAGTAACACTGCCCACTTCTAGAAACGCTAGAGAGCTGAACTTTTTAAGACTGAAAGTCAATATGATAAAACTATATGAAAAAATTTAAAAACACGACAATTTTAATTTATTTCCCTCTCCTATAAATGTATATTTTTATAAAACTAACATTGCCCACTTCCAGAAACGCTAGAGAGGTGAGCATTGGAATGCTAATAGAAATTATGATAAAACCATGGGAAAAAATTTAAAAAGTCCAATATTTTCATTTACTCTCCTCCCCTATAAATATAAAGTTATGTAAAAGTAACATTGTGCAGTTTCAGAAACGCTAGAGAGCTGAGCTTTGGAAGGCTAATAGGAACTACGATAAAACCATGGAAAAAAATTAAAAAACCTCAAAAATTTAAGTAAGGCAGTGCAAAAGTTTTGAACAATATTCCGAATATTTTACTACTTTAAAAAATAAGTATTATCCAATTCCTTTAAAAAAGAAGTGAAATCATAACAAAAACATTTCATGTAAAGAAAGGCCAAGTACGCGAAAATGGCATTTCGTAAAAAGAATTGAGATAAAAGTAAAGCCAAGTTCTCCATTACAAATTTCAAAATGAAAGGTTCTTACTAGTTTAGAAATATTTTTCTAAACTTGGCTATTACGGCTGTAAATGACTCTTAGGCACAGTGCTAAATTGAACATAAAGAAGTTTGGCTGTAATAGCAAAGTTTAAAAAAATATTTCCAAACTAGTAAGAACCTTTCATTTTGAAATTTGTATTGGAGAACTTGGCTTTACTTTTATCTCAATTCTTTTTACGGAATGCCATTTTCGCGTACTTGGCCTTTTTTTACATGAAATGTTTTTGTTATGATAGTTTTATTTTGCCGAAACGTCCAACTTTTTCCTCTGAAAAAATTCTAAAAAGTGATTCTTAACAGAGTAACAGAGTATGCAGGCGTAGCCATCTTTCGAGCGTAGGAGTGACTAAACCAAACGATAAGATTTGTAAGACAATTTTGCCATTTACTTTTAAACACATTTTTTAAGCTACAGGAAAAAAAAATCCTAGTTCTTTACTGTTAATTTATATCGTTATTTTGACAAGTTTGGTGTGGAGGATACCAACGGCGGCTCGTATCATTACAACATGGTAGTGCCCGAATTTTGAGTCAGTAAAAAAAAATTTGGGTGTTGCGCCCAAACGTTTACCCACAAGTCATTGAAAACACATACCTACTACTACTATGTTTGGGGTCTCTAATTTAATTATTTTTGAAAGAAACCAGCCCATGCCCACCCAAATTTAGCCATGAAATTTTTGAAAAAATTCTGCTGAAATAATTGAAATGTATTGTAAAGGGCGTAAATTAAAACTCCATTAATGCTCCACCCACAAAAACAATGCGAGTAATACGACTAACTAATGTCCTGAGACAGGCAGAAAATATCATTGATTTTTCCCATTCAAACGGATAAAATCTATTTCTGTTCGAAGCAGTCAAGAGAAAAATGGCACACACCAGGGGCGACTAGTGCATAAGGGCTGCAGAGCTGCAGAACCCCCAACATTTTCACATTACTTGACTATTTTTCAGCCGCTGCTATTTTTCTAAAATTATTGGAATAGCAGTATATTTTCGGTCCGGTGTTGGTATAGTAAGCCTTCAAATCGCGTACGTGTGTTGAGTATGACGCCGCGCGCCGTCGCGGAAGGTCACATTCCACAGTCGGTCAAATGAAGTTATTGGCATTGTTGCGCTGCTAAATTGCAACACAACATAGCTGGGCGGCTAACGAGATCTGTGCTCGGCTAGGAACCCCTTTCTTCGCCCCGCACAGCACTTGCTCATGGGTTTAGATAGCGAAATCTGGGCAAAAATAGAGCTGCAAAACTTGCAGTTCCAGTACAATTCCGGGCGGGCGGGCTCAGCGTTGCGTGTTTGCGGGCGCATTTATTTAATTAGAGGACGCCAAACGCATGAGCGGGAGGTTATGGTCGTGTTTGTTGTTTGTTTTAGTATATTTGTGTCACAATGAATGTGGTGGATAATTTAATTATTGTAAAAAAATTCTCTCTCTTTACTTATGAAGAAAAACTAAAACTGAATGAAGAAGGACGGCCATTGCCCGATATTTTAATAGAAAAGTGTGGTTCAAGCCGGGGAAAATCGTATCGTGTTTGCGTTTTAGTATCCCATTCATCGCGTCGCGTCGATTCGGAGTGTGATCCATATAATTGCACAAGCTTACCCAATTTCATATAAATAATAAACTAAAAAGAAATGCATAAAATAAAGTAAAAACCTATAAAGATGTTTTAAAACTGCAAAAGAAACGTGTTTTTGCAGAAAAATACGGTAGTGCCCTGGCACCGTGGCACTACCTCACGAGCCGCCACTGGGGGATACGGCGGTCAAAACATTAACATTTGTGGGACAAAACGTTTTTTTATGTTTCATATCATGACGTCTTTAGATTTAAACAAAAAATTATTATTACCTAATGAATTTTTTACAGCCACTAAATTGACTCTAGTGCCTACGCCATGGGCGCACCAAGGGGGGGGGGCGGGGCCCAGCCCCCCCGCAAGCCTTAGATTTTTTTACATATTTTCTACATATTTCATAAAAAAACACAAAAAATAGCTTAAAATTTGACATCATGAGGCTTCGGCCCCCCCCAAGAGGCCTCGAGCCCCCCCAAGACACATTCCTGGGTGCGCCACTGGCCTACGCACTCTATCAAAAAAAACTTATAAGAATGTTCGCAAGGGAAAAAGTTTGGTGTACAAGCAAGAAAAAGCTATTTACAAAAATTCTGCTTGTTAATCATAACTTAAAAAATAGACCTGGACTATTAAGGAAACTGAATTTTATTTTGATAATGATCTCAATACTTAAAGTTTTTATAATACTAATATGAATAATAAATGAATCATGAAACGTTAATGGATTTGTCGCGTGAGCCAACTTTAATATTAGACGTTCTTTTGTGAGCTTAATATAGTTACTACCTTAGAGTAATAATAATATAAAGAGAAGAAGTCAACCGCGGCCCCATGTAAATTTTCCCTATTCGTGGCGGTCATTCCTGAAAACTTAGAATTTGCAGAATCCCCGGCGATGGCAACATAGCTGCGTCACTGGAATCATCTCGAAAAAACCACACTGGGCTGAATTTTCACAATATTTTCAGAAACATAGCACTTCTTGTTTATTTTTACGTCCAACTAAGTTCTTTTTTACAAAAATAAAACTCAGAACACAGAAAAAACACCAAAAATTCAATATACCGAGTCCGCCGGCCAAGACAACACTGCATTTAATACAAACACATGTTACTGTCAGTGTCGACCTTAGAGCTTAGGAATATCTGGGCTAACCGTTCATGACTTGAGGACCCACCTAATTAAACTTGTTGGCATTATATAAGTGAAAAAATAATCTTTTGTTTGAAACTCGTAGACAATGATTGAGTAGAAATAAAACTTTGGACTTCCATTGTCTTTATCTGAGGGCACGGCAGTGCCTCGCCAAGTTCGCGCTGCCGTACCATCTTTTCTTGAAACATTTCAGCCCATATATGACCTATCTAAAACTCTACTTCGGAAAGAGCTACGAATCTCATACTTTGCACAGTCGTAGACCTTCATAGAGTTAACAACCCCTCCAAGTTTCATAGACTTCTATAAAGTAGTTAAGTAGTTACGAAATTTCAAAAAACGTCGAAATTGCCACTCACTCACTGACTCACTCACTCATGTATAGATCATCAAAATTCTACTGTACTTCCAGACATGTTACAGAGCTGAAATTTGGCAGAATATTTTAATTTACTTCCCTCTCCTATAAATGTAAATTTATATAAAAGTAACATTGCCCACTTCCAGAAACGCTAAAGAGCTGAGCTTTGGAAGGCTGATAGAAACTATGATAAAACCATGGGGAAAACACAGAAAAACTACAAAACTACTAAATACTTAGAGAAAATTAAAACAATCCTATGAAATTTTCTTTTAAATGGTTAATAGTGCTTTAACTCTCCAAACAGAAAAGCCGCATTTTAAAATAATGAAACAGAATATCCTTTATACCGGTTAAAACTGTTGGAACAATGACTGATAGTTAATCGTTCTCTACAATAGGAAAAAGGATTCCCTTTTTACCTGGGGATATAGTCCAAGTAGCTCAAAACGAAACCCGGCAAATATTTTCTTTGACCCGGCCCTGCTAACACGAAATCCGTAATATGATGTCATACACCTGTTGCCACGTCCTGAAAAAATTGTGGGAAAAGGGGCCGTTCATAAATTATGTTGTCTAAATGACTTTTTATCGCAGATTGTAATAAGAAATCCACAGCATAAAACGACGCGACGCGGGCTAGTAAGCGCATGACAAATTATCGCACGGTTTGAATAGCCTAACCAACTCAAAGCACTATATATTTTCGTAAGATAAGAAGTTGATGAACCTTACTTATTATTTATAAAATTTTACAGAGGCAGAGGAGGCGGCAACAGCGGAAAAGCTACATTGTTTACCAACAAATGAATGAATGACCGCCGAAACCGGAGCTACTACTTCTCTTTATATGTTATTACTCTGAGGTTACTACGCCTCTAGTTACAATTCTTATTTGCAGGGGCGGATAATGCATAAGGGCTGCAGAGCTGCAGAACCCCCAAAATTTTCACAGTATATTTTCGGTCCGGTGTTGGTATAGTAGGCCTTCAAATCGCGTACGTGTGATGACGCCGCGCGCCGTCACCGAAGGCCGCATTTCACAGTCGGTCAAATGAAGTTATTGGCATTGATGCGCTGCTAAATTGCAACACAACGTAGCTGGGCGGCTAACGAAATCTGTGCTCGGCTAGGATCCCCTTCCTTCGCCCCGCACCGCACTTGCTCCTGGGTTTAGATAAAATCTAGACAAAAATAGAGCTGCAAACCTTGCAGTTCCAGTACACTTCCAGGCGGGCGGTCTCAGCGTTGCGTGCTTGCGGGCGCATTTATTTATTTAGAAGACGCCAAACGCATGAGCGGGAGGTATGGTCGTGTTTGCTGTTTGTTTGTGTATAATTGTGTCACAATGAATGTGGTGGATAATTTAATTAATGTAAAAAAATTATCTCTCTTTACTTATGAAGAAAAACTAATACTGAAAGAAGAAGGACGGCCATTGCCCGATATTTTAATAGAAAAGTGTGGTTCAAGCCGGGGAAAATCGTATAAAAGGATTTTTACAAGAGACATTTATGCCAGAAACGACTGGATATGCGGATGCAATAAAAAACTTGTGAGTGTGAGTTAAATGTGAAGTTAAATTTAAATACATTTAAGTATACAAACTTATTCGAGTACTGCCCAAAAGTGTAGGAGTACGAGTTCTCAGATGTCTAGAAAATACGCGCAGGCAAAACATTGGTGAGTACATATTATGCTAAGGTAGTGAATGTGAATTAAATCTTTTGTAAAAACGCTATTTTTTCCCAGGCATTGTAATTTTTGCCAAACCAAACTTGGCAATTTTTTACTTTTTATAATAGACACGTGATCTGGAGACTGTAAAAAAATAGCATTTTTTATACCCTATCGGCAGAACTCACAAACTTTACTGTCACGAGCCGCCACTGCTTATTTGACCTAATCTGTGGCCTCTATCGCTCTTTCCGCTTAGCAGAGACACGTGGTAATCACATGGAATCCACGTGAAATCAAAAACCATTAATTTTCAAAAGTAAAATATGACCAAAAATTAACATCGCTAAAAACCACGTTGAAGTGATGTAGAATCTACCTTAACTTTTTGTGAATTCCACATTATACAGAATGTTCAAATTTAAGTGTAAGAATAATAAAAAAAATAAATAGATCCATGACGGATCTAATACCTTCCTGGCTAGCCCATTAGCACACTTGAAGTGAAGCCATGATATATCAGCCTTGAAAACAGTTTTTTGTTAATATCTCAGAAAGTAAAGCTCCTACGCAAGCGCGGATTTGAGGGGGGGGGTAACGGGGTAATTACCCCCCCCCCCCCCCAAAAAAATATGCACTTTTTCCTAATAAAATAAGGGAAACAGGAGAATTACCCCCCCTAAAAAAAATTATATTACAAAAAAAAATTTTGTCGATTATTACCCCCCCCCCCTTGATTTTGACCCAGATCCGCGCTTGCGCCTACGAAGTTTTTTAGTTATTACACAAACTATTGAGCAAAATGTAGTCTACTATATTCCGAAAACCGCATATGGATACGATGCTCCGTTAAAAAGTTAGAATTTTTCTAATTTTTTAATTATCAAAAAATTTCATTAGCATTAATGGATTCTGACAAAAGACAAAGACTCGTGTCAAACGCTATTTTACCTAAAAATTTTATGAAAATCGGTTTAGCGGTTTAGGAGCTATCGTGTTATACGGACAAAAATTATATATACACACACACACACAGACAGACATCACAACGATGCTAATATAGATCAAAATACAGCCAAATAACACATTTTCAGCGTTATCTGAATTTTAAAAAAAAATAATACCTTCTCTAGCCAGTGCTACTAGGGCTAGGAAGGTAAAAAATACTCTGCCAATTTATGGGCACTTAAGCTCACACTAGATACTATGTTTATAGTGTACGTGTGAGCTAATATAACTAAAAACTGAAATATATTTTATTCAACTCTAGACTCAATTACCTTTTGTTTGATATCACACACGCGATATTTTCACATAAATTCTAATTTTTGAAATTTACCCCCACCCTTTTTTTGTTAAATAAACTAAAATGTATTTTGTTTAACTTCAGACTCAATTACCTTTCGTTTGATATCACACACGCCATATTTTTACATAAACTTAATTTTTGAAATCTACCCCCACCCATTTATTTGGCTTGTGTTTGGTGGATTTTGCTCTTTTTTAAATGGGACCATCTCGAGCCAGCTTAGGTACCAAATTTCATTAAAATCGGGCTAGCGGTTTTTGAGTTATGCGCGTTGGTCATTACAGACAGACAGACAGACAGACAGACAGACAGACAGACAGACAGACAACACAACAAAAAAGTTTCAAAATCATCTGAAACGCAAAGATATATAAAAAATTTTGAAATCGGAGCAACTTTTTTTTTCTCGAAAAAATTAGGATCACTATAGCTCACACTACTATAGTATAGTATATGTGTGAGCTAAAATGAACTTGAGATAAATTAATAGAGAATGTACTGTCTTATTGGAAGAAAGTCGAATATAACCATTCAAAACGGGTTGCTGCTTTCTGCAAATACTGAAACCAGATTGGACTTATATGGATTAAATTGTGAAGTTTGTATCGTGTCTCCATGTGAAAATGCAACTGACTTGCGAGGAAAGCACGGCCTAGGACGTTGGAGCTGAACCTTGGCAACACAGCATTTGTTTTATATTCATGGTGTTTGAGTTGAAACCCAATCAGTGCTGTGACCGGTGGTGCCTGGTGACGTTTAAATTGGGGGGGGCAGATATTTAAATTGCATGAAAAATGAGATAAAAAAACTTATATGTATATATATATATATATATATATATATATGTATATATATGTATATATATATATATATATATATATATATATATATATATATATATATATATATCTATATATATATATATAAGTTTTATCCTATTCTTATTTCACTGTCTATTCCTTCTCTCCAGCTTCTCCTTGGCCGTCCTCGTTTTCTTTGGCCAGTTTGTTTCCATTGTAGTATTTGTTTAAGTAGTCTTTCATCATTCATTCTTTATACATGTCCGTACCACACCAGTTGTTTTGTTCTTATATCATCTACTAAAGTACGTTCACCCACTGTCATAATTTCTCTTATTCTTTGATTTGTAACTCTTTCTCTTTTTGATTTCCCTGCTGCTCTTCTCTAATAGTCCATCTCCGTAGCGGAAAGCATTTTTTCTGTTCTATCCTGGATTGGGTATTTATACTCATCACAGGACTGAATTCGCTGCCCGGTATTTAAGATTAGATCCTGTTTCATTCCACCGATACACATATACTCTGTCTTATTGAGATTAACCTCTAGTCCCCATTTATTGTACTCTTCTATTAGTTTTCGTGTCATATACTCGAGGTCGTCATTATCCTGAGCCACTACTATCTGACCATCGGCGAAACATAAAGTATACAAGGTGGTTTCGTCCAACGGAATTCCCATGTTTTGGCATTTTCTCTTCCATACTTTAAGGACTTGTTCCAAGTATATCTTGAAGAGCGTAGGCGAGATACAGCAACCTTGTTTGAGACCTTTATTTACTTGAAAGCTTTTGGTTAGTTTTGCTTTTATTTTAACTTTTGCCTTACTATTGCGGTATAGATAAAAAAACTTACCGAAACAATTTTAGTTTAGTGTTTTCCAAACAAGCAGCTACTTGGTGTAGTTTTTAGTTTATTTATTTATAGTTAAAGTCCATTCGCATTTCTTTTTTATGGCCCCGTGGAGCAACCTCAAAAATCCCACAGAATTTTAAACAGTCTATTAACCTACTAAGTATATGTCTAATTTTTGTCACATTTTCATTATGTTCGTGAATGTTTTGCCTATAGGCACCATTCAATTGGCACCTAATATCAGTCTTTCCTAGCATAAAAAGGTCTATGTGGTTATTTAAATGAATACCACTAACTTTGTGCTTGATATCACACATTCCCATTGAACGCAGGATCACTTCGTAGATTGTTCATAACAAGACAAATAAAGCAAAAAAGCATTTTTTTTTTCACAACCGCACAACCAGTTTTCAGCATCGTATTAATTTTCTATTATAAGTTTTTATGGAACACTCCTCGGCATTACTTTTACTACTTAAATTTTGGTTAATTTTTAGGTCCGGTCTATGTGGCCTTAAAGATTTTATTAGTAGTCGAAGTTCATAAGTAAACGTATTTAAATTTGCACAGTTAATTTTGTAATCGACGGTATTTATTTCCATTTTATAAACAAACGATAACGAAAACAAACAATGACACGTGACCGGCAAGGCTTTTTACTACTGACAAACCCCAAATCAAAACAAATTCATACGCCTTCACACAAGGATAGAAGCGGCAACACTAGAAAGGGCAACGAACGTTTTGACACGATGAATATGGCCGACTTTAACTAAAACAAATTTTCCTCCCGCCCCCGCACGAGAGCAGCCACCCATACACCGCTGAAAAACGGGTGAAATTGAAACCTTGCCCCGCGCGGCGCTGCCGGCTTGTAATTATTTACGCTCAAAAAGTTCCCCAATTAATCGATAATAAGAAGAACTAGACAATCAATGAAAAATACTGTTTGTTGTCTAGTAAAAATTTCGGGGGTGGGGGAGGATTCATCCCCCTTGATCCCCCCTGGGTACGGCCCTGAGGTATTTGGTAAAATTGTGCGCCATCTGGTTGCATTTTTCAATGGAGACACTGTAGTAGAGAAAGTTATACCCGAGAAGAGCCACCAACTGCTATTCTCGGGTTATACTAATTCTACAGGGAATTGACTAGATTTTAAAATAACAAGCACAGTGTATTTTATAAATCATTAAAAACTTTATTTATTCCCGACTCGAAAGAAATTTGAGTTTATGTACTTACCCAAAATTCCTAACCTATAATTAATAGCCACCATAACGACGTCCTGCGTTAACAAATATTCTGGCCCAAAGGAGTGGCTCCTGTTTGAGCCAAATGTAAACCCGCCCCCGTGGATCCACACCATTACTGGCTTTTTGGTACTGCTAACATCATTTGGTATCTACGAAAAATTCAAAAATAAAAAAACAACATTAATTGAGTGGCTTAAGTTATCCCGTAGGATAGTTGTAAAAAATTTTGTTTTCCTACCAGCGCACGATTTTTCGTTTGGAAAGATGACTTTTCCGCACGATTTTACTTTTCCGCACCATTCTTACTTTTCCGCACGTCCAAAATGCAAAAATCCTCTTGTTCACAATCGTTTCGAAATGAAAACCCGTCCTCCTGCACACAAGTTTGATTTATTTTCAAGAAGTGCTTTTTTTAATTTTATTTATACTGGGACTTTCCATCCAATTAGGATCAATCGCCCAGTTTTGCAAAGTTTTAGCAAAGTTGAAGCATTTTTAAACAAACACAAACAACCAAGTACCTAGCCAGGAATCGAACCCGGACCGCTGGTGTAGAAAACAAACACAGCTACTACTACACCACGACGGCGACGATTTTCAAGAAGTGCTGCTGTACCGATGCTACCAGAAGCACCGAAGGAAGAATCATGTAATGTGTTACAGCCTGTAGAGACCAGACCACCTTCCTCCATTTACGACACTAGTAAATCTCAGCAGCAAACTGATCAAGGCATTTCTGTAGTGGCCCAAACACTAACCAATCAAATTCAAATAAGAAACGACTTTCTTCAAGATGTTGCGGCATCTACTATATTGCAGCATGCAACAAACATTTACCATCGTTAACTAAATGTTCTTTACATCAAGTTTCTTATTAATATATTGTTACACAGATCATAATTAAACTATCCCAAAGTGATACATTTATCAAATAAAACAGATGCACTTCGTATTACTTTAATTATTGGGATCCATTTAAATTAAAGGCGTGCATCTATTATTATAAAATACCAAGGTGTTATGCCCGTAGTAAGAAAAACGATAAATGCAATGGACTGTATAATTTAATTAATGAAAGCGCGAGCAAACATAAATATATTGATATGAATTACGAAATAATTAATAAGGTCCATAGGGTAACTGTTGGAACCACACAACGGTAATCAGATACAAATGCACTCACCAGTTTGCAGCCACTTTCTCCACGTTCTAAGGGGCCCCTGAATGGATCTAATGATGTCACCACGTAGCTGAAGGGCTGAAGTTTCTAGTTCTATGCTTCAGTACACCAAAATCGAGCACTTTCAGGTGTAGAAATTTGAAATAGTTGGAGAACGAAATTAACACGCCATTTTCTCGAGGCGGTCGACAAGGATCTCCCTGGTTGTTGGTGCGCATGTCCAAATACGCGAAATGCACTCTGCCCTTCATACAATTGTGTGGTTTTAAAATATATAAACAACCGCGAAATTTAGCGGGAGCTAACACCAAGGTATTGGCAATAATAATTGTACCGATCGAAAACCATCGTCACTAGCAATATTGCTGAATTTGCAATAATTTAATATAAAAGGCGATGTAACACACCATACAAGTGACCAGTACCCAGGGTCCACTCCTAAATAAGCGTTCGTAACCAGTTTCTGGACGTCCTGCTGAGCTTCGTAACCAGTTTCTGGACGTCGTCTCATTTGCCCCTTAACTAAGCGTTCGTAACCAGTTTCTGGACGTCCGCTGAGCTTCGTAACCAGTTTCTGGACGTCGTCTCTTTTTTTTAACCCTGAGCCTGTGGTCCTGTGTACTGCGTCCCCCGAGTCCTACCCGGCATAATTCACAGTAATGGCCGTAGTTATGGTTGTCCATATTTTTTTTGGGTAAGTTAGCGTAGGCTATAATTTCTGTCGATTTATCCGCTGTATAATTATAAACGAAATATATGTATTAAACTTCTCCCGTTTCCGATAATTTTCTACGTCCCCAAACTAAAGAGCCCTTGTATCCATTTTTCTCTGTGACAATATCATGATAAAAAAATCCTATTTCATTATTTTCCGTGCATAAAACAATCGTGCGGAAAAGTATCTTTTCAACGGACTAATTAAATGATTTAAGTAACTATTCTATCTTATGTATAATTTTCTAGCATTATTATAAAATCTTTGGGAATTTAAACATGCTTTTTTAATAAAGAGGACAAGAACACTCCTAGGAAAAACATTGTTTCTAACTCTTGCGGAAACTATCTTTTCCACCCTTGACGTCTTGCCGTGCAACAGCCGTCGCGTGCGGAAAACTATAACTTTCCGCACTTAAATAACTATAAACTACCCTCCCAACAAGTGGAATATAATTATCCCAAAAGAGGTAAAGAGTTTCCGGTGTGAAATTTGCATTAATTATGCGACTAGAGTACACGGTGGATAGAATAGACCGATGTTCGAATCTTATATATATATATATATATATATATATATATATATATATATATATATATGTCGAATTTTCCACGTCACTGGTGGTCCAGCTGATTTTTGTAAACAAAAGTTAAATCTGATATGAACAACGGAACAACTAATATTTTTTGAATTTTTTGAAAACTAAGGCCATTTTTCTACTGTTTTCTAGTACATCCTTATAAAATGTAATTTTCTAGACGTATTGTCGGTGTTTTTTTTTAGCCCGCTTTATTTTTTATTACACAAAACTTAAACTACAAGTCAAACTGAATGTGATCGTTTTGTATCAAAGGTGAACCGAGGACTATTGGGTAGTAAACAAAGAGGTAGGTCAGCGGATGATTTTTGACGCTGAAACGAACACATTATTTTCTTAGAATTTTAATTTTTGTGTAAAGAGAAATGAAGCGGGCTAAAAAAAATAACGACTGGTATGTCTGAAAAATATTATTTTATAAGAATATACTAAAAAACAGTACGAAAATTGCCTTAGTTTACAAAAAAATTAAAAAATATCAGTTGTTCATCATATCACATCTAAATTTTGTTTCTAAAAATCAGCTGGACCACCAGTGTCGTGAAAATTCGACATATATTTATAAGATCCGAACACCGGTCTATTCTATCCACCGTGACTAGAGTACGGGTTGTGGATGAGACAATCTACCTCGACAAATCTCTTTATTCTGTGGTTTACCTCTTTGGTATAAATGTTGAGGTTGAGGCAGTTGTCTTCGTTTCCGATGAAGTAGGTAAAGTACATGTCGGCGGACGGACATTCTGGTCCCTCTTTTGTCCCATCTCTGACACCCTCCCATTTTTCTGGTGGTTCTGGTGACTGTAACAAAAGATACACACCTATAATTTTTTGTTAAGGACAAGAAATCACAAGAAAGCTATTACATTCGAAAAAAGTTATTTATATTACCACCCAAAATTTTTCCAAAATGTTTTTTTCGAACAATGTATGATAGTTGCATACAAGGTGACAAATTAAAAAGGATCCACCTGGATTTTCTCGAAAATTATCAGGAAATTAAAAAACGCCGATACACGTCGATTTTGTTTGCAAGGGCTATCTTGAAATTTATGTAGCACGAACCCCCTTCGAGGGGTATAATTTACCCCTATATTTTAAATAGGGAAAGTGGGTCTGTTTTGAAGGTCTTTTGAATATCTTTACAACCGTGTAAAAATTTCGAAAATCCATCGATTAGTTTTTGAGATATTTGCTTTCAAATTTCCAAATTTAACATGGAATGATAAAATAAAAATTAAATCCGAAAGATATAAAATTTTAATTAAATTTTTATTTTCTCAGTCCATGTTAAATTTGAAAGTTTGAAGGCAATTATCTCAAAAACTAATGGATAGATTTTTGAAGTTTTTATACGGTTGTAAGGACATTCAAAAGGCCTTCAAAACAAGGTATCACTAGACCCACTCTCACTATTCAAAATATAGGGGTAAAGTATACTCCTCGAAGGGGGTTCGTGCTACAAAAATTTCGGGATAGCCAAAAAGTGTCCCACTTGCAAACAAAATGGACATGTTTAGGCGTTTTTAAAATTACCTGATAATTTTCGATAAAATTAAGGTGGATTTTTTTTTTAAATTGTCACCTTGTATTTCTTTGTTTGAAACTTTTAGACGACAATGATTGAGTAGAAACAAAATTTCGGACTTCCATTGTCTTTATTTATTTTGTGGTTTATAAGAATCTCTAACCGAAACGTCGTGTTAAAAATAAATAAAGACGATGGAAGTTCGAAATTTTGTTTCTGGTTGCATATTTAACTGCCGCTTTTGTTAGGTTACACTGGTCGGCATGAAAATCGGCCCTGACACCATTCTTGCCGATTCTTATGTAAAATGATCTCCTGAATCCAAATATGAACTCCGTTTTTCCCCATCACCCCCCATTTTCGGGGGACACACCCCTACCTATTTTTACTGCTTTTCGATATAGGGAAAGGATTTTTTTTTAGTTTAACATCATTATTTCTGAGAGACTGGATAGTTTAGTATTCTCAAACATTAATATTTATAGTAAGGTGGTAAGCCATTTGTTTGGGGGGGGGGTGTTTTGCATAAATGGTAAATGGACATTGTCGATTTTACCGTTTTATTTGCATTTTTAATTATTTTTATAAAATTTTAGCTGCCAGCAGCTTAACGGTAAAGGTGATAAACGTCATAGCAAAGTATACAGCAACATATTAGTATATAAAAGTATATACATACAGAAACCGCTGGCGTATACAAAAAATCGCCTTGGAGGGGCTTGGAAATTTTTTCTACTTTTATTTATTAACATATAAGTAGGAAAATAAATAGTTTTAACATAATCTATTTTTAGAAAATTGGGGGGGCTTTCGCCCCCAAGCCCCCCTCTCATTGTACGGAACGGGTCTTTGCGAGAAAGATTTACTCCCGGTCAGAAAAATGTCGCCAACGATCTTTATTAGTCCCGCAAGATAATATTTACTTGCCGCCTTTGCACATCAAACTTGGATTGATCAAACAGTTTGTAAAAGAACTGGACAAAACAGGCGACGCATTCATATATTTGAAAACTAAATTTCCTCGTCTTAGTGAGGCTAAAATCAAGGAAGGTGTTTTTGTGGGGCCCCAGATTAGACAACTTTTTCAAGATTCGACGTTTATTGAATCAAAAAGAAAAACGAGCTTTGTTTGTATTCCAAAACGTGTGTAAGAACTTTTTAGGTAACCATAAAAGTGATGATTATGTCGCTCAGGTCGAGGAATTGCTCTTAGCGTACAAGGCCATGGGATGTAACATATCCCTTAAAGTGCACTTCCTTTACTTCACGCATCTGGACTTCTTTCCTGAAAATTTAGGAGCACTCTCGGATGAATACGGGGAACGGTTTCATCAAGACATCGCTAAGTTGGAAAAGAGGTTTTCAGGGAAGTGAAATGCAAGCATGTTGGCGGAGTACTGCTGGTTTTTGAAACGAGAGGGTTGTACCTCAGGGTATAAAAGGAAAGCAAGCACCAAGTGAAGGTACGAAAGTTCTTATTTATCAGTGGCGCACCCAGGAATATGTCCTGGGGGGCCTGACGCCTCTATAGCCTCATGATGTCAAAATTTAAGCTATTTTTTGTGTTTTTTTATTAAATATGTGGAATATATGTAAAAAAATCTAAGGCTTGGGAGGAGGCGGGCCCCAATGAACCGAACCGAACCGAACCCCCCCCCCATGTATTTATTATTGTTCGAAACTAAAATAACTCAATACTTAAAAATTTAAATTTATGTCGATAATATTATAATTATTATTGAAAAATGATAAAAATAGCTAAAAGGGCTGCTCCCTCAAAAATGGTGGGTGGTAGAAGAAAACGCAAGCTATATTTGAATTCAGGGCGTCGTCTTACATAAGAATCAGCGGAAATAATGCCATGGCTCAAGATTTTTTTTTTTGCAGACCGGTGTTATTGGTCGTAAAAGTGTCTGTTTGGCTTAAAAAGATGGCTGTAATCATTTAAAAAAAAAACTTTTACCTAGCTTATGAAAATCGGTCTAGCAGTTTGGGAGGTATCGTCGTATAGACACACAGACAGGTGTCACGACGAGACTGAATATTCAGGGTACAAAAAAAATTGTGTGTGCTTAAGACCACACGGCAGAAGTGTAAACTTCAACAAGGCGAAATTAATAATACTGGCCTTCATCTGCATCATCATATCGCTCGCTGAATGTTCCTCTCACAGTTAGTCGACTCGAGCCGACTTCACCCGAATGAGCGTTACATAGCCGAGCCTGACGGCTCAGTTCAATTCACTACCCACAAAAACTGCTAAACGCGCCTAAAGAAGTTTACACTTCAAAAACAGGCAAATGTAGGATTTGTTGGACCGTTTTGTCTCTCATCCTACGTATATTGTGAGAAAACCCTCGCAACAAGCGCCATCTACCGAGATACGAGAGGTTTTCTCACTACAGACGTAGGATGAGAGAGAAAAACGGTCTGATTAACTTCGCAAGGGTCTCACATTGACCAAACGTTTTGAGGAGTCCCATAAGGACGAAACAGTTAACTGTCAAAACTTATTAGATGTCTACCCACGGAAAAATAAGAGGGAAAGAAACACTTCTTTTTACCCGATTGGCCACTTAAATTTTTTGTTTGATTTTAGTAAAATAATATTATTGTTGAAAAATGGTGTTAAAAAATCCTATTTTTGTAACCTACGTGTGACTAAATATAGAAAATCGTTGGAAACATTGCGCAAAAAGGCTTTAAAATAGATATTAAAAGTAAATTAGGTCACAACACCACAAGTCGTCTAATGACCCAGACTTTTAGTCACCGAAGCCCTTTATAAAACAAGACGTGCATTAATGTACTAGCAGCAGTATTTATGAAATACATGGTGTTTCAAAAGTCAATATTTTTTTTTTTAGTTTTTTGTTTATACTATACTATTAGACATGCCAAATAATAGTAAAAATCTACGGAGTGATACTTTTTCAGAGGTAATGCCACCTGTTCCCCCGGTTTTTTGTCGTTGTAAGCCACTGGTAAGTAGAGTCCCTGTATGTTGACATATTTGAATATATATATATATATATATATATATATATATATATATATATATATATATATACAGGGTGTCCCATTAAGGATGGCAGCCGGATTTATCTCAGATACTAGTACAGCTACGACTTCGGGAAAAGAAAATTTATAACAAAATCGGGCCGTGTGAATTCGCCTAAAATATTTTTGTTTCTGTAGCTCCCGCTAGGGGGCAGTAATAACACCTTCCAAATATAAAAATTGCATTTTATGACAAAACTCTATGATAAACATACACAAATTTTACCATAATCGTATTCCTTGAAAAATTCTGCATAATTTGGACCTCTCACTTGTACCTCTTTCTCACTTCCCCACATGGATGGAATGAAAATGTCACTTTTTATTTAAAAAACAATTACTTCTACGTGGTAACTAAACCGACTCTTATTATTTATTTGACTTATTAAGAAAACCCTAAAAAATGCAAATATTCTTGATTTTTTGTTTAAGTTAACATTTTTTCGAAAGAGGAAATTCTTAATAAGTCAAATAAATAATAAGAGTCGGTTTAGTTACCACGTAGAAGTAATTATTTTTTTAATAAAAAGTGACATTTTCATTCCATCCATGTGGGTAAGTGAGAAAGAGGTAAAAGTGAGAGGTCCAAATCATGCAGAATTTTTCAAGGAATTCGAATATGGTAAAATTTATGTAAGTTTATCATAGAGTTTTGTCATAAAATGCAATTTTTATAGTGGGAGGTGTTACTACTACCCCCTAGCGGGGAGCTACAGAAACAAAAATATTTTAGGTGAATTCATAAGGCTCGATTTTGTTATAAAATTTTTTTTCCTGAAGTCGTAGCTGTACTAGTATCTGAGATAAATCCGGCTGTCATCCTTAATAGGACACCCTGTATATATATATATATATATATATATATAAACACGTCCTGATTGTCAGGAACAAGTGATCCATGCCAATCCACGACCGGACCGGTTTCGACCTTTTGGGCCATCCTCAGGTGAATGTAGGCGATAGCTCCGTGTAGAGCATCCGTTTTGTGAAACCAACAGAAACAACTACTCCGAGGGAAAATACCCTTACCGGCATTGAATTATACTGATGGCTTAATGCTTTCGTTGGGAACTTGTTAAAACTGTTTGGTTTTTACTATCCCAACGTCGATCACAAAGATACGAATGATCCCCGTCTGGAACACGTCCTGATAGTCAGGAACAAGTGATCCATTCCAATCCACGACCGGACCGGTTTCGACCTTTTGGGCCATCTTCAGGTGAATGTAGGCGATAGCTCCGTGTAGAGCATCCGTTTTGTGAAACCAACAGAAACAACTACTCCGAGGGAAAATACCCCTACCGGCATTGAATTATACTGATGGCTTGATGCTTTCGTTGGGAACTTGTTAAAACTGTTTGGTTTTCACTATCTCCAACGTCGATCACAAGGATACGAATGATCCCCGTGTAGAACACGTCCTGATTGTCAGGAACAAGTGATCCATGCCAATCCACGACCGGACCGGTTTCGACCTTTTGGGCCATCCTCAGGTGAATGTAGGCGATAGCTCCGTGTAGAACATACGTTTTAACAAGTTCCCAACGAAAGCATCAAGCCATCAGTATAATTCAATGCCGGTAGGGGTATTTTCCCTCGGAGTAGTTGTTTCTGTTGGTTTGACAAAACCCTCTATATTATTTAATTTTCAACTCCGCCTTTTTTTTCTGATTTTAAAATTGTATAATATGCCCATACTGCGATAAATATTTGCTGACGCATTATTTTTTCATTGAGATCCTATACACTTCATATTTATTTGGTTTAACCCATCAACGTATTTTCTTTTGACCATAGGAGTATAACAAATTAAAATGCCCTATATCTTAGAAAATATTTTTAAGATAGGAATGTTATACATTTTTAAAATCAGAAAGAAAAGGCGAAACTAAAAATAAAATAATATTTAGGGTGTTTCCTTTACTATAAGAAAGTTGATGTCAAATTTTGGGACATATAGAATGACATTTTACAACATCTGTCATATGGTTTAAAAGGCATTTGACAAACTATAAAACTTTTACATTTAAACTTTTTTATATCATCAATAATAAAACCGGGGGTTCAAAATATTGTGATTCACCCTGTACACAAACGCTTAGTTTTCGAGACACAGGGTGTTAAAATTTTGTTTTTTTATAGCTCTTATAGTTTTTGAGATAAATATCTCAAATTTGGCAAGTATATTTACCTATAGACACAACAAAATACTCGCCATACCATACTGGCGCATTTTTTGATTTTATCACAGCAGCTTTTGGTGGAACAGCGATTTTCTCAAAAACGGTTAAAAATGCAAAAAACTTGCATATGACAAAAAAGTTTGCAAATGAAACAAGTATTTTATTTCTTGTTTTAAACTACTTACATCTACCTACCAGTAAAGTCCCATATATATATATATATGGGACTTTACTGGTAGGTAGATGTAAGTAGTAGTTTATTTTATATATATATGGGACTTTACTGGTAGGTAGATGTAAGTAGTAGTTTAAAACAAGAAATAAAATACTTGTTTCATTTGCAAACTTTTTTGTCATATGCAAGTTTTTTGCATTTTTAACCGTTTTTGAGAAAATCGCTGTTCCACCAAAAGCTGCTGTGATAAAATCAAAAAATGCGCCAGTATGGTATGGCGAGTATTTTGTTGTGTCTATAGGTAAATATACTTGCCAAATTTGAGATATTTATCTCAAAAACTATAAGAGCTATAAAAAAACAAAATTTTAACACCCTGTGTCTCGAAAACTAAGCGTTTGTGTACAGGGTGAATCACAATATTTTGAACCCCCGGTTTAATTATTGATGATATAAAAAAGTTTAAATGTAAAAGTTTTATAGTTTGTCAAATGCCTTTTAAACCATATGACAGATGTTGTAAAATGTCATTCTATATGTCCCAAAATTTGACATCAACTTTCTTATAGTAAAGGAAACACCCTAAATATTATTTTATTTTTAGTTTCGCCTTTTCTTTCTGATTTTAAAAATGTATAACATTCCTATCTTAAAAATATTTTCTAAGATATAGGGCATTTTAATTTGTTATACTCCTATGGTCAAAAGAAAATACGTTGATGGGTTAAACCAAATAAATATGAAGTGTATAGGATCTCAATGAAAAAATAATGCGTCAGCAAATATTTATCGCAGTATGGGCATATTATACAATTTTAAAATCAGAAAAAAAAAGCGGAGTTGAAAATTAAATAATATAGAGGGTTTTGTCAAACCAACAGAAACAACTACTCCGAGGGAAAATACCCCTACCGGCATTGAATTATACTGATGGCTTGATGCTTTCGTTGGGAACTTGTTAAAACGTATGTTCTACACGGAGCTATCGCCTACATTCACCTGAGGATGGCCCAAAAGGTCGAAACCGGTCCGGTCGTGGATTGGCATGGATCACTTGTTCCTGACAATCAGGACGTGTTCCACACGGAGATCATTCGTATCCTTGTGATCGACGTTGGAGATAGTGAAAACCAAACAGTTTTAACAAGTTCCCAACGAAAGCATCAAGTCATCAGTATAATTCAATGCCGGTAGGGGTATTTTCCCTCGGAGTAGTTGTTTCTGTTGGTTTCACAAACGGATGCTCTACACGGAGCTATCGCCTACATTCACCTGAGGATGGCCCAAAAGGTCGAAATCGGTCCGGTCGTGGATTGGAATGGATCACTTGTTCCTGACAATCAGGACGTGTTCCACACGGAGATCATTCGTATCCTTGTGATCGACGTTGGAGATAGTGAAAACCAAACAGTTTTAACAAGTTCCCAACGAAAGCATTAAGCCATCAGTATAATTCAATGCCGGTAGGGGTATTTTCCCTCGGAGTAGTTGTTTCTGTTGGTTTCACAAACGGATGCTCTACACGGAGCTATCGCCTACATTCACCTGAGGATGGCCCAAAATCACTTGTTCCTGACTATCAGGACGTGTTCCAGACGGGGATCATTCGTATCCTTGTGATCGACGTTGATGACATTTGACATTATCTGTCATATGGGTTGAAAGGCTTTTAATAAACTATAAAACTTTTATATTTCAACTTTTTTTCTATCAATGATATAAAAGCGCTGACCGGGGGTTCAAAATATAGTGAATCACCCTATATTGAATTTTAAAACACCCTGTATCTGGAAAATATCCACAAAAATCTTAGCCTTTGGGGGCGGGCTCCGAAACGCCCCACACCACCCACCCCCCCCCGCCCTGGGTGCGTTTCTTGTATCCATGGGGTTCCGAAGACTTTTTAAATAAATTAAACAAACAAAATAGATAAATCAACATGGCAAACATTAAGATTAAACTTATTGATCGAAAATCTAAAAGAAAAATAAAGTAAAAGTGTATTTGTAATTTGATCTTAGCTCAAAGGCAAAGAAAAAATCATGTTGGTTTGCGTCATTGTTTGCGTCTAAAATTTCAGCAATTTTTTATACACTCCAATGCACATTATTAACTGAACTTTATTTTAGGCTTATCCACGGTTTATTAAAATTTAAAATAAGTTCGATGAGATATCGACAGTTATTATACAGTTAGGTGGCTATATTAAAAATAATTAAAATAATTGTAACAATAATTAAGATGTATTGTTTAATTTAACATATTTTCAGTATTAAAAAATTACTGTTTTTTTCAATATTTAAGTTAAATCCCATATATATTGAATAAGATGCTAATAAAAAAGGAGATCATAACAAAAACATTTCATGTAAAAAAAGCCAAGTACGCGCAAAATGGCATTCCGTAAAAAGAATTGAGATAATATTAAAGCCAAGTTCTCCAATACAAATTTCAAAATGAAAGGTTCTTACTAGTTTGGAAATGTTTTTTTAAACTTTGCTATTACAGCCAAACTTCTTTATGTTCAATTGGCCACTGTGCCTAAGAGTCATTTACAGCCATAATAGCCAAGTTTATAAAAAGATTTCCAAACTAGTAAGAACCTTTCATTTTGAAATTTGTATTGGAGAACTTGGCTTTACTTTTTTCTCAATTCTTTTTGCGGAATGCCATTTTCGCGTACTTGGCTTTTTTTTACATGAAATGTTTTTGCTATGATTTCACTTTTTTTTTAAAGGAATTGGATAATATTTAATTTTTAAAGAAGTAAAATACGCGGAATATTGTTTAAAACTTTTGCAATGCCTTACTTAAAATTTTGAGGTTTTTTAATTTTTCCCATGGCTTTATCATAGTTCCTATCAGCCATCCAAAGCTTAGCTCTCTAGCGTTTCTGAAAGTGGACAATGTTACTTTTACATCTTTACATGTATAGGAGAGGAAGTAAATTAAAATTTACGTGTTTTTAAATTTTTTCCTATAGTTTTATCATAGTTTCTTTCAGTCTTCCAATACTCAGCTCTCTAGCGTTTCTGGAAGTGGGTAATGTTACTTTTACATAACTTTACATTTATAGGGGAGGAGAGTAAATAAAAATCTTGGGATTTTTAAATATTTTCCCATGGTTTTATAATAGTTTCTATCAGCCTTCCAAAGCTTAGCTCTCTAGCGTTTCTGGAAGTGGACAATGTTACTTTAATATAAATTTACATTTCGACGAGAGGAAAGTAAATTAAAATGTTGGTGTTTTTAAATTTTTTCCTATAGTTCTATCGTAGTGTCTTTCAATCTTCAAAAGCTCAGCTCTCTAGCGTATCTGGAAGTGGGCAGTGTTACTTTTACATAACTTTACATTTAAAGGGGAGGGAAGTAAATTAGAATTTTGGGGTGTTTTAATTTTTTCCTATAGTTTTATCATATTTTCTATCAGTCTGCCAAAGCTCAGCTCTCTAGCATTTCTGGAAGTGGGCAATATTACTTTTACATAACTTTACATGTATAGGGGAGGGGAGTAAATTTTAATTTTGGGATTTTTTATTTTTTCCAGGGGTTTGGTCATAATTTCTATCAGTATGCCAAATTTTAGCTTTGTAGCATGTCTGGAACTACAGTAGAATTTTGATGATCTATACATGAGTGAGTCAGTGACACCAGCGTATACTTGGGGGGGTACTGGGGGTAATTACCCCCCCCCCCCCCAAGATTGGTAAAACGTAAGGATTTTTCCACAAAAATTCAAAATTTTTGCCTGCGGTGCATTAAACTTTCTTTATTATTGCCGAATGCGGACCACCCTTAGTGATATTTGTTTAAAATTAACTAAATCGCCTAAATTTGTAGAGTAACACAGATAATATGTGCTCCTATTTAGCCAGGTATGTGTTGTTTGACTAAATTACTAAATTACCCCTCCGAAGATCAGGGTCTGGATACGCCACTGGTCAGTGAATGGCAATTTGGAGGTTTTTTGAAATTTGGTACCTACTTTACTGCTTTATGGAAGTCCATGACACTTGGAGGGGTTGTTAACACTATGAGGATTTACGACTGTGTAAAGTTTGAGATTCGTACCTAATTCCGAAGTAGAGTTTTAGATAGGTCAAATATGGGCTGAAATGTTTCAAGAAAAGATGGTACGGCAGTGCGAACTTGGCGAAGCACTGCCGTGCCCTCAGATAATTCTTGGGTCCATTTTGAGAAAAACACTTTATATAAATATTATATCTTAAACGTCTTAATTTTTGATTTGAAAACCAATGAAAATCGGTTCAGCGAGTTAGGAGCTACCTTGTTACGGACATACATACACATACACACAGACAGACGTCACGACGATATTGCTAAAATAGGTCAAATAAAGGTGCATTTTCGACGTTATCTCATAAACAATAACCAATTCTATGTTTTGTGGGTTTTGGGAAGTTGAAGAAAAACAACCATTGATTTTATGGCGACGTTTCGTGTTGAAACTAACACTTTTTCAAGCCTCAAATCACAGTTGAGTCTTCGGCAGCAAAGCCAGTGAGTATTGGTTTATTGACAACAGCATATTACACATTTATTTATGGAAGTTAAAATATTTATTTTTGAAATTTTTGTCTTTTATTTATAATTTTAGTTGACTAAAATTTCAAAAATAAATATTGCCGAAGACTCAACTGTGATTTGAGGTTCAAACTGGCGGATTTGTCTTTCAATTAGTGGACATTCCACGCGCCAGTTATAGCCGGCACAGATTTATCTGTGAGTTCAGACCGGCGGGCGAAACTTGTGGGTTCCGCGCTCACAGATATTTTAACCGGCGCAGACTTCTTTGTCGGTTTAATCGCTGTTCTGGTCCAATGGCTTCTCTCATTTGGATATCTTGTTTCGTAAGATCCTCTCTTACCAAATTTAATAAAAGGTCATACATGTTAATGGAGAATAATTAAAATGAAGCCAGGCTATAATGGTGCCAGACACAATTTTGACACCTTTACATTGTAATATCAGGTGTGATCTTTTAACACATGGCCTTTGTTTACTATATGAACCGGAATAAATAGTGCCTTCTTTTATTAATTGAAAATAAACGACGAAAGTTTCTCTCGTCTGGATCAGTTTCTCTTAACTCTTTTATAGGTCATGGCTAAATAGTTTCCTCGTAAGCAAATAACTTTTAACCCACTTAGAACGTCTCTTTTTTACAACACTATGCATTATTTCCATATTAATAATAATTCCCATACACAGAGCCTGCTTCTTTTTAGCACGAAACATTTTACATACAGTATGCTTAAAATACCGTGCCGCATAAAACTTTCGACTTGACGAAATTCAACAGTTTTGGTTAAACCGGCAGATAAATCTTGAGTTTTAGCCCACTAAGGCGCGGTTATGTCTGCCACAGACCGATATGAAGGATCGATTCGAAAGATTTTTTTTTGTGTTAGTGGACTGCATCAGTTTTAAACCGTTACGGACAAAACGGTCAGACTTATCTGTGCCGTTCCAAACCGACGGATCAACCTCTGTGTGTATGGCCAGCTATTGGTTGTTTTTCTTCAACTTCCCAAAACCCACAAAACATACAATTGATTCAATACTAGGGAAACGAAATGCCTAATAAACAATAACTTCTCAAGCCATTGCTGTGTGGGCTAAAAAGTTAAAAATTCTGTGTAAAATTTTGATAAGTATCTTTAAAACAGGAAGGTGTATCCGTATAATAAACAAACAAATAAATTAACTAAATGTCAAAAGGATTTTATCTTCGTACAAAAATTAGTCGTATCGTTTGAAAAATAATAATATTAGCATTATGATGTTAAAGGTTATTCGATATCCTTGAAGAATCCGGAAGAATCCGCATAGGTATGTGGGTATCACTTTAAATTGCATATGCAGGGTGTTATTTAAATATGTGGCCAAAAAGTTAATACAAAAATGCGTAGTTCTTAAGATACAAGGTGTTAAATTTTTTAGAACGTTTTTCTACGTTGTCCGACGCCTATTCTCCACCTCCTTCCATCCTCACAATCATCTTCTGTGAGGTTTTTTTGACTCATTGATTTTTGAATTGACTGTTCTCATTCTATTTTAGGACGTCCTCTTTTTTTGCGCCCTATTGGTTGCCATTCTAGGACCTGCTTTGGTAATATTTCGTCGTTCATCCGTTGTACATGGCCGCACCATATCAGTTGTCTTTTAGTGATGTCATCCGTTCTTCCCTCGATTCTCATTCTTTCTTTTATGATCTCATTTCTTATGTGATCTGTTCTAGATATTCTCATTGATCTTCTTATTTCATCCATTCCGACACTTTCCATTTTTGTTTTGTATTTTTCTGTTACACGACAAGTCTCCATTCCATAAAATAGCGTGCTTTTCACCATTGTTTCATATATGTTAAATTTTACATTCTTTTTTATCTCTCTGCTCCATAAAATACTCTTAAGACATCCAATAAACTTTTTTGCTTTTACTATTATTTTTTCCAGTTCTTTACAGGCTGTTCCTGTCTTATCAAATGTGACACCCAAGTACCTATGCATACTCATTCCATGGAGATATTGTTTGTCCATTGTCTAGTTCTAACTCACTGGATTCGTTTCAAATACATAAGTACTGTGTCTTGTCCACGTTGACTGTTGTGCAAGCTGTGCTTGACAATTACACTTGCTTAACTCGGCTTGGTTAAGCAGCGGGACTAAAGTAAAAGTTTACTGCCAGGGAGCAGCCTCACTCCCTGCAATGACCAAGAAGGCTTATGGTACAGTAAACTAAGTAGGTATAGTGAGAACAACTATCAAATGTTGAATCTGCTTTATTAAGATAAATCCTCTCTTTTTATATTAACAAATTGTTATAGTTCGTGATAAATTATAAAATATAAAATTCCATATAATGTGTTGTTTTATAAACTAAATAATTTATATTATTTAAATAGGTAAACTTGAGAAGGTTAGTTTATGTTATTAAAATCTAATTTCTCAAGATCACCTGTGTTTAAATAATAAATTTAAGTAAAAATGAAGATTTATGAAAATTGGTAAAAAAAGATAATCTGTTTAATTTTGCAATTAAACAACTGTTAATCCCCACTTTTGGTATTCTTCCGTTAACTTTATTATCATATACTCCATGTCTTCTTTATCATTAGCTACAATTACTTGGTCGTCAGTAAACTGTAGTGTGTATATGGTAAATCCGTCGTTAAGTTGTATTCCCATGCCGTGTATTTTACGTTTCCAGTTTTTTGGAGCTACTGCGATATACGTTTTTAAAAAAAGTTGGAGAGATACAACATCCCTGTCTTAAGCCTTTCGTTACGAGGAATTCTTTTGAAAGTCGATTTCCAATTTTAATTTTAGATTTTGACTCTTTGTATAATTATTTTATGTATGTATGATTGATATTAGTTTGCTCTAACACTGTCCATAAGTTTTCTACTGGAACGGTATCATATGTTTTTTGTAGGTCCACAAAGGTACAAACTATATTAGTACAGGCGCTAGCTGAAAAAAAATTTTTTCGTGGAAACAATATTTTCTCTGCTACTCCGGCTAGAAAATAAATTATACTAAAAGCTATGCATTTAAACTTTTCTCCTTAAAATTACTCAAAGAATCACCCCTTAGAGTTTAAGCAAAAACTTAAATATGTATAAATTTACCTTAAACCTCAAATCTCCAACTGGTGCTTTGGCATAAGGAATCCCAAAGAACTTGTAAATGGTACCGCCATAATAATCATTTCCAACAGTACCCCGTACTTCTCCTTGTTCAACCTCAACTATCAGGTCACTCATTTTAAAATTTTATTGTTTAACCTACCTACATGTGCAAAACTTTGGTTTAAGTAAACACGTTTATTTTTAAAAAACTCAAAAAAGAACTGATACCGACTGTTTATATTTTAAAAGAAATTATTGCGAAAAATGTTGGTCTTAAAAAATTTAATGTGTATTCTTTTTTTCGTTTTATCGCTGTCAATAAGATTAGTACCTACATTTAAAATCGCAGTAAACATACCGCTAGGAAGAAGACGTGCTTGAATTTTTCAAGTAGGTATAGATTAATTTATATAGGGTGTTCAGTTCACATTTTAATCAGATCGGATTGTTTCTTTAAAAAATTAAGGATAAAATTTCAAAACATTGTTTTTTGAAAAAAAGGTTTAAAAACTTGGAATTTAAACACATTTGGAATTGTCGCGTAACAAAAAAATACAAAGCAAAACTAGAAAGAGTCGAAATTGATGCAATAATCAATGAGAATATCTACAACAGATCATATTAAAAATGAGATCATAAAAGAAAGAATGAGAATCGAGAGAAGCATAACGGATGACATCACTAAAAGGCAACTGATATGGTACGGCCATGTACAACGGATGAACGACGAAAGATTACCAAAGCAGGTCCTAGAATGGCAACCAATAGGGCGCAGAAAAAGAAGGCGTCCTAAACTGGAATGGTAACAGTCAATCCAAAGATCAATGAGTCAAAAAAACCTGACAGAAAATGATTGTCAGGATCGAAGGAGGTGGAGAATAGGCGTCGGACAACGTAGAAAAACGTTCTAAACCGACATAGTAGTAGTAAAAACATTTTCTTTACAAAATGTTGTGGGCCAAATTCTAAGTTTTTTGGAGGTATTGGGTATTTCTAGCCAAGAGACATACAAAATGTCCTGGGCTTAATTTTCGAGAGATCTCCAAATATCGAAACGGCTTCTTGATAGGCCTCGTAGTTTTTTAGCTACGAGGGAATTTTGAAAATTCTATATTTATGGAGGAGGGTCTATAACTTTTTTATTTATAAAAGATGTTGGTGTAAATTGCTTTTTTGTAGATTTTTCAATAAAGGCTCCATCTGTCAAAGTGAATTTCATCTGTCACTTATAGTTTTTGAGATATTACATAAAGTTAGTATTTTCTTTTTCAAATGACCATCTTTTTATTCGATATTTCAAATCAGCCTAAATTTTCCTTTGAAACGATGTCGCACAATCAGTAGTAACTTTTTTATTATTTTTTTGTTTTTTTATAATCTCTCTAGTTTTTCATAAAAAGAAAATTAATTTGATTATTTTAAAATCAGTGAATAAATTAAAACGACGTCGCATGCGCACAATCAGTATTAACTTTTTTATTATTTTTTTGTTTTTAGCTCACACTACTACTAAAAGTAGTGTGAGCTATGGTGATCGTAATTTTTTCGAGAAAAAAAAAGTTGCTCCGATTTCAAAAATTTTTATATTTTTGCGTTTCAGATGATTTTGAAACTTTTGTGTTTTGCTGTCTGTCTGTCTGTCCGCTTGTCCGATTTTAATGAAATTTGGTACCTAAGTTGGGTCTTGGGCCGTGATGGTCCCATTTAAAAATGAACAAAATCCACCGAACGCAAGCCAAATAAAAGGGTGGGGGTAGATTCCAAAAATTAGAGTTTATGTGAAAATATGGCGTGTGTGATATCAAACGAAAGGTAATTAAGTCTGGAGTTAAAAAAAATGAATTTTAGTTTATTTTTTAAAAAAGGGTGGGGGTAGATGTCAAAAATTAGAGTTTAAGTGAAAATATGGCGTGTGTGATATCAAACGAAAGGTAATTGAGTCTGGAGTTAAACAAAATACATTTTAGTTTTTTTTTTTAAAGGGTGGGGGGTAGATGGAAAAAATTTGAGTTTAAGTCAAAACATGGCTTGTGTGGTATCAAACGAAAGGTAATTGAGTCTGGAGTTGAATAAAATATATTTCAGTTTTTGATTATATTAGCTCACACTATAACTATAGTACCTAGTGTGAGCTTAGGTGCTCATAGATTGGCAGAGTATTTTTTATAGTTTTTCTAGTTTTTTATTAAAAAAAAAATTAATTTGATTATTTTAAAATCAGTGAATAAATTACAATACAAAATGAAAATTACAAATTCAACAAATATAAAGAAATAAATGAGTCATTCCATAAAGAAACAACGATTTTATGTAATATCTCAAAAACTAAAAGTTATAGTCCACCTCCATATAAATGCAGACCTTTCAAAATCCCCCGTAGCTAAAAAACTATTTTATTTTAGGCGACTTTGATATTTGAAGTCGAAAATCGAGCAACTCAACTTGTTTTGATCTATCTCGGCTAGAAATGCTTGAAACTCTCAAACAACATCGAATTTTGTCCACCCTGTACATATTGTGGGTATGTTCTAAAATGCATAGTTCTGAAGATACAGGGGGTGTTAAACTTTGAAGAAAAAAACGATTATATCTTATATCAGCTGTTTGTTTACCATAACAAATAGCATAGGCTAACGAAAAAAAGTTGTCTCCAAAATAATGATATGAACTTTAGTATTTGTTTGTCGATTTTGTTGCAGTACTAGGAGACTAATTTGGCCGTAAATATATGAAAATTATTAAGTTCCTTGACGTCCCGAAAAACACCCTAACCAATATTTTTGACAAAATAATTGTGCGTCAATGAGTTTTTTAATTTTGGTATCCTTGGATATCCGAAAAAACTTTTTCTAAAACATATTGAAATGGGTTCAGTTTTTCCTAAAATCACTTAAAAAATAACGTACTGGTTTGGCGAAATACTTTATAGGCACCCTGTATAGCCATCCATTTTCAATATACAATTAAAAACCGCGTTGTGCTCATGCGTGATAATGGTTTTCAATATTATTCTTTTTTATATAATTTAACTCCCCTTTTCTCGCCCTTACAGCCCCCGCAACCATTAAAAACCTCTCGCTCCTCTACCTCCTTACAAATCTCTCACTCTCACAAAAAGGGGTCTCTTCACGGGTATAACAAAGAATTTTTGTGTCCAATTTGGTTAAACTTGTCTTGAGTTATCGAGACAGACACACACCATTACAAAATTTGGTAATTTGGTCTTTTTTGATCCAAAATAATCAATTTTAGGTAAAAATAAATTGATCCAAAATTACTAATTTTAGGTGAAAATAAATTGACGATATCAATTAAATAAATTAATTTTTAATACCTGTTATTATTGGACGGATAGTAAGGAAATAAATATGTATAATTAAAAGTGATGATTATTTAAATTTATTTAAAAATCTGTTATTATAAAGAGTGACACGAGAACTAACACAATAATTCACTTTAAAAGAATAATATGACATGCACATAAAAAAAATAAAAAATTGACTGCAATAATTTTAATCTTTTGAATGCAAAATGAACTATGTCTTATTTACTGTAAAATGTTGCTCCATAATTACAATTATTTTTGTTATCACAAAATAAAATAACAGTTAAAAGTTGTTGCTCTTATCTAGAAAACCAGTACCTACTTATTATATTTTATGCATTATTTTTTGCCTTTTGAACTTCAACGTAGAAAGTTTTTAGTACGCACTTAAAAATTTAACAAAAAAATTAAAACATAAAAGTTTAATTAATTGTTTCAATATTTAATGTAATTCCTACATAACATTAAAAAAATTTAAATTTCTATTCTGATAAATTTTATTAGAAACACTGACACGCCAGGATTATAGCATAAAGAATCAAAACGATCTTGAACTTCTGAGTATCGATAACATAACAAATAAAAACGCTCGTATAAACGAAAATGTAGATCAATCTTAAGAAATTAGATTAAGAATTAAATCAAGGGAAATACTTTAATGAAAATCGTCTTAACTTTTCAGACAGGGTGTTTAAAAAAATCTGTCCAGATACGTACGTACTTTCTGTTCGGTTCGGTTCATTTTCATTTCATTTCTTTTGATACCACACAAGCCATGTTTTGACTTAAACTCAAATTTTTGAAATATACCCCCACCCTTAAAAAACTCCGGACTCAATTACCTTTCATTTGATATCACACACGCCATATTTTCACGTAAACTCTAATTTTTAAAATTTACCCCCACCCTTCAAAAAAAATACTTAAATGTATTTTGTTTAACTCCAGACTCAATTACCTTTCGTTTGATATCATACACGCCATATTTCCACATAAACTCTAATTTTTTAAGTCTACCCCTACCCTTTTATTTGGCTTGTGTTCCCCAGCCTAGGTACCAAATTTCATTGAAATCGGGCAAGCGGTTTTTGAGTTATGCGCGTTGGTCTTTACAGACATACAGACAGACAGACGGCGCGACATAAAAGTTTCAAAATCATCTGAAACGCAAAGATATATAAAAATTTTTGAAATCGGAGCAACTTTTTTTTTCTCGAAAAAATTAGGATCACTATAACTTACACTACTATAATATATAGTAGTAGTGTGAGCTAAAATTAATTGTCAAAAAACTGTCATTAGCACCAATGGATTTTAACTAAAATCTAATCAGCTCGTTGGAGAGTCGAACACTATTTTACCTAAAAATTTTATGAAAATCGGTTCAGCGATTTAGAAACTATCGTGTTACGGATAGAAAAAATACTCTGCCAATATATGGGCCCCTAAGCTCACACTAGGTACTATAGTTATAGTGTACGTGTGAGCTAATATAACTAAAAACTGAAATATATTTTATTCAACTCCAGACTAAATTACCTTTTGTTTGATACCACACAAGCCATGTTTTGACTTTAACTCAAATTTTTGAAATCTACCCCCACCCTTTTTTTTTAAATAAGTTAAAATGTATTTTGCTTAACTGCAGACTCAATTACCTTTCGTTTGATATCACACACGCCATATTTTCACATAAACTCTAATTTTTTTAATCTACCCCCCCCTTTTATTTGGTTTGTGCTCGGTGGATTTTGTTCATTTTTAAATGGGACCATCTCGACCCAAGACCCAGCCTAGGTACCAAATTTCATTAAAATCGGCCAAGCGGTTTTTGAGTTATGCGCGTTGGTCGTTACAGACAGACATACAGACAGACATACAGACAGACAGATAGACAGACAGACAGACAGACGGCGCAACAAAAAAGTTTCAAAATCATCTGAAACGCAAAGATATATAAAATTTTTTGAAATCGGAGCAACTTTTTTTTTCTCGAAAAAATTAGGATCACCATAGCTCACACTACTATAATATAGTATATGTGTGAGCTAATATACACACACATAAACACACACAGACAGAAGATATTTCTAAGATAGGTCAAAATACACACCAAATAACACATTTTCGGCGTTATCCGAAAAAAAAAATTTTGGTCGAAAATAATACCTACCTTCTCTAGCCATTACTACGCGGGATAGGAAGGTAAAAATCTATTGGCAATATGTGATCAGCAAGCACTATAAATTTGAAAAACTATTTTAAAAAAACAGTGGTTTACAAACATTATTTTCTTAAAAAATAATTAGGAATTGCCCGCACGAACGCTACTGGTCGAAAAAAATACTCTGCCAATCTATGGGCACATAAGCTCACACTGGGTACTATAGTTTTAGTGTATCTACTTGAAAGCTAATATAACTAAAAACTGAAGTATATTTTATTGAACTCCAGACTCAATTACCTTTCGTTTGATACCACACAAGCCATGTTTTGACTTAAACTCTAATTTTTCAAATCTACCCCCACCCTTTTTTTAAAAACTAAAATGTATTTTTTTTAACTCCAGACTCAATTACCTTTCGTTTGATATCACACACGCCATATTTTCACTTAAACTCCAATTTTTGAAATATACCCCCACCCTTTTTTTTAAATAAATCAAAATGTATTTTGTTTAACTCCAGACTCAATTACCTTTCGTTTGATATCACACACGCCATATTTCCCCATAAACTCTAATTTTTGAAATCTACCCCCACCCTTTTATTTGGTTTGTATTCGGTGGATTTTGTTCATTTTTAAATGGGACCATCTTGGCCCAAAACCCAGCCTAGGTACCAAATTTCATTAAAATCGGCCAAGCGGTTTTTGAGTTATGCGCGTTGGTCGTTACAGACAGACAGACAGACAGACATACAGACAGACAGACAGACAGACGGCGCAACAAAAAAGTTTCAAAATCATCTGAAACGCAAAGATATATAAAAAATTTTGAAATCGGAGCAACTTTTTTTTTCTCGAAAAAATTAGGATCACTATAGCTCACACTACTATAGTATAGTATATGTGTGAGCTAAAAACCATGTAATACATAAAATATGCCTCTTGTTGAATAGAAAATGTACCAAATTTTACAAAAATATCTGGAGCAGTAATCTTTATCACCCTGTATGTCAAAAGTTGAGACGTTTAGGACAATTATGATTATACAAAGTTTTTTTCTGAAAAGGTACCTATGAATTACTTCCTTCATTACAACCAGCTTATTCAAAAACACCCTGTATAATGGAGCGAAAAACTAAACAGATAAATTTTAAAGGTGCCAAGGGAGAAGCAGAACGTTCTGGCTTTACTTGTAGATAGAACTTAAAGAAATACTCTGCCAATATATGGACCCCTAAGCTCACACTAGGTACTATAGTTATAGTGTACGTGTGAGCTAATATAACTAAAAACTGAAATATATTTTATTCAACTCCAGACTGAATTACCTTTTGTTTGATACCACACAAGCCATGTTTTGACTTAAATTCAAATTTTTGAAATCTACCTCCACCCTTAAAAAAAACAAAAACTAAAATGTTTTTGTTAAACTCCGGACTCAATTACCTTTCGTTTGATATCACACACGTCATATTTTAACTTAAACTCTAATTTTTAAAATATACCCCCACCCTTTTTTTAAAATAAATTGAAATGTATTTTGTTTAACTGCAGACTCAATTACCTTTCGTTTGATATCACACACGCCATATTTTCACATAAACTCTATTGAAATCTACCCCCACCCTTTTATTTGGTTTGTGTTTGGTGGATTTTTTTCATTTTTAAATGGGACCATCTCGACCCAAGACCCAGCCTAGGTACAAAATTTCATTAAAATCGGCCAAGCGGTTTTTGAGTTATGCGCGTTGGTCGTTACAGACAGACAGACAGACAGACAGACAGACAGACGGCGCAACAAAAAAGTTTCAAAATCATCTAAAACGCAAAGATATATAAAAAATTTTGAAATCGGAGCAACTTTTTTTTTCTCGAAAAAATTAGGATCACCATAGCTCACACTACTATAGTATAGTATATGTGTGAGCTAAAAGAATATTCAAAGGAAAAAAGTTTGAGGAAAACCTTGTTTAATTCTTTATTTATTTTTAATAACACACTATTTAGAAAATAAAAATGTTTTTATGTTTTTTATGTAGTAAAAAATTTAAAAAAAAATCAATGTTTAAAAGGACCAAAATATAAAATACTCTGCCAATATATGGGCCCCTAAGCTCACACTAGGTACTATAGTTATAGTGTACGTGTGAGCTAATATAACTAAAAACTGAAATATATTTTATTTAACTCCAGACTAAATTACCTTTTGTTTGATACCACACAAGCCATGTTTTGACTTAAACTCAAATTTTTGAAATCTACCCCCACCCTTAAAAAAAACAAAAAACTAAAATGTATTTTGTTAAACTCCGGACTCAGTTACCTTTCGTTTGATATCACACACGCCATATTTTCACTTAAACTCTAATTTTTTAAATATACCCCCACCCTTTTTTTTAAATAAATTAAAATGTATTTTGTTTAACTGCAGACTCAATTACCTTTCGTTTAATATCACACACGCCATATTTTCACATAAACTCTAATTTTTGAAATCTACCCCCACCCTTTTATTTGGTTTGTGTTCGGTGGATTTTGTTCATTTTTAAATGGGACCATCTCGAGCCAAGACCCAGCCTAGGTACCAAATTTCATTAAAATCGGCCAAGCGGTTTTTGACTTATGCGCGTTGGTCGTTACAGACAGACATACAGACACACAGACAGACAGACAGACAGACAGACAGACAGACAGACATACAGACAGACAGACAGACAGACAGACAGACAGACAGACGGCGCAACAAAAAAGTTTCAAAATCATCTGAAACGCAAAGATATATAAAATTTTTTGAAATCGGAGCAACTTTTTTTTTCTCGAAAAAATTAGGATCACCATAGCTCACACTACTATAGTATAGTATATGTGTGAGCTAAAATAAATATTAGATCCCCAATTTTAAGAGTAATTTTTAAAAGAAACAATCACAAAAAATTCACTATAAAAACACATTCATTTTTGCACTTTGAATTTTGTTGAAAAATAATTTCGGTAAAATTTGTTTTTAAGATAAGATTTACTCTTATTATCGCAAGGATGTTTTTCAAATACCTATGTTTACGTAATAGCTGTAACGTTAAAAATCGGTCAAAAACTGTTTTGTTTGTTAACTCGACGGGAAAATGTGTTTGCGGTTTTGCTCGGTCGAGACGCGATCCGCCGGCCGGCGCATTCGGAATGAGTTTGGCGTTATATCTACTACTACCACTACGATATGATTATCATGCGATACGGTTTATTTTCGAACGGATTTTCTAAATACGAAGTCTTGGAACAATGAAAAATAGCAGCAGCAGAAATTTTCCGTCCTCTGTCAGCGTATCTCGGAACCAATATGCGAGGGACGGATTTTCTAAATATCAAGTCTTGGAACAATGAAAAATAGCAGTAGCGGAAGTTTTCAGTCCTCTGTCAGCGTATCTAGGAAGCAATATGCGCTGGACTAACACTACTATATGATGATCATGCAATACGGTTTATTTTCGAATGGATTTTCTAAGTACGAAGTCTTGGAACAATGAAAAATAGCAGCAGCAGAAATTCCGTCTGCTGTCAGCGTATCTAGGAAGCAATATGCGCTGGAGTAACACTACTATATGATGATCATGCAATACGGTTTATTTTCGAATGGATTTTCTAAATATCAAGTCTTTGAACAATGAAAAATAGCAGTAGCAGAAATTTTCCGCCCTCTGTCAGCCTATGTCGGAATATTGCTTGTTGAAAAAGTAACTACTTGTTACTCGACAAATGACAGAGTAACGAATACCGATCCGAAAATTAAATGATTTCTTTCGTTACTTGAATTCCTTCGATTATTTTAATATTCAGAAAAGGTAATGTTGAGTAGCTGTACATGGCATTTTTTCAATAAAGACAATTTATTATTATTATTATGATTATTAGTAATCACTTGAAAGTCCGTAATCCAAAATCAGGGAGTAACTATGATCACTTAAGTAATTAATAGCCCATCGCACCGACTTTTTTTTTCGTTACTTAGCCTTAAGTGTTCCTTATTACAGTCGAACCTCTCTAACTCGAACCTCTATAACTCGAACCTCTCTATAACTCGAACCTTTTAAGTGGTCCCTGCACTTTTTACATGTATTTTAACTTATGTAACTCAAGTTTCTATAACTCCAACACTCCATAACTCGAACTGTTTTGGTGGTCCCTTCAGGTTCGAGTTATAGAGGTTCAACTGTACGTCATATTACGGTTATATTAAGAAACGCTTTAAGCTAAGTAACAAAAAAAAAGTCGGTGAGATGGACTCTAACTCGTCTAATTGAACGCATTTCTTAGAAAAGTCTTAGAAAAATGAAAAATAGCAGCAGCAGAAATTTTCCGTCTTCTGTCAGCGTATCTCGGAAGCAATATGCGCGGGAGTAACACTACTATATGATGGTCATGCGATACGATTTATTTTCGAACGGATTTTCTAAATATCAAATCTCGGAACAACAAAAAAAAAGAAGTGACGAAAATTTTCCGCCCTCTGTTAGCGTAACTCGGAAGCAATATACTCGGGACTAACACCATATAATTATCATTCGATACGGTTTATTTTCAAACTGATTTTCTTAATATCAAATCTTGGAACAATGAAAAATAGTAGTAGCGGAAATTTTCCGCCATCTGTCAGCGCAAGAAATATGCGCGGGACTACCACTACGTTATGATTGTTCTCATGCGATACGGTTTATTTTCGAACGGATTTTCTAAATACGAAGTCCTGGAACATTCAAAAATAGCAGCAGCAGAAATTTTCCGTCCTCAGTTAGCGTATCTCAGAAGTAATATGCGCGGGACTACCACCATATAATTATAATTCGATACGGTTTTGTTTTCAAACTGATTTTTTTAATAACACACCATACAAGTAATTTCCGTCCTCTGTCAGCATATCTCGGAAGTAATATGCGCAGGAGTACAACTACTTTATGATTATTTTCATGTGATAAGGTTTATTTACGAAGGGATTGTCTAAATATGAAATCTTGGAACAATGAAAAAGAGTAGTAGCGGAAATTTTCCGCCTTGTCAGCATATCTCGGAAGTTTATTTTCGAACGGATTTTCTAAGTGCGAAGTCCTGGAACAATGAAAAATAACAGCAGCAGAAGTTTTCCGTCCTCTGTCAGCATATCTCGGAAGTAATATGCGCGGGAGTACAACTACTTTATGATTATTTTCATGTGATAAGGTTTATTTACGAAGGGATTGTTTAAATATGAAATCTTGGAACAATGAAAAAGAGTAGTAGCGGAAATTTTCCGCCTTGTCAGTATATCTCGGAAGCAATATGCGCGGGACTACCATAACTATATATTTGAGTCGCTCAGCTCTAGAGTGGCCCAACTGCAAAATTGGCGTTTTCGAGATAACACGCAAAATTAATTCCATTCTTTACCTATTTTGAAATAAAACTGGTCCAAATGAGCTTTGTCCATTCGTTCAAAGATGGCAGCAGATGTATAGCTGTGTCACAGATAATTTATGCAAATCATGAGTGGCCCAAGGGGTAATTTGGCCAGTTTTGTTTTTCACTCTGTATTTTCACTTAGGCCACTCTAGAGCTGAGCGACTCATTTGTCATGCGATACGGTTTATTTTCGAACGGATTTTCTAAATACGAAGTCTTGGAACAATTAAAAATAGCAGCAGCAGAAGTATTCTGTCCTCTGTCAGCGTATCTCGGAAGCACTATGCGCGAGACTAACACTACTATATGATTATCATGCAGTACGGTTTATTTTCGAACGGATTTTCTTAATATCAAGTCTTGGAACAAGGAAAAAGGGCAGTAGCGGAAATTTTCCGCCATTTGTTAGCGTATCTCGAAAGCAATATGAGCGGGACTACCACCATATAATTATCATTCGATACGGTTTATTTTCAAACTGATTTTTTTAATATCAATTTTTGGAACAATAAAAATAGTAGTAGCGGAAATTTTTCGCCCTCTGTCAACGTGTCTCGGAAGCAATATGTAGACTACCATTACTATATAAATATTATGCGATACGGTTTATTTTCGAACGGATTTCCTAAATAAGAAGTTCTCAGTCAGCGTATCTCAGAAGTAGTATGCGCGGGACTACCACCATATAAGTATCATTCGATACGGTTTTGTTTTCAAACTGATTATCTTAATATCAATTCTTGCAACCTCTGTTAACGTATCTCGGAAGCAATATGCTCGGGATTACCACCATATAACTATCATTCGATACGGTTTATTTTCAAACTGACTTTCTTAATATCAATTCTTGGAACAATAAAAAATAGTAGGAGCGGAAATTTTTCGCCCTCTGTCAGCGTATCTCGTAAGCAATATGTAGACTAACATTACTATATGAATATTATGCGAAACGGTTTATTTTCGAACGGATTTCCTAAATAAGAAGTTTGGAACAATAAAAAATAACAGCAGCAGACACTTTCCGTTCTCAGTCAGCGTATCTCGGAAGCAGTATGCGCGGGAGTAACACGATGCGATATGGTTTATGTTCGAAGGGATTTTCTTAATATCAAGTCTTGGAACAAGGAAAAAGAGCAGTAGCGGAATATTTCCGCCATTTGTTAGCGTATCTCGGAAGCAATATGCGCGGAACTACCTTCATATAGTTATCATTCGATACGGTTTATTTTCAAACTGATTTTCTTAATATCAATTCTTGGAACAATAAAAAATAGTAGTAGCGGAAATTTTTCGCCCTCTGTCAGCGTATCTCGGAAGCAATATGTAGACTACCATTACTATATGAATATTATGCAATACGGTTCATTTTCAAAGGGATTTCAATAAAAAATAGTAGTAGCAGAAATTTTTCGTCCTCTGTCAGCGTATCTCGGAAGCAATATGCAGACTACCATTACTATATGAATATTATGCGATACGGTTTATTTTCGAACGGATTTCCTAAATAAGTTTGGAACAATAAAAAATAACAGCAGCAGAAATTTTCCGTCCTCTGTCAGCGTCTCAGAAGCAAGATGAGAGGGACTACCACCATATAATTATCATTCGATACCGTTTATTTTCAAACGGATTTTCTAAATATCAAATCTTGGAACCACGAAAAAGAGAAGTGGCGGAAATTTTCCGCCCTCTGTCAGCATTTCTAGAAAGAAATATGCATGGGACTGTGGAGTGTTTATGATCATTCTCATGCAATACGGTTTATTTTCGAAGGGATTTTCTAAATATGAAATCTTGGAACAATGAAAAATAGCAGTAGCGGAAATTTTCCACCCTCTGTCAGCGTGTCTCGGAAGCAATATGTTTTTCAAGTACCTATGTTTACGTAATAGCTGTAACGTTAAAAATCGGTCAAAAACTGTTTTGTTTGTTAACTCGACGGGAAAATGTGTTTGCGGTTTTGCTCGGTCGAGACGCGATCCGCCGGCCGGCGCATTCGGAATGAGTTTAGCGTTATATCTACTACTACCACCACGATATGATTATCATGCGATACGGTTTATTTTCGAACGGATTTTCTAAATACGAAGTCTTGGAACAATGAAAAATAGCAGCAGCAGAAATCTTCCGTCCTCTGTCAGCGTATCTCGGAAGCAATATGCGAGGGACGGATTTTCTAAATATCAAGTCTTGGAACAATGAAAAATAGCAGTAGCGGAAGTTTTCAGTCCTCTGTCAGCGTATCTAGGAAGCAATATGCGCTGGACTAACACTACTATATGATGATCATGCAATACGGTTTATTATCGAATGGATTTTCTAAGTACGAAGTCTTGGAACAATGAAAAATAGCAGCAGCAGAAATTTTCCGTCTTCTGTCAGCGTATCTAGGAAGCAATCTGCGCTGGACTAACACTACTATATGATGATCATGCAATACGGTTTATTTTCGAATGGATTTTCTAAATATCAAGTCTTTGAACAATGAAAAATAGCAGTAGCAGAAATTTTCCGCCCTCTGTCAGCCTATGTCGGAATATTGCTTGTTGAAAAAGTAACTACTTGTTACTCGACAAATGACAGAGTAACGAATACCGATCCGAAAATTAAATGATTTCTTTCGTTACTTTGATTCCTTCGATTATTTTAATATTCAGAAAAGGTAATGAGTAGCTGTACATGGCATTTTGTCAATAAAGACAATTTATTATTATTATTATGATTATTAGTAATCACTTGAAAGTCCGTAATCCAAAATCAGGGAGTAATTATGATCACTTAAGTAACTAATAGCCCATCGCACCGACTTTTTTTTTCGTTACTTAGCCTTAAGTGTTCCTTATTACGTCATATTACGGTTATATTAAGAAACACTTTAAGCTAAGTAACAAAAAATAAGTGGGTGAGATGGACTCTAACTCGTCTAATTGAACGGATTTCTTAGAAAAGTCTTAGAAAAATGAAAAATAGCAGCAGCAGAAATTTTCCGTCTTCTTTCAGCGTATCTCGGAAGCAATATGCGCGGGAGTAACACTACTATATGATGGTCATGCGATACGATTTATTTTCGAACGGATTTTCTAAATATCAAATCTTGGAACAACAAAAAAAAAGAAGTGACGAAAATTTTCCGCCCTCTGTTAGCGTAACTCGGAAGCAATATACTCGGGACTAACACCATATAATTATCATTCGATACGGTTTATTTTCAAACTGATTTTCTTAATATCAAATCTTGGAACAATGAAAAATAGTAGTAGCGGAAATTTTCCGCCATCTGTCAGCGTTTCTAAAAAGAAATATGTGCGGGACTACCACTACGTTATGAATGTTCTCATGCGAAACGGTTTATTTTCGAAGGGATTTTCTAAATACTAAGTCCTGGAACAATGAAAAATAGCAGCAGCAGAAGTTTTCCGTCCTCTGTCAGCATATCTCGGAAGTAATATGCGCGGGAGTACAACTACTTTATGATTATTTTCATGTGATAAGGTTTATTTACGAAGGGATTGTCTAAATATGAAATCTTGGAACAATGAAAAGGAGTAGTAGCGGAAATTTTCCGCCTTGTCAGCATATCTCGGAAGCAATATGCACGGGACTACCACAACTATATATTTATCATGCGATACGGTTTATTTTCGAACGGATTTTCTAAATACTAAGTCCTGGAACAATGAAAAATAGCAGCAGCAGAAGATTTCCGTCCTCTGTCAGCATATCTCGGAAGTAATATGCGCGGGAGTACAACTACTTTATGATTATTTTCATGTGATAAGGTTTATTTACGAAGGGATTGTCTAAATATGAAATCTTGGAACAATGAAAAAGAGTAGTAGCGGAAATTTTCCGCCTTGTCAGCATATCTCGGAAACAATATGCGCGGGACTACCACAACTATATATTTATCATGCGATAGGGTTTATTTTCGAACGGATTTTCTAAATACGAAGTCTTGGAACAATGAAAAATAGCAGCAGCAGAAATTTTCCTTCCTCTGTCAGCGTATCTCGGAAGCAATATGCGCGGGAGTAACACCATGCGATATGGTTTATCTTCGAAGAGATTTTCTTAATATCAAGTCTTGGAACAAGGAAAAAGAGCAATAGCGTATGTCGGAAGCAATATATGCGCGGGACTACCACCATATATATATATATATATATTATTCGATACCGTTTATTTTCAAACTGATTTTCTTAATATCAAATCTTGGAACAGTGAAAAATAGTAGTAACAGAAATTTTCCGCCTTGTCAGTATATCTCGGAAGCAATATGGACGGGACTACCACAACTATATATTTATCATGCGATACGGTATAGTTTCGAAAGTATTTTCTAAATATGAAGTCTTGGAACAATGAAAGAGAGCAGTAGCGGAAATTTTCCGCTCAATATACGCGGGACAACCACCATATAATTATTATTCAATACGGTTTATTTTCAAACTGATTTTCTTAATATCAAATTTTGGAACAATGAAAAACAGTAGTAACAAAAATGTTCCGCTCTCTGTCAGCGTATATCGAAATCAATATGCGCGGGACTACCACTACTATATGATTATTTTCATACGATACGGTTTATTTTCGAACGGATTTTCTAAATATCATGTTTTGAAACAATGAAAAAGAGCAGTAGCGGTAATTTTCCGCTCTCTGTCAGCGTATCTCGGAAGCAATATGCGCGGGACTATCACCATATAATGATCATCGATACGGTTTATTTTCAAACGAACTTTCTAAATATGAAATCTTGGAACAATGAAAAAGAGCAGTAACGGAAATTTTCCGCCCTGTTTCAGCATGTTTCGGAAGCAATATGCGCGTAACTAACACCATATAATTATCATTCGATACGGTTTCTTTTCAAACTGATTTTCTTAATATCAATTCTTGGGATAATGAAAAATAGTAGTTAAGTAGCGGAAATTTTTCGCCCTCTGTCAGCGTATCTCGGAAGCAGTATGCGCGGGACTACGACTACTATATGATTATCATGTCATACGGTTTATTTTCGAATGGTTTTTTCGGCCAATATGTCACAGTTGTCAAAGAGGTCACTTCTAGCGCGGTTTGGTTAGTCAAAAAGTGTCCTCTACGCAAGCAAAATCGATATGTTCGAGGGCTTTTCCAAAAACTCCTGAGATATATCGAAAAAAACCACTGTTACCCTTTCAAAAAACACCCTGTATGATAGCAAAATAGGTAAATACGCTGTATCTTAGAAAATGTTTATCTAACTAAAACTAAGATCTAAACAAAAATATCATTAATTATGTCTACTTAGTTAATAATATTAAATTTTGACCTCTGTAAGTATTCGTCTATTAATTTACGCTTTTATCAGCTCGAATGTTATTGTAATTTTTTTTACAGCATGGAAAATAACTTTGGACCGGGAACTTTTTTTTAGATATGTGCTAAAATTGGTATTTATATGTCAACAACTCCAATATAGAAACAAAATTTCGGACTTGCATTGTCTTTATTTATTTTTTAAACACGTTTTGGTTAGTAACTATCTTTAACCATTTTCAAGTGTAAACTTAAACGGTTAGAGATACTAACCGAAACGTCGTGTTTAAAAAAAATAAAGACAATGGAAGTCCGAAAGTTTGTTTCTTCTCAATTATTGTCCAATATATCATATCATAACAAAAACATTTCATGTAAAAAAAGCCAAGTACGCGAAAATGGCATTCCGTAAAAAGAATTGAGATAAAAGTAAAGCCAAGTTCTCCAATACAAATTTCAAAATGAAAGGTTCTTACTAGTTTGGAAATGTTTTTTTAAACTTTGCTATTACAGCCAAACTTCTTTATGTTCAATTTTGCACTAAGAGTCATTTACAGCCGTAATAGCCAAGTTTAGAAAAATATTTCCAAACAATAAGAACCTTTCATTTTGAAATTTGTATTGGAGAACTTGGCTTTACTTTTATCTCAATTCTTTTTACGGAATGCCATTTTCGCGTACTTGGCTTTTTTTACATGAAATGTTTTTGTTATGATTTCACGTTTTTTTTTTAAAGGAATTGGATAATACTTAATTTTTAAAGTAGTAAAATATGCGGAATATTGTTCAAAACTTTTGCAATGCCGTACTTAAATTTTTGAGGTTGTTTAATTTTTTTCCATGGTTTTATCGTAGTTCCTATCAGCCTTCCAAAGCTCAGCTCTCTAGCGTTTCTGAAAGTGCACAATGTTACTTTTACATAACTTTATATGTATAGGGGAGGGAAACGAATTAAAATTGTCATGTTTTTAAATTTTGTCCTATAGTTTTATCATAGTTCCTATCAGTCTTCCAATGCTCAGCTCTCTTGCGTTTCTGGAAGTGGGTAATGTTACTTTTACATAACTTTACATTTATAGGGGAGGAGAGTAAATGAAAATATTGGACTTTTTAAATTTTTTCCCATGGTTTTATCATAATTTCTATCAGCATTCCAATGCTTAGCTCTCTAGCGTTTCTGGAAGTGGGCAATGTTAGTTTTATATAAATTTGCATTTATAAGAGAGGGAAGTAAATTAAAATGTTGGTGTTTTTAAATTTTTTCATATAGTTTTATCATATTGTCTTTCAGTATTAAAAAGTTCAGCTCTCTAGCGTTTCTGGAAGTGGGCAGTGTTACTTTTACATAACTTTACATTTATAGGGGAAGGAAGTAAATTAGAATTTTGGGGTGTTTTTTCTATAACTTTATCATAGTTACTATCGGTCTTCCAAAGCTCAGCTCTCTAGTATGTCTGGAAGTAGGCAATGTTACATTTACATAACTTTACATTTATAGGGGAGGGAAGTAAATTAGAATTTCGGGGTGTTTTAATTTAGGAAGGTATCAGATCCGTCATGGATAAATTAATTTGAGCTCACACTACTACTATACTATAGTAGTGTGTTTATTCATCTTCTTCTGAAATTTTTTTGTCTGTCTATCTGTCTGTATGTTTGTCTGTCTGTCTGCAACGATAAACCGCTTGCTAGATTTGAATGAAATTTGGTACCTAGGCTGGGTCTTGGGTCGAGATGGTTCCCATTTATAAATGAACAGAATCCACTGAGCCAAATAAAAGGGTGGAGGTAGATTTTAAAAACTAGAGTTTATGTGAAAATATGGCGTGTGTGATATCAAACGAAAGATAATGCAGACTGGAGTTAAACAAAATACATTTTAGTTTATTTAAAAAAAAATTAGAGTTTAAGTGAAAATATGGCGTGTGTGATATGAAACGAAAGGTAATTGAGTCTGGAGATAAACTGTAAACAAAATACATTTTAGTTTTTTTTTAAAGGGTGGGGGTAGATTTCAAAAATTAGAGTTTAAGTCTAAACATGACTTGTGGTAAAATAAATTTCAGTTTTCAGTTATATTAGCTCACACGTATAGTTCTAAGCTCATAACTATAGTACCTAGTGTGACCTTAGGTGCCCATATATTGACAGAGTGTTTTTTAAAGCGGGTGTTATATTATTATTGAAACTGGATGAACTTGAATTATTTGAAAATATTAAATTAAAAACAAAATCAAAAAACAATAACCGCAATGATCCAAATATATTATTTCTGTTATCTAACAAAACTTGAAAATATTGGCGAATCCTTGAAACAGTCAATAACGCCAGCGATGAACAGACACTTATTTCTTTATTTTGTTTCGATCATGCTTGACATATTTTTGATTATTTTATTGTTTTATTTTCTAACAAAACCCTCCATTCCTATTGAAAATAAAAAATACTTTGCCAATTTATGGGCACCTAAGCTCACACGCCCACATAGCACAAAAATCACATCAACGTTAAATTAACGTGAACAAAAATAATAAAGTTATTTTTTACTAGAAAACAACCTCATACCATGTAATATTTGTTTTCTTAAATCTACATGTTTAAAGATAACTTAAAAACAAGGATAAATCAAGCTATAAAAATTGTAATTTTTGCCGAAGTTTCTGGTGCTGTGTATATAAAGTATTTTTTCTATAAGCGTGCGGAAAAGTCCACTTTTCCGCACGCATTTTAGTGTGGAAAATGCCAGTTTTCCGCACTAGTGCGGAAAAGTAAATTTGTTACGATTTTGAGGTGTTCTATAACATTTAGACCGTTCAAAATACATTTGTATCTTTCCTAGCACACGAAATATCCTAAAAATATTCAAATTGACTAAAATTCTGCTATATTTTCAATATTTTCGATAAAATAAAGTTTTCAGTAAAATAGGTTCAAATTATAAGTTTTAAACCTCCCCGGTATAAATATCGTCATTGTCAATGTCAAACAACAATGAACACTAGTGGTTTTAGATTTGGCATCTTAAATCACCATAGCAACAAAGTACAAACAAACTGTCAAAACAAAGCCAATTTTGCAGATACAAGCGTCTTTTGAATTTTTCAAACAAAAAAATCAGATTTTCAATGGATTCTTCGGACGAAAATCTACCCCAGTCAGTTCTAGAAGCCGCTAGAATGTGAATAATAATAATTGATTTGATTAAAACGTTTTGAATATAAATAATTTTCTGATTAATTTTTAGTTTTTTCCTCACGCTTATAGAAAATACTCTGCCAATCTATGGGCACCTAAGCTCACACTGGGTACTATAGTTATAGTGTATCTACGTGAAAGCTAATATAACTAAAAACTGAAGTATGTTTTATTGAACTCCAGACTCAATTACCTTTCGTTTGATACCACACAAGCTATGTTTTGACTTAAACTCTAATTTTTCAAATCTACCCCCACCCTTTTTTTAAAACTAAAATGTATTTTGTTTAACTCCAGACTCAATTACCTTTCGTTTGATATCACACACGCCATATTTCCACTTAAACACTAATTTTTGGAATTTACCACCCCCCCCCTTTTTTTTTTAAATAAACTAAAATGTATTTTGTTTAACTCCAGACTCAATTACCTTTCGTTTGATATCACACACGCCATATTTTTTCATAAACTCTAATTTTTGAAATCTACCCCCACCCTTTTATTTGGCTTGTGTTCGGTGGATTTCGTTCATTTTTAAATGGGACCATCTCGACCCAAAACCCAGCCTGGGTACCAAATTTCATTAAAATCGGGCAAGCGGTTTTTGAGTTATGCGCGTTGGTCGTTACAGACAGACATACAGACACACAGACAGACAGACAGACAGACAGACAGACAGACAGACAGACAGACAGACAGACAGACAGACATACAGACAGACAGACAGACAGACAGACAGACAGACAGACAGACAGACGGCGCAACAAAAAAGTTTCAAAATCATCTGAAACGCAAAGATATATAAAAATTTTTGAAATCGGAGCAACTTTTTTTTTCTCGAAAAAATTAGGATCACCATAGCTCACACTACTATAGTATAGTATATGTGTGAGCTAATAGTGTACCTAAAGTGAATTGCTGGCCAAACTCCGCTATCGCGTTGTTTGGCCATCTGCAATCGCGTGCGGAAAAGAGGCACTTTCCGCACTAGTTAGGTAAACTACTATTTTGCCCTCGTTATTTTCTTGTACCAAATTCACACTTAACATGTTCTAAAACGCCGATAGATTAAGACTTCTCAAACCTACTAATTTTTTGCGTATTATTTTGCCACGTTTTTTTTCTATATGTTTTTTAATAAAAAAAAGGCGCGAAAGCGTGTTCTAAAAGCCCTCTAGATAAAGAATTGTTGGAAGTAACTCTCTGCTTTTTTTTTGTCATGATTTTTAATAACTTTTTTTTAAATTAAAATAGATGCGAATCAAAAGTCTAAAAGTTTACTAGTTTAAGACTACAACACTTCAAGACAATTTTAAAAGATGGCGCTCAAGGCAAGACAAAATCTCTATACATACATTATGTTTTCTTTAAAAGATAAACAATATTTTTTAACAATAAACATTTTTACACAATATTAATGAGTCTTTTAGGTTAATAACTGGTGCGTCGTGATCGTAAAGAATCAGGGATCAGTTCATTAACTGGTTTTTGGAGTTTAGAGGCCAAAACACTCCCGGATAGATTTCGTCGAAGTGAAAAATGTTACCAATAGGTGGCGCTGCTACTAGCAAAATCTCAAACATTTTTACACAATATTAATGAGTCTTTTAGGTTAATAACTGGTGCGTCGTGATCGTAAAGAATCAGGGATCAGTTCATTAACTGGTTTTTGGAGTTTAGAGGCCAAAACACTCCCGGATAGATTTCGTCGAAGTGAAAAATGTTACCAATAGGTGGCGCTGCTACTAGCAAAATCTCAAACATTTTTACACAATATTAATGAGTCTTTTAGGTTAATAACTGGTGCGTCGTGATCGTAAAGAATCAGGGATCAGTTCATTAACTGGTTTTTGGAGTTTAGAGGCCAAAACACTCCCGGATAGATTTCGTCGAAGTGAAAAATGTTACCAATAGGTGGCGCTGCTACTAGCAAAATCTCAAAAATATTTGATAGAAAAGCCATGCAAGTCGCGTTTTAAAATTCGTGTAAAAAAAAACGCGAATATAATGTGATTTTGACGTTAAGAAAAATCTACTTAGAATATACTTGAAAATTAATCTTTTAAATCCAACGTTTTTTTTCTTACGCGTTTTTTACGTGCTAAACACGTGATTGTGCTATGTTAGCGACTTTTACCTTCCTAGCAGGCGACGCAGTAGCTAGAGAAGGTATTGTTTTCGACGAAAAAACAGTTTTTCACCGTTAAACAATTGAAATATAGTAGAACATGTTTTTCTCAATAATTTGTGTTATTACTAAAAACTTCGTAGGATCTTCCGTTTCTGAGATATTTACAAAACTATTTTTAAGGCTGATATAGCGTGGAGTTTGCTAATGAGATTCGGTGGTTTTTTATTTCTTTTTTAATGAGACGATCTAAAATCATAACCAAATCTACAAAAAAAAGTTTTTTCTGTACAGTTTTAGGTAGTGGCGTATATAGAAAAAAGTTTCGGGGGGGGCCAAGACAATTTTGGGGGGGGGGGCGAGACCCCATGAGGCCGTATTTTATACTATTTTATGTTTGTATTCATGAAATATGTGGAAAATATCTAAAAAAGTCTTAGTTTCGGGGGGGGGCGGCCGCCCCCTTATATACGCCACTGGTTTTAGGGAAAAGCTTCTAATACTATTCGAAAGAGGGGTAATATACCTTCTGGGTAGCTATTCTGGGTCTTGAACGATGTGATAGTTCCCATCACATGCTTTGGCCAATGGCAAGCTTTAAGTTAGCTCCGAGCCGTTACATGCTATGGGAAAAGACCTTCATTCCGCAAACTTCTCCTACGATCCGACCGAGAAACGTTCAGTCGGTACGGGGCAGAAGAACAGATTTCACTTCAAACGCGTAAAATTCACTAACTCTGAAGAGCGGGTGACTATGCCATTGGTCGAGACAAGTCATTTCGCACAACACGCGACCGCTCAGAGTTTGCTTTTAGTCAAAGCATGTGATGTGGATGGTCACATCGTTCAAGACCCAGAATGGCTACCCTGAGAATTTCATAACGATCGAACGAGGGATAGTTAAGATATAATTTTTTTAATTTGGGTAAAATGATGAAAAATGATCCGAAATCGTAAAAAAAAGTTTAAAAATCTATACTTGACTATGCTTTGTTCAATGGTGACGAAACTTTTAGGAGTCTTTTACCGCTCTTTCGATTAGTAGTACTTTACTTTACTTTACTTTAGCCTAAAATAGACAGAAAAACTTTTTTTTGTAGATTTTTTTAAATCGACCAAAAAGGCACTGGAATATTTTAATCTATTAATAATCTTTTTAACATGGAGATATAGACAAATCCCACTTATGTAAGGTTAGACAAAAGTAATTAAATTGGATTTGGAAGATTTTTTTTGTTTTCGTCTGCACGAAAAATTTTTGAAAAACCTAATTTTTTTCTTCTTTTGGCTCCAAAATTTTCAAAATTCAAAAAAGCACAATTATATTTATATTTCCAAAGATACTTTTATCTCACCAAGTAAACTTTCTGTAACATTAACAAACGGAAAACTTATGTTTATTTGTAGCAGGTTTATTTAAATACCTCATAAATTATAGTGTTGCGTTTACGCATCGACGGCCTAAAGGGTTCAGTAAAATTGCCGAAAAGAGTCGGCGTGCAGATATACTGTGCAACGCTCACAAATATAAATCGTTTCGGTTCGGTTCGGTTTTGCATACCCGAAATTTTCTTCTGGAGTCAGTTTTGCTTTTTGGTTTTCTATCAAAAAAAGAAGTTTCAATTCCCCAACCAGCGATAATATCAGCATATAAGAAATATATGGGAGGCGTAGATTTACACGATAATGGATTTGCAAACTATACAATCAAAGTAATGGGTAAAAAATGGTGGTGGCCACTTTCTATAAATGTTATTCACAGTTCGCTTGTAAACGCCAGGAAACTTTACAATACCGTAAACCAGAATAAGATGTCGTAGCATGATTTCAAATCATTTATTGCATTGCGAATGCTCAAAACAAAGAATTTTGTTGCTAGAGCACTTCCGAAAAATCCGCCCACTGATATGAGAGGTGACATGAGCAAAACTGACTCCAGAAGGAAATGTCGGGTGTGCAAAAGTCAAACGATTTACATTTGTGAGCGTTGCACAGTATATCTGCACGGCGACTGTTTTCGGCAATTTCACTTAACCCTTTAGGCCGTCGATGCGTAAACGCAACACTATAATTTATGACGTATTTAAATAAACCTGCTATAAATAAACATAAATTTTCCGTTTGTTATTGTTACTGAAAGTTTACTTGGTGAGATAAAAGTACAATATCTTTGGAAATATAAATATAATTGTGCTTTTTTGAATTTTGAAAATTTTGGAGCCAAAAGAAGAAAAAATTAGGTTTTTCAAAAATTTTTCATGCAGACGGAAACAAAAAAAATCTTCCAAATCCAATTTAATTACTACTGTCTAACCTTATATAAGTGGGATTTAACTGTTTTCGGCAATTTCACTTAACCCTTTAGGCCGTTGATGCGTTAACGCAACACCCCATATTTTGTTAAGTTAATATTCTATATTTTTTTCACGGTACTTATTAGTAAAAATTTATGTATATTGATAAACTAAAATACTTTTTTTTTATAAATATTGTTTTCTTTCTATCCTTGGCCCAAAATGCGTTAAAAATAGACCGTTGTACTGTGGACTATACCTGCTATTCTCGGACTATACTATTACTAAGCAAACCAATCTCTGTATATTCTTTCATCATCATAAAAATTTCGTGGCACATCAGGATGTTATATGCATTGGTGCTTTGTATGAAAGGTAGATCTTGTGCCTATCGAACTTAATTTTTCTCACTTCTATTGTTTCCCCTTATTTTATGGACGTTTGTAATTTAAAGTATTTTTTTCTCCTAATTGATTTGTTACGAGCTTGTTTGTGTCCTCTTACCCCAATTTTTTTTATTGATTTTGTTTGTTTCCATGTGCTTCTGCAATCAGCGGCGTACCCTTAAAATGTAGGGGGGTGGAATATGTTGTCAGTGGCGGCTGGTGTCCTTATAAATTGGGGGGGAGATAAAAAAACTTACCGAAACAATTTTATTTTGGTATTTTCCAAACAAGCAGCTACTTGGTGTAGTTTTTAGTTTATAGATAAAGTCCATTCGCCTTTCTTTTCTATGGCCCTGTAGAGCAACACAAAAATCCCGAAGAATTTTAAACAGTCTATTAACCTACTAAGTATATGTCTAATTTTTGTCACATTTTCACTATGTTCGGTCATGTTTTGCCTATAGGCACTATTCAATTGGCACCTAATATCAGTCTTGCCTAGTATAGAAAATTCTATGTGATTATTTAAATATTTACTTTGTGTCTTTTTAACTTTTTACTAAAGTACTTAATAACATACATTCCCTTTGCACGCAGGATCACCCAAGCAACATTTCTTTATTTATAGCAGAAGCTAAAAGGTTGCCAGCGCCTTTCCTTAAAACCATTAGTTTTAATGTTTGGTCGCTAGCACGTTCCCATTACCCTTATATACCCCTTAGACCTCCTAAATGGGACTCCCCAATTGGTGGTGGCAACCTTTGTATTAAACTCACTATAAAACCATAAGAAATAAACTCCAGCTTCGCCCTCTAGCGGTTCCACCAGTATAGAACCTTTTAGAGCCTAAAGCTATTATGCCAGGTTCTAAAAGTAACTCAGAAACGTCCTCTATCCTATTATAAAACTAGATTTGGTAATTTGGTGTCCTGGCGATTCTGTTGAATACCATAATACCTTTAGAGTAAAGAAGTTTTCCTATAAAAGCTATGGCGATATTTTAGATTCACAATGGCTATATAAAATAATTTAGGCCACAAAATTGCCAAAAATGTCAGAGTCCCAAAATTATTTTATCATATAAAAATATACCAAGTTTGTCGTTATGTTGATGATCAAATTGCCTGCCAGATTTATTTTTCTGATAAAATCGTATCTGAAAAGCTCTCAAAACAAGCGCGCCATCTCAAAAATGCTTTTTAATAGTTTTTTGATAACAAAATAACAAATATTTAAAATAAAAATAAAATAATTTACACTATTCACCATTAAAAATGTCTGTTTGGTTTACATAAATCAAAATTAAAATAAAATTATTGTTAAAAAACACTGCTAAAACGACTAAATAAATATTTTCTCTTTAGAATATTTTTTAACTAAATTTATATACGCCATTATGGTTTTATAGTGGTCACTTGGTTTTATTTCTTCCTGTATCGCAACAAGGGTTTTTAAGTGCCCTTATGAAACCAACAAAAAAGAACAATGTAAACATAATCAACATTACTCACTTAAATTTTTTGTATTTGTTTTTAAAGTGTTTAAAAGCGTATAATTTAACACTTTTAAATGTTTTTTATCGTGCAATTTCGACACAATCGAGAGGGCCAGTGCAATGATATTCGTTGTGCCTGCAGGTTGGAGAGCAACCTCTTATATTGGCAGTCTAAACAGGCCTTATCTAGGCCTGGGTGTCCTACCCAGGAGGACGGAAACTCAACAATTATTAAATATTGGGCTTTAAATAATCAATCTTGCAATAGGTAGGTACCAATCTGTACCTAGGTATATCTATTATTTTTACCAGAAATACCTAAAAAAAATAAAACACGAAAGTATTTACTTCTGTTAGAACCCTTAAGGAAACAAGGTTTTATATGGCCGCCTATTTAAATAATATTTAATATACAGCTATAGGTAACTATAAATTCAGAAGAATTAAGTTTACCCTTAAACCTTCCTATAAAACCTTTTTAAAATGCCTAAAAGTAATGGCAAAAACCAAAAGTCTAAAGTTTATATTTACCACTCTTAAAAACCTTAAGGAAACTAGGTTCTGTATGGCCGCCTATCTAATCAGATTTACTTTTGAACTACTGGTAACTATAAAAACAAAAGGATATAAGGTCCCCTTTTAGCTCTATTATAAAACACTTTTTTGATGACCTAAAGTAATGAAAAAAACTAAATGACCAAAGTTTATATTTATTTCGTTTTAAAAACTTTAGGTAAAAGGGTTTTATAAGACCATCTTTATAAATCAGAAATTAATAAAACCAAAAGTATCTAAAAGGAACAGAAGGATTATCAGTTTTATTATACTCCCTTTATAAATCACTTTTTGGTTGTATAACACCTCTTTAGGTAATTGGCAATATAAATTACCTTTATGTAGCCAAATTGATCCTAAAACCCATAATAGCACCCTCTAAATAACCTAGGCACCAAATTAATAAAACCTTGAGTGGTAATAATGTTACTTGGGCACTTCGTGGATTGTTCATAACAAGACAAATAAAGCAAAAAACAACATTTCTTTTTTCACAACCAGTTTTCAGCATCGTATAATTTTTTAATAAATTTTCTCATACTTATAAGTTTTTAAGGAACACCCCTCGGCATTAATTACAATAAAATTTTGGTTAATTTTTAGTTCCGGTCTATGTGGCCTTAAATATTTTATTTGTAATCGAAGTTCATATGTCAACGTATTTAAATTTGCACAGTTAAAATTATGTAATCGACGGTATTTATTTCCATATTATAAACAAACGATAACGAAAACAAACAATGACAAGCGACCGACAAGGCTTTTTACTACTGATAACAAACCCCAAATCAAAATAAATTCATACGTCTTCATTAAGGATAGAACCGGCAACACTAGAAAGGGCAACGAACATTTCCGCACGATGAATATGGCCGACTTTAACTAAAACAAACATACCTCCCTCCCCCGCACGAGAACATACACCCATACCTCGCCGAAAAACGGGTGAAATTGAAACCTTGCCCCGCGCGGCGCTGCCGGCTTGTAACTATTTACGCTGAAAAAGTAAAAAGTTTAATTTAACTCAAATGAACATTTTTTATAACAATTTTTTTTAAATAAATATTTTAATATTTGCTTAAAATCTCCATTAAGTCGAGTGTTGAAATTTGGTAGGTGTAGTGTTCTGGTAACCTGGTAACTTACAATACAATTTACGTTTTAATTACAAGAATGGTGGATCCAAAATGGCGGATTAATACAGTTTTAGCCTCAAACTTAAAAAAAATTAAAATGGTGGATCCAAAATGGCGGATTTTCAAGTCGCTTATTATGATTTTTGACTCATAAATCTCTTTATTTTTAAACCGATTTTTCTCAACCTGGAAAGTTTGCAGTGCTTGAGATCACCTCATGCAGTTTCATCCTCAAACTTAAAACAATTAAAATGGCGGATCCAAAATATTGGACTTTTTTAGGATAGGATAAAACTGTATTAAGTAACTTTTAAGTTTGAGACAAATTGGTTTAAAAATAAAAAATCTACCATTTTGGATCCGCCATTATGAATTTTTTATGAGTTTGAGTCAAAAATCATAATCAGCGACTCGAAACACCGCAAAGTTCCATATTTGAGACAAAAATAAGAAAATCCGCCATTTTATTTTTTTTTTAATTTGAGGTCAAGTCAAACTGAAAACTTTCAATATTCAGAATTGAACATTTGTCTGTATACGCAGGTTTTTATTTTACAATACTAAAAATCCACATTTTTTATTGTAGCCTTTTTTATTTTAGTCTCATAGTATTGCGAATTAGGCATTAATGGAAATATACTTTTAATAAATTAAGAGATGTTCAATTCGAATTTTTCAAAAATATCAAGCCTGAAACACTTCAGTGCAATGCACACTTCTGTACAACTCTTAAAAATAAACCGTTACCAAGGCTTTTCTCTTAGCCGCAATAAGCCAATTTATAATCTTGCAGAATTCAACAGACATTAGGATTAGAATTAAACATCTAGATCTACTTTTCGATGTAACCATTTCTACAATACTGGTTTTTTAATCGTTTCAATTATTTTGCACAAAGAAAATCAGTTTTATCAGATTAAAACTGGTAACGGATCACACATTTTTATGTGAGTAATAAAATAATAAAAAAATTATTTTATAATACGATAATTTTGTTAATTAATTTTCCTTAAACAAATTTAATAAATGACTTTAAAAATGTTTTAGTTTGCAGATTTTTTTGCTTCTTCATAAAATTTTGCTGTTAGATTTCTTAACCGCCTTTTCTTGAATATTAGGAATAATAAATATTCCAGCAATCGTTTTATCTCAGAATATTTAAAATCCTTGAATATTTAAAATCTTTTGCCTTTTCGTCGTTCACTGGTATTAAAATCCGTAAAGTCACATTAATCAAAACGTTCGAAAAAAATTTTTTAAGTCACAAGCTTTTATAAAATGCACGAAAAATTTAAAAATAATTTTGTAACATTCTAATATTATCATAATAATAAAAGCGATGGCCGACTGATGGAAATTTTGACCATGTTAACACGATAAGATATCCGTATCAATTAAATATCACTATTTGCAAGAATCAATCTAGCAGAAAAATGCAGAGGTACCAAACCCACCCAACCCGACCCAAGATACCCCAGCATTTCTTTGACATAGGTATGGCAATGGCATAGCATTGCGGCACATCAAACATATCTTTGATGACCTGCTATGTTGAATATTCTTTAAGTGTTTAGATCACAAATTTAGATTAACTTATGCTTTGATTTGCGGCCATCGCTTTTATTATTATGATAATATTAGAATGTTACAAAATTATTTTTAAATTTTTAGTGCATTTTATAAAAGCTTGTGACTTTACCAATTTATTTTCTACTTTTTAGTCTCAGCTATCTACTCTATTAAATGAAAATATTTGTTCAATAACAGAACAGAAGAGTTTATTCTAGATTATAATGACATCGCTGATCGTGAGTTGTTTAGAAACTCATTTTTCTAATGGGGGAAAGAGAGGGTGGGGGTAGAGCTAGAAATATATTTTTTGCCATCGGACCTTTATGCATATACCAAATTTTATAAAAGTAATTTGAAGTGAAGTGTGTCAAAAACGCATTTTTTATGGAAGGGGGTGGGGGGTAGGGTGGGAGGACAATTTTTCATTACTGTTGTATTGTTATCGGACCACTATATGTATACCAAATTTCATCCAAATCGGATAATGGGAAGTGTGTCAAAAACGCATTTTTTTATAGATGGGGGTGGGGGTAGGAGTGGTAGGATTTTTTTTTCAATGTTGTATTGTCGTCGAACCATTATATGTATACCAAATTTCATCCAAATTGGATAATGGGAAGGGTGTCAAAAACGCATTTTCTATGGAAGGGGGTGGGAGGATATTTTTTTTAAATGTTGTATTGTCATCGGACCACTATGTGAATACCAAATTTCATCCAAATCGGATAATGGGAAGTGTGTCAAAAACTCATTTTTCTATAAAAGGGGGTGGGGGTAGGGGTGGGAGGATATTTTTTTCTTAGTATTGTATTGTCATCGGATCACTATATGTATACCAAATTTCATACGGATAAAGGGAAGTATGTCAAAAACAAATTTTTCTATGGAAGGGGGTGGGGGTAGGGGTGGGAGGATATTTTTTTCTTATTGTTGTATTATCATCGGACCACTATGTGTATACCAAATTTTATCCAAATCGGATAATGGGAAGTATGCCAAAAACACATTTTTCTATAGAAGGGGTGGGGGTAGGGGTGAAAGGATATTTTTTTCTTAGTGTTGTATTGTCATGGGACCACTATGTGTGTACCAAATTTCATCCAAATCGGATAATGGGAAGTGTGTCAAAAACGATCCACAAGATTTGAAAGATAGTTAGTTAGATAGTTAGACAGAACATCTGAAGCTAAATAAAAGCTTGTAAAAAATAATTAGAGTATAATTCTCAGACACTGCAATACTTGCAAACTGCTGTAAAATGCCTTGTCTTAAGCCCACTTGACATGGAGCAATACACTTGCAGTTGCAAGCAAGATTAGGGTCCCTGAAAGGACATCTATTGTATATACAAACAAAATGTGTCATGTCACGGTCCCTAATCTTGCTTGCAACTGCAAGTGTATTGCTTCATGTCAAGCGGCCTTTAGTCGAAATAAAAATAAGACCCTATACAATCTAGCAGGAAACAACAGATATTAGAATAGATATGCAATATCTGCGTCTATTTTTTTTTGTTTTTTATCGATTTGTTTATTTTTTCAACGTTTTCATTTATGATGAGATCAAAGTCAGTAATTACATCATAAATTTTTATTCCAGTACCTACCAAAATAGCAAACAATTAGTTTTCTTTGTATTTGCTATATTTTTACTTTTCCTTACACAAATTTTATTAAAAAAAACCAATTTTTTTTTAAATAATAGGCTTTTTCTTCTTCATAAAATCTTGCTGGATTTCTTCAAGCGTCTTTCCTTCAGTATAAGGAATAATAAATATTCCTGCAATAGTTGCAAGGAAAGCACATGTAGCATAAAGAGCAAATATCGCGGAAACTCCAATATTCTTAGAAAAATAATGAAACAAATATGTCGTCATAAGAGCGCTTAGCCCAATTACAAAATTAAGTACAGCAACTACTTTTGTTTTTATGTTTGCTGGGAATAATTCTCCCATGAGTAAAGTGGGCATTACAGATAGACCTACACAGTAAAACAAAATGTATATAACTGAGCCAGTTAAAGGTACCCAGTTAAGTGATTTTACTATTTCGGATTTCTTCTGTTCGTCTAAATAAAAGTAAATAACCTCTGTCAACATCACAATTGAACATCCAGTTGTAGATGTTAAAAATGCCTTCTTTCTGCCAATTTTGTTCAGAGTAAATATTGATGTTTGCATAAAAATCCATAGCAAGAAAGTAAAGCTCATTGCTGATACTTGATAACTGATGTCTGAGCCAGATTTTTCAAAAATAAATTGAGTATAGACAATAGACAATAGACAACTTTATTAATCTTTTCAGCTACAATAATGTAGATAAGATACGTCAAATACAAAAAATATAACATTAAGTGTAAATAATAATAGTGTAAATATTTAAAAAAATAAAAACGAAAACACATTTACAAAATTTGTATATATATGTATATAAATATTGAGAACAAAAATTTACCTTCTGCCCAACATGTAGTTTTCAAATTCAATTAAACTATAAAAAGTTTCTTTTAATAAAAGATTTTTGATTTCTTTTTTGAATCTTGGCAGCGACGTAGTTTGTTTGATTTTGTTTGGCAACAAGTTAAAGAATCCAAGATAATGAGTACTTTTTTTTATATACTCATGGTTGTGTTTATGGATGCTGAAGTGGTTACGACTTCTAGTTGGAAAGTTGTGATAAGAACTATTTAATGTAAAAATATTTTGGTGTTGAAAAATGAAAATGAGTAGTTTATATATGTAAATACTTGTTATTGTCATAATTTTATTATCCTTAAATGCAGAGCGACAAGTACCGTTGTAAGGTATATTGAAAATTTTTCTTATAAGTCTCTTTTGACCTACCAATACTCTTTCCACATCCTGAGCACTACCCCATACTGCCACACCATAGGCCAGAGCCGAGTATGCATTGGCATAATACACAGTAATGAGATTTTTTATACTGAGAGTTTTTAAGTGACTTAATCATGAAGTAGCATGTATTAAGTTTTGAGCATACACTACTTATGTGTAAACTCCACTCGAAATGAGTATCGACAATAGTTCCCAAAAATTTTGAGCTATCGCTAACTGGCAAAGGGATGTCATTAAAGATTATATTGAGGTCGGTAGGTTCACGGGACTTTGTTCTAAATTCCATAAAGACAGTTTTAGAGACATTTATAATCAAATTGTTTTGCTTGCACCAGTTCGAAAATTCATTTAGGGTTAAGTTGATTTTTTCATGAAGAAAATTTGTGTCTTTTGCGGATACAACGATGGACGTATCATCGGCGAACATAAACACAAGTCCCCACGTGATATATTCGGGAAGATCGTTAATAAACAGCAAAAATATTAAAGGTGCAAGCACACTGCCTTGGGGCGTGCCTATGTTTGATTCTGTAGATTCTGAATATGTGCTTCCTATTTTGATTTTAAATTTTCTATCTGTAAGAAAATATTTAATGCAGTTATTAAGGGGGTTTTGGATACCTAGTTTTTCGAGTTTTTTATATACAAAGTTAGGGTCTATGGTATCAAAAGCACAGGTTAGATCAAACAATAGTGCAACAACTCTATCGCCTTGGTCCCGTTTGTTGTAGATCTGTTGAACAAAGTCAATGCTGGCTGTTTTGGCAGAGTGCAGTTCTCTTTTTTCGAACACTGCAATACCAGCAAACTGTTGTGCAAATCTTAAAAATACACCAATCAGCAAGCCTTTTTTGTTAGTTGGAACAAAAATAAGCTCTTTCCAATGTCCAAAATTTAACATTTGCCTTTTTACGCCAGTTTTTATCTTAGAATACTTAAAATCTTAGTCTATTTTTTTCTAAGTAGCAATTTTATTGACTCTTTTTCTTTTTCATCGTTCATTGGTATTAAAATCCGTAAAAAGTCATGTTAATCAAAACGTTCAATTCAGATTTTTAAAAAATAATTAGAGTATAATTATTATCAGATACTGCATTGGTTGCAAACTGCTGTAAAAAGCCTTGTCTATTAGTCAAAATAAAAATAAGATCCTTTACAATCTTGCAGGAAACAACAGATATTAGAATAGATATTCAATATCTACGTCTATTTTTTTACGTTTTAACGATTTGTTTATTTTTTCAACGTTTTCATTCATGATGAGATCAAAGTCAGTAATTACATCATAAATTTTTATTTCAGTACCTACCAAAATAGCAAACAATTAGTTTTCTTTGTATTTACTCTATTTTTACTCTCCTTACACAAATTTTATTAAAAAAAATCGATTTTTTTTTAAAATAATAGGCTTTTTCTTCTTCAGAAATTCTTGCTGGATTTCTTCAAGTGTCTTTCCTTCAGTATTAGGAATAATAAATATTCCCGCAATAGTTGCAAGAAAAGCACATGTAGCATACAGAGCAAATATCGCGTAAACTCCAATATTCTTAGAAAAATAGTGAAACAAATATGTCGTCATAAGAGCACTTAGTCCAATTACAAAATTAAGTACAGCAACTCCTTTTGTTTTTATGTTTGCTGGGAATAATTCTTCCATGAGTAAAGTGGGCATTACAGATAGACCTACACAGTAAAACAAAATGTATATAACTGAGCCAGTTAAAGGTACCCAGTTAAGTGATTTTACTATTTCAGATTTCTTCTGTTCGTCTAAATAAAAGTAAATAACCTCTGTCAATAATGCAATTGAACATCCAGTTGTAGATGTTAAAAATGCCTTCTTTCTGCCAATTTTGTTCAGAGTAAATATTGATATTTGCATAAAAATCCATAGCAAGAAGGTAAAGATCATTGGGGATACTTGATAACTGATGCTTGAGCCAGATTTTCCAAAAATAAACTGAGTATAAGTCTCGAACTCTGCGATACCATCAAAATTTTGTGCAAATCTTAAAAATACACCAATCAGCAAGCGTTTTCTGTTAGTTGGAACAAAAATAAGCTCTTTCCAATGTCCGAAATTTCATTTGCCTTTCTACGCCAGTTTTTATCTTAGAATACTTAAAATCTTAGTCTATTTTTTTTCTAAGTAGCAATTTTATTGACTCTTTTTCTTTTTCATCGTTCATTGGTATTAAAATCGTTTAATTCAGATTTTTAAAAAATAATTAGAGTATAATTATTATCAGACACTGCATTGGCTGCAAACTGCTGTAAAAAGCCTTGTCTATTAGTCAAAATAAAAATAAGATCCTTTACAATCTTGCAGGAAACAACAGATATTAGAATGGATATTCAATATCTGCGTCTATTTTTTTACGTTTTAACGATTTCTTTATTTTTTCAACGTTTTCATTTATGATGAGATCAAAGTCAGTAATCACATCATAAATTTTTATTCCAGTACCTATCAAAATAGCAAACAATTAGTTTTCTTTGTATTTACTCTATTTTTACTTACAAATTTTATAAAAAAAAATCCTAAATTTTTTTTAAATAATAGGCTTTTTCTTCTTTATAAAATCTTGCTGGATTTCTTCAAGTGTCTTTCCTTCAGTATTAGGAATAATAAATATTCCCGCAATAGTTGCAAGAAAAGCACATGTAGTATACAGAGCAAATATCGCGTAAACTCCAATATTCTTAGAAAAATAATGAAACAAATATGTCGTCATAAGAGCACTTAGCCCAATTACAAAATTAAGTACAGCAACTCCTTTTGTTTTTATGTTTGCTGGGAATAATTCTCCCATGAGTAAAGTGGGCATTACAGATAGACCAACACAGTAAAACAAAATGTATATAACTGAGCCAGTTAAAGGTACCCAGTTAAGTGATTTTACTATTTCAGATTTCTTCTGTTCGTCTAAACAAAAGTAAATAACCTCTGTCAACAATGCAATTGAACATCCAGTTGTAGAAGTTAAAAATGCCTTCTTTCTGCCAATTTTGTTCAGAGTAAATATTGATATTTGCATAAAAATCCATAGCAAGAAAGTAAAGATCATTGCTGATACTTGATAACTGATGTCTGAGCCAGATTTTTCAAAAATAAATTGAGTATAAGTCTCGAACACTGCAATACCAGCAAACTGTTGTGCAAATCTTAAAAATACACCAATCAGCAAGCCTTTTCTGTTGGTTGGAACAAAAATAAGCTCTTTCCAATTTCCAGAATTCAACATTTGCCTTTCTACGCCAGTTTTTATCTCAGAATATTCAAAATCTACGTCCGATTTCCTATGTAACCATTTTAGCGATTCTTTTGCTTTTTCATTGTTGCCTTTCATTATATAGTAGTACGGCGAATCAGGCATTAATGGAAATAGAATAAGAAATAGCACAGGCATTGACAGACATAAATAGGCAGTCTGTTGAATGCTGAAATAACTTCCTAAAAATTAAATTAAGAGATAGATTTTGAAGATGTAGGAGATTCAATTAAATAATAGTAATTATTCCAAACAAATTAAAGGTCCACGAAATATAACATATAGTGATCACTTAAGAAAACGTTTAACCAGTGAGTAGGCAGGGTAAATTAATAAACAAGATGGCGTCAGAATCACAAATTAAATATGAAACTTTAGACTATTTTTTTTATACTTGTGTCTGTGTAAATTATTTTTTTTTTGCGTACATAAATTTTTATGCTCACCAAAAACATTTATCATAAAGATTCCAGCACCATTAATAGATGTGAAGGAGCATCCCCATGAACCCCTTACTTTAGGAGTAGCAATTTCACCAATATACATTGAAAAACTTGAGAACATAATTGAATCAGACATGCCAGCCAATACTCTGGCAGCATACAAATACCTAAAATTGATAAAAGAATCGTTAATCAATTTGAAATAAAAAGAAAATTAAAAAGTAAATATTAAAATTTGACTATTAAGTACTATTGCCAAATTTAAAATATAACTTTTGTGAACAATGTCTAAAAATAGGTCATTTTCTTTGCTTTGCAATATCAGAAAATGCAGTTTCAGACAATAAATATATAATATAGCCGTAGCTCGTCTGTGCAATGTGTAGCTCGTCTGTGCAATCTGTAAGTGATAAAAAGATAACTTTTAAAGATTTTTTAAATTAGATGAACTTGTATAAATCTAACAAGTTTTAAATATCTTAGATTATCTTACCAAACATTATGGCAAAATATAGTGATTGTCCAGTAAATGATATGAAGGGGTCCTTGAATTAATAAAGCATTTTTTCGCCCAATTACATTAGGAATGTGAAACGTGAAAAGAGATCCAATCATAAGTCCTAAAAAGTTGAAATTTAAGAGTCGCTTTGCACCCATCATTACTTTAATTTTTATTTTTATCGTTGTTTCCATTAAACAACGTTTTAACTCAGTTGCGTAGCGTAGGGGGTGGGGAGGTTTGTCGCCCCCCCCGCCCCGTGGGTACTGGCGCTCCATGGGTGCCCGAAGCGCCCTAAGCTTTATTAAGTAGCAGGGCCGGCAACGCCAAATTGAGAGGGCGGCAAAGGAAACTAAAGACATGATGACCTTTTTTTTGTTTTTTTTTTGTTTTGGTCGCAAGATTTTTGATGGTTTAGGTGTCGGCCAATGAACCGAACCGAACCGAACCGTATAGTTTTTGAAATATGAATTTTCAAAGTTTGGTCATTTTGGTCTTATGGGATTCCCTACCCTAAATTTCGCTAAATGACGTTTTTTCGAATCTTAATTCAGGGTGTGGTTTTTTCGTATCTCTATGGTCCCACAATACTGCAACTCGGTGCTTTTGTTGATAAACTGTATAGTTTTTAAAATATGATTTTTCAAATTTTGGTCATTTTGGCCCTAAATTTCGCTAAATGACGTTTTTCCAAATCTTAATTCAGGGTGTGGTTTTTTCGTATCTCTATAGTCCCACAATACTGCAACTCGGTGCTTTTGTTGATAAACTGTATAATTTTTGAAATATGAATTTTCAAAGTTTGATCATTTTGGCCCTAAATTTCGCTAAAACGTTTTTCCAAATCTTAACTCAGGGTGTCGTTTTTTCGTATCTCTATAGTCCCACAAAACTGCAACTCGGTGCTTTTGTTGATAAACTATAGTTTTTGAAATATGAATTTTCAAAGTTTGGTCATTTTGGTCTTATGGGATTCCCTACCCTAAATTTCGCTAAATGACGTTTTTCCGAATCTTAATTCAGGGTGTGGTTTTTTCGTATCTCTATAGTCCCACAATACTGCAACTCGGTGCTTTTGTTGATAAACTATAGTTTTTGAAATATGAATTTTCAAAGTTTGGTCATTTTGGTCTTATGGGATTCCCTACCCTAAATTTCGCTAAATGACGTTTTTCCGAATCTTAATTCAGGGTGTGGTTTTTTCGTATCTCTATGATCCCACAATACTGCAACTCGGTGCTTTTGTTGATCAACTGTATAGTTTTTGAAATATGATTTTTCAAATTTTGGTCATTTTGGTCTTACAAGATTCCTTACCCAAAATTTCGCTAAATGACGTTTTTTCGAATCTTAACTCAGGGTGTCGCTTTTCGTATCTCTATAGTCCCACAATACTGCAACTCGGTGCTTTTGTTGATAAACTGTATAGTTTTTGAAATATGAATTTTCAAAGTTTGGTCATTTTGGCCCTAAATTTCGCTAAATGACGTTTTTCCAAATCTTAATTCAGGGTATGGTTTTTTCGTATCTCTATAGTCCCACAATACTGCAACTCGGTGCTTTTGTTGATAAACTGTATAGTATTTGAAATATGATTTTTTAAATTTTGGTCATTTTGGTCTTATGAGATTCCTTACCCTAAATTTCGCTAAATAACGTTTTTCCGAATCCTAACTCAGGGTGTCGTTTTTTCGTATCTCTATAGTTCCACAATACTGCAACTTGGTGCTTTTGTTGATAAACTGTATAGTTTTTGAAATATGAATTTTCAAAGTTTGGTCATTTTGGTCTTATGGGATTCCCTACCCTAAATTTCGCTAAATGACGTTTTTCCGAATCTTAACTCAGGGTGTCGTTTTTTCGTATCTCTATGGCAGTGTCGTAGTGTGGGGGGTTTGTCGCCCCCCCTGCCCCGAGGGTACTGGCGCCCTAATCTTTATTAGGTAGAAGGGCCGGCAACGGCAAATTGAGAGGGCGTCAAAGGAAACTAAAGACATGATGACTTTTTTTTTTCGTCGAATAGCAAGATTTTTGAAGGGCGCCCTGTTTAGCTGTCGGTCCCCCCGCCCCTTCAGGCATGCTACGCCGCTGTTGTAACTATTATTATTATATTATAAAGTGTCCAGCAATTTAAAGTGTGCTGAGCGCCTTCAGGGTTTCCTGGCTATCAGAGCTTATATATATTTGCTCTTCCTGACCATTCCTGACCTCTTCTAGGGCTGTGATTTTCCTCGATGATATTTCGAACCATCAATGTAGCAAACTACAGCGCTCTTTTCTGTGATGTCAACTTTGTTGTAGAACCTCTTCTCCAAGGCATCGAAGAAATACCAGTTATTTCTTCGATGTCCAAGGTATGAGCTGTGCTGACCGTCATTTGGTTCTAACTCAAAAACTATTTGACCCATGAAGAGTTACAGTAAAATTAAAGAAAATTAAAATGCTTACCAAAACAATAAAGAGGACTAAAATATGTGGCTTCATATTCTGAAATACTATAGTTTTCTTTGTCATTTTTAATAACTGGAATAAACGGTGAGGACCAACTGAAGATCATGCCACTACTAAAGGCTGAAATACATCCTATAAAAATAATATTTGAAATTAATTCTAACCAAATCAAAAATATTGGTAGTGCTATTGGATAAAGTGGTATCTTGTAGGACAAGTATATCGTTAAAATACTTTTATTTATAAATTTAATTACCTACTTTTTTTAAATTAATTGATAAATTTTCAAAATAATATATCTGCATTAAAAACAATTAAAAAACCTTTCCAACAAGATACCACTTGGTCTCCTTTTTCTATAAAGATTTTACTGAAAATACCTGTAACCTCTAGTTTCAAAAATGTCCCTATTAGAAATCTTGATCACTTCAAGCAAAATATTAATAGAAAAACCTTTTTTAGCACCCTGTATATATGAAAGTTGACTTACCGATTTGAATTGCTAGAATTTGAGGCCATTCCTTGCCACACTTTGAGTTTTTCTGAAATTCGACAGGTATAACCATGTTTCTTTTTAAAATATTATATCTGTCGATTTATTTTTTGATTTTTAATTTTCCAATTATTTTCCAAGGAACACTTTAACTTTTTATAAAAAGTTAACTGTTCTTTGGCAAAGTAAACGGGAAAATACAAAATAGAATTAATTGTTCAATTTGGTTGCAGTTTATTATATTGTGCAACTGCTTATATAATCTAATAAAATAGTTCAGGATTAGAGTTTTATCCAAAAGCAAATAAATGCATTTATAAACTTTATGTTTTTATTTACATTAATGAAAATATTTTTATGAAAAACTGACCAATTTCTATCCTTTGTAAAAATGTCTCCTTAATTCACATAGACTATTGTTATGAGATTTCAGATGTTCTTTATACCGAGTGGACCAAAAAAAAAACCGGACAATTTTTTTTTCATTATAACTTTTGAATTATACCATCGATTTTAATGGGGCAAACTGCACTTTCCAGAGAATAAATTAGAGATTTGTCTAGATATATTTTTTTGTCCGCCATCTCAAAATTCAATATAGCGGATAAAATTAAAATGTACCCTTCAAAGATGCTCGTTTATTTTTTTGTTGCGAATACGTTTTAATAATTTTTTTAAATCAGGAAACTATCTGCGATCTTGCCACGCACAACAAGGTACGAATCAGCAAAATCGGTTTGGTGGTTCTAAAAAAAAGTACATTTATTTCCTTATAAATTCATTACTACTGAACCGATTTTGATGAAATAAAAAAACATTCTGTTAAAAATTGATTGCTTTTTTAAAATCATGATCAAAATTTATCGCCATCTTAAAATTTAAGATGGCGGACAGAATTATACTTCATTCTTAAAAATGTCGTGTTTATTCATATTTTCTGAAAATATTTTAGCTTTTATTTTAATTTATAGAAAAGCACTAGTTCCCCCCCCCCCAACGAGGTATAAATTAGTAAAATCGGTGTGGTAGTTCTCAAAAAATCTATTTTTGTTTTAGCCATTGTTTTACAGATTATACGATTGCATTGCCAATAATGTCTGCATTCATTTACTTATAAACTCTTATTTTTACTGAATCGATCTTAGTGAAATAAAAAAAAATCATGGTGTAAATTGATTGTTCTAAAGATCATAATCGAAATTTGCCGCCATCTTAAAAGTTAAGATGTCAGACAGAATTATACTTGACACTTCAAAGAGGCAAGCTTATTCTTATTATGCGAAAATGTTTTATATTTTTTTTTAATTTAAAGAAAACTACTTTTCTCTTGCTTAACAAGGTACAAAGTACTAAAATCGGTGAAGTGGTTCTCAACAAAATCTGATTTTGTTTTAACCATTGTTTTACAAATTATACGATTGCATTGCATCAACTATGATTCTGTCCGACATCTTAAATTCTAAGATGGCGGAAAATTTTGAATACAATCTTTAATCGGTTTAGTAATACCGAATTTATAAGGAAATGAATGCAGGCAGGATTGGCAATGCAATCGTAAAATCTGTAAAACAATGGTTGAAACAAAAATAGATTTTTTGAGAACCAATACACCGATTTTACTTGTTATGTACCTCGTTGTGTGTGGGAAAAGTAGTGCTTTTCTATAAACTAAAAAAAACTAAAACGTTTTCGGAAAATAAGAATAAACACGCCATTTTGAAGAATCAGGTTTGATTCTGTCCACCATCTTAAATTTTTAGATGGCGATGACCTTTGATCATGATCTTTAAAAAGAGATCAGTTCTAAACAGGATGTTTTTTATTTTATCAAAACCGGTTCAGTAGTAATGAGTTTATAAGGAAATAAATGCAGACATGATTGGCAAGGCAATCGTATAACATGCAAAACAACGGTTCAAACAACAATAATTTTTTAAAACCACTGAACCGATTTTGCTGATTCTTAACTTGTTGTGCGTGGTAAGAATGCAGCTTTTTTACTAATTTAAAAAAATAATTAAAACACAAAAATAAACAAGCATCTTTGGCTGATTCAATATTTAGTCAAAACTCTGATTAATTCCCTGCCAAGTGCAGTTTGTCCCATTAAAAACGATTCTATAGTTCAAAAGATATAATAAAAAAAATGTCCGTTTTTTTTGGCCCACCCGGTATGTTTTTAAAACAAATTCCCTAAACTATTCTAAATTCCATAGATTTTCCTAAATACACATATCGCAAATATCTGGATACATTTTTTTAAAAGAGCTTCATTTTCTCCTAAATGTACACAAAAACAGTATTGAAATACCTATTCGTGAGCTGTTTGACAGCGCTCTAAACAAATGTGCTTAAATTACCCAAGCACATAACCTTAATAAACCATCTCTCAATATTTGAACTTCCTCGCAACATGTCAAACTTTCTAAATTCCCAAATCTTTGGACACGATTTTAGAATTTAGAAAGTTTCTTTCTCTTCTTTAATAAGAATTTAAATAAGATCTAATTTTGAACACGTCTGTTAATGAAGCAGTAGCCTAATTAATCATTTGACGTGCAAATTTTGATATTGACACCAGTTTTATCTTGAAGCCCGATTGCCTCTACTACAGAAAATAACATTTGAATGGTCATCTACAGGTGCAGGAGCATATGGCCTAGCCCCGAGAGCAAACTGACTTTTATCTCTGGTGAGAGAACAATGATCTATTGCTTCTGACGACAAATAAATCTTTCCATTTTCCAGAATTTTATATTTAAAGTTCAGCGATGTTTTTGATGGCAACCAAATCAGAGCTATAGCGTCTGTTTGATAAGCTACTTAACTTAAGAGATTTTAGATAATAATGGAATTATATTTACACCTACTATATTTGATTGATTTATTAAAAAAAGTTCTTATTGTAAATTAAATCTATTGTAAATTAAACTATTTTTATTTCTTAGATTTAAGTTGTTCTTGAATCTCTTCAAGCGTTTTGCCTTGAGTCTCTGGAATAACAAATAATCCTACAATAGCTGCACCAGCACTTGCAACTGCAAACAAAAAGAAAGGTTTACTCATTCCAAATGAAATTGACAGAACATGAAACATTCCCGTTCCCATCAAAACTGAAATCCCCATAATTCCGTTTAAAGCACAAACACCTTTTTCCTTAATATTAGCAGGGAAAAGTTCGCTCATGATTAGAGTTGGTAGAATGGCCAGGCCTGGTGAGTAAAACAGCAAGTAAAATGCTAGGCCGGTTAAAGGCAGCCAACTAAGTGAGGTCACGAAAGAGGCCTGCCAAAATTCGTAAAAATAAAAGTAAATCGCCTCAGCAAGCAAAGTAATAGCACAACCAACTACTGAAAATAGAAATGATTTTCTTCTTCCTAGTTTGTCTAATGTAAAGCTGCAAATTGTGCTCAATATCCACAGCAAAAAATAAAATGCCATTGCTGACCATTGGTGATTTAACGTAGATCCAGATTTTTCAAAAATGTATTGAGCATAGCTTTCAAAAACTGTTATACCAGCAAATTGTTGAGAAAATCTTAAAAACGTTCCAATGATCAGTCCTCTTCTGTTGCTTTTGACCACAAATAATTCTTTCCATTTTCCAGAATTTTGCATTTGACATTCAAAACTGCATTTAATGGAAGACAGCTCATACTCTACGTCAGTTTTTCTTAAAAGCCACTGTATAGATTTTCTGGCTTTCTCGTATTCTCCTTGCATTACATAAAAATATGGAGATTCAGGCATCCATAGAAAGAAGGTGAAAAATAGTGCAGGGAATATTAGTGAAATATATCCCGTTTGTTGAATGTCGCAGTAGCTCCCTAAAAAAAAATCTTTTGTAATAAAAATATCTTTCTAGATTAATTCATATTAAATTATTGATTTCCAACTTGGACTACTTACCAACTACATTGATAAAAAACATGCCAGCTGACATGGTGACAGTGGGGAAATTTCCCCAAGATCCTCGAATTTTCGGAGTGGCAACTTCTCCAATATAAGCAGCAAAATTAGCCAGGGCTATCAAAATGGACGGGCCACGATCCTCCACTTTGTGGACGTCACATCCGGGGCTGATTTTTTTTTGATGGTCACGTTACGACACAGCTGATTGTCTTTAAAATATTGAGGTTGGCATGACGGTTCATGGATATTTGATTTTTTTAAAAATAAAGCCGTTTTTGAGATTGTTTTTACTTTATTCTGGCAGAACAATTTTTTTTAAATGTATAGTAAGCCCTAATTTTTCATAGCCGCTTCATTAGCTCACACAAAAATTAAGTTTAAAGCAGAAGCGAATGTGACAATCACATATGACAAAGTCAAATACATGTCAAATATAACAGTTGGCATGTGGTACATGGCGGGTAATTTGAATTTAAAATAAGGAATGCTAAATCTTGAAGATTTTAACCTTTTAATCATGTTGCTTCCTTACAAACCTTTGGTGGAATATCGGGATGGTGTCTGAGAATATTTCACTGAAATTTTGCGGAAATCTGTAGTGCCATTTTGAAAATATCATAAAAAAACGTCTGACCTCCCATAAGACCCAATGTAAAATTCAGCCCCGGGAGAACAGCTGATTTTTTCAGGGTCGTGGCCTCTATTTTTGTGTTGGCCTTGAATTAGCGTATAAAAACGCATCGCTCAAACCACCTATAATTAACACACTATTTAATATACTAGTTTAGGAATCTTTGATCAGTGTTTCTCTTAGAGTAATAATAATAATATTACTCTGAGGTGTTTCTTAAGATAGGTGCTTAAAGCGTACTTACCTAAAATTCTAGCCAAATAAAAAACCTTGATATCTTTAGCGATAATTGTCAAAACAAAGTAGCTGGATTGTAAGGGAACTGTCATTAGAAGCGAAGACTTTCTGCTTATGTATTTGTTTAAAATTGGAATAATTGGACAGGATATGAGTAAACCTAAAATGCAAAATATTATCTGCCAGATTCGAATATTGTTTTCTGCTTCTCCAAAGAGTAAATTTGATATTATCCGTCCAGTCTCCTGAATTCTTAAGCCAGGATGTTTCTTTTTTTTTGTGAACCTTTAATTCTTCGATTATATTTTGCAGTAGCTTGTGTGTAGTATGTGTTTCAACTTTTTCTTTTTCAGAGTCTGTATGATTTATTTTTCCTTTTAAATTATGTGCATCAGTACTTGATGAGTGGTTCGAGGAACATGAAATCAACACGCCAAAAGTCACTCCAAAACTATGGTCAAGATACATGGATGACACATTTATTATATGGTCGGAAAACGATGAAGAACTGCAGAATTTTTAAGACTATCTTAACCGTATCCGACCAACAATTAAGTGCCCAAAGATTCAGCCTTAACTTTTTTCAATGTTCTTGTCAAACAGAACAGAAACATTCAAACCACTGTATGTAAGAAACTTACACACACGGGATAGTCTAATCATTCTGTTGCTACGAAACAAAGAGTCATAAGAAGTTTGTATTCAGGAGAGTCAAATACCAAACCTGGAAACCACTACTTGTAAAAAACAAGCGTCTTAGGTTTACGGGGTCCTGTAGATTGGATTGTTTAGTTTACACTTAAAAACGGTCCCAAAATTTGGTTTCTGAATTATAAATGCTTTTGACATCATGATTTTCATTACCTACAGAAACTAAAATGGATAACAATGAGGCCTCCGATTCAGTAATGTCATATTTTTCTTTATCTTTGGTTAAAACTGCAATAAATGGTGAGGTCCATGCGATAATCATACCACTGCTGAAAGCTATTATGCATCCTAAAATTAAAAATCTTACTAAAGTAGTTGAAAAAATTGATGAAGCAAAAATACTAGAACACACCTTAAGTGAAATTGCATACCTATTATTATTATTATTATTATGTCGGTTTGGAACGTTTTTCTACGTGGTCCAACGCTTATTCTCCACCTCCTTCGATCCTGACCATCTTCTGTCAGATTTTTTTGACTAATTGATCTTTGGATTGACTGTTGCCATTCTAGTTTAGAACGCCCTCTTTTTCTGCGCCTTATTGGTTGCCATTCTAGAACCTGCTTTGGTAATCTTTCGTCGTTCATCCGTTGTACATGGACGTACCATATCAGTTGCCTTTTAGTGATGTCATCCGTTATGCTTCCCTCGATTCCCATTCTTTCTTTTATGATCTCATTTCTTATGTGATCTGTTTTAGATATTCTCATTGATCTTATTGCATCCATTTCGACACTTTCCATTTTTGTTTTGTATTTTTCCGTTACGCGACAAGTGTCTATTCCATACAACAGCGTGCTTTTTACCATTGTTTCATACATCTTAAATTTTACATTCTTTTTTATCTCTCTGCTCCATAAAATACTGTTAAGACATCCAATAACCGTTTTTGCTTTTAATATTCTTTTTTCTAGTTCTTTACAGTCTGTTCCTGTCTTATCAAATGTGACACCCTAGTATACATACTCATTGCATGAAGATATTACTTGTCCATTGTCCAGTTCTAACTCACTGGATTTGTTTCCAATACATAAGTACTGTGTCTTGTCCACGTTCACTGTTAATCCCTACTTTTGGTATTCTTCCATTAACTTTCTCATCATAAACTCCATGTCTTCTTTATCATTAGCTACAATTACTTGGTCGTCAGCAAACTGTAGTGTGTATATATGGTAAATCGGTCGTTAAGTTGTATTCCCATGCCGTGCACTTTACGTTTTCAGTTTTTTTTTAAATGACTTACCGACTAAAATAGTTAATATTTGTGGCCATTCCTTTCCAGGGTTTTTTCATCAGTCTTCATCTTAAAATTGACCTATTGAACTTCGGATACCACAGAGCTTTTTTCAGCTTTGAATTGGTGTGTTGTATTTAATCTTACTTCTTGTAGGTGTCATTTGTAACATTTAAAGTTTCTATTGAGTCAAGTTAATATGTAATAAAGATGCAAAGTGCATTTTTCTAAAGATTTTTGTTTTCTTTGTTTTTCCTTAGAAAAATTTAAATTTGATCACGGTTCAATTGTTTCAGTTGAGCCATGTTAATCTACATTAAACAAATATTAATTTTGAAAATTTCTGCAATATTTGCATCATATTTTGCAGATGAACTTGACAAACAATGTAAGTCATTTGAAACCTGTATTCAACAAGATTTAATCGGTGCGATAAATGAATTTTAAATTTACTATATTTTAATCAATAAAAATGAAAAAGCAATTAGAAGAGGAACATTACTGTTTTTGAAATTTATCAAACACACTGTGTATCTGCGAATATTAAAAATTTGACACTCTTCAAGGTGGATCCCGCCCGGAGCTAATGGGCGGTGGCTTTTGGTTGGATTTCTTTTAAATTTCAGTATGTTGTAGATCTTGATGCCCTGATGAAAAGTTGTCATTGCCCCATCCTCGCCCGACCTATGGTTTCAAAGATACAGGCGTTCAAAGTTTAAGTTTTTAACTTTTGTGCATTTTTCACAAAAAACTATTTCAACTAATTTCTCATCAAGATCTACAACATACTGAAATTTAAAAGAAATCCAACCGAAAGCCACCGCCCATAAGCTTCGGGCGGGATCCCTAAGATTAATATAATATTTTGAAAAAAATTTGTCATAGCCTTAAAGTTTGCCGGTCATAATTTTTGAACAAAGGAACTCGTTTATATCTCATAAACGACAGCAGCTAGATTAACGTAGTTTTTTAAAACTAAACAATTAATTTTCAACGAAAATAAAGCTACGTCATAACGCGGTACGACTAGAAAGAACTAGTTGTTATGTATAGGTGCCTACTGGCCCAATTTTTTATTTAAATATTTAAAAGCAAATAAATACGCTAATCTTTCTTAATATTAGGTAAATATTCTGAGATTGCAAACTAGTCCAAGGCCAACACAAAAATAGAGGCCACGACCCTGAAAAAATCAGCTGTTCTCCCGGGGCTAAATTTTACATTGGGTCTTATGGGAGGTCAGACGTTTTTTTATGATATTTTCAAAATGGCACTACAGATTTTCGCAAAATTTCAGTGAAATATTCTCAGACACCATCCCGATATTCCACCAAAGGTTTGTAAGGAAGCAACATGATTAAAAGGTTAAAATCTTCAAGATTTAGCATTTCTTATTTTGAATTCAAATTACCCGCCATGTACCACATGCCAACTGTTATATTTGACATGTATTTGACTTTGTCATCTGTGATTGTCACATTTGCTTCTGCTTTAAACTGAATTATTGTGTGAGCTAATGAAGCGGCTATGAAAAATTAAGGATTACTATACATTAAAAAAAAATTGTTCTGCAAGAATAAAGTAAAAACAATCTCAAAAACGGCGTTATTTAAAAAAAATTAAATATTCATGAACCGTCATTCTAACTTCAATATTTTAAAGACAATCAGTTGTGTCGTAACGTGACCATCAAAAAAAAATCAGCCCCGGATGTGACGTCAACAAAGTGGAGGATCGTGGCCCGTCCGTTTTGATAGCCCTGACTAGTCTGAAATTAAATTGTTGATCATTCTCTATAGTAATAATTTTCAATTTGTTTTGTTGAGTAGTTGTGATAATGAATTATTAATTTGACAATGTATTTTTAACAAATTGAAATTAAAGAAATATCCTGGTGGTTTCATGTCTTTATATAAAATTATAAGAAAAGTAAAAAAAAAGTATAAGAAAATTGTAAAAACATGAAAGTTTTAATTAAAAGAATTAAAGTCAAGTGTGAATCAGTAGTGGATCCAATTTCTGTTTGACAATTAAAATTTTTTAAAAATTATAACTTTTTGTTGGAGCATTAAATCAATATGCGGTGTTTGGAATATAGTAGACTACATTTTGCTCAATAATTTGTGTCATAACCAAAAACTTCGTAAAGCTTTAGTTTCTGAGATATTTACAAATCAATATTTTGGCTTCATTCGAAGTGTGCTAATAGGCTAGCTAGGAAGGTATCAGATCCGTTATGGACCCATTTATTATTTTTATTTTTTGTTTTAATTTTATGGGAGGTTTTTGGATTTGTTTAATTTTAATATTTTTAAAATACATTATCAATTTAAAGATTTATTGTTCTTACTAACTTTGTCATGATTTTTGACAGTTAGTCCACAGTACAGCGGTCTATTTTTTTAAGGGATGATTAACAGGCTGCAATTTCGTAAATAGCTTTATTTCCGAGACGACCCTTGATCCTCTGCGAAAATTCTTGAAATTGATTTCTAACAAACTAATTTTTTTGCTGAAATCTAAATATCTTATGATATCAAGTATGAAAAAATGTTTGTCCTACAAATGTCCAACATGTCAAAATTACGAGATTAAAAAAAATATTTTTTTTCTGTGGCTTAAAAAATATGTCCCCTAAAAATCGTTTGCTTGGTTAAGTTAGTCCGACGCTCGAAAAATGTCCCCGTCCGCGTCCCCGTTTAGGAACACTTTTCGCAGAGGAAAAAGTTAGGAGCTCGGTAAAATAAAACGAGTCGTTAAATACCGAGATGAATTCCATCAAAGGAGCATGCGCCAAAATTAACGTCAAAATGTCTAATTTAAATTATTGGCGCGAATACCGGGATTGGCGCGAGATCGAAGAGCTTAACGTATAATAAAAAATTCAAGGTATAAAATAATGGTCAATTCTAATTTTTAGGTATGATTTTATGTAGGTACCGGGTGGTTTTTTATAACCGGAGCACTCAGCAACTTTATCATTGAAAATAAAGGGCTATAATACATAGTAGAGTTTTTTGGTTAATAATGACAACTTTAAAAACCAACATTATTTTTTTCTATCCGCCACCATGTACAGGGTGTCCCAAATTCGATGTTTTTGGGGGGTTTCGGGTATTTCTAGAGGGGTTAAAAAAACCTGATCCCCCTTTGCGACATTCAAATTTCAAAAGAAGCTTAAAGGTGAAAATCGCATTTTGATATAGCACTACGGGGTGTTTTTAAAAAGTCCGCATTTTGGGAAGGGGTCTATAACTTGTTTATTTATTAATATTTTTTATTTCTGTGAAAACATTCTTAAGACACTTTTTTAAGAGGAATTCAACTGTTAAATTAAATTTCATTTGTCACGTTTAGTTTTTGAAATATCACATAAAATTAATTTTTCTTTATGGGAGGATCCCTTTATTTATTCTTTATATTTTTGTATTTTTTTATTTTTACCACATATTTTAGTTTGCTTAATGGGTTTAAAATATTTTAATATTATAAAATTATAAAAATAAAAATATAATAAAGCGGTGCTTAAAAAATAAAAATAAAGAAAACAATAAAAAAAAAAAATATTGAGTGTGATACATCATTTTAAAGGAAATTTTATGCTGATTTTAAAACTCGAATAAAAAGAGAGTTATTCTGTAAGAAAAATATAACAACTTTATGCAATATCTTAAAAACCAAAAGAGATAAAAACCGTTTACATCTGTCAATTCTTTAAGAAAAGATCTATAAGAAAGCTATTTACATAAAAACAAAATTTTCATAAACAAAAAAGTTATAGACCTCCTCCCAAAATGCAGACAAAAATACGCCGTATCTTAAAAACGGCTTGCTATATCTAAATGTGGTTTTCACCTTTAGGCTTCTCTTGATATTTGAGCGTCGCAAAGAGGGGCAGTTTTTTTCTATCTCCCCTAGAAATACCCGACACCACAAAAATACAACGAATTTGGGACACCCTGTACAGGGTGTGACAATGAAGTCGATTTTTGAGAGGTAACCCCCTGTATATTTTTGCATTTTAAGATTCGTCTTTTCTTTCTGATTTCAAAAATATACAATATCTATGAGCTGCGATTAATATTTTTTGAGGTATATGCAGTATTTCTTATATATTTCACGTTTATTTTGTTTTGCCATGGGAGTATTGACAAATTTAAATTCGCTAAATCTTAAAAAATGTTTATCGTAGCATAGGCATACAGTAGAACCCCGATGACAGTGTTTATTCAAATTAAATTGGGCACTAAATAATTTGTCATACAACTTGCATGTCACCGGCATTTTCACAGCACAAAAACGACGAATTTTCATCAAAAAGAACTGGGAATTATTAAAGTTTTGCTGTATAAAACCATACTGAAATATCTCTCAGTTGATTGGTTGGCAGAAGTGACAGATCAACGCTTGCGCACGTCTTGGAATTCATCTCGGTATTTAACGACTCGTAAAATAAAGCCATTTACCAATGAGTATATGACCGACATAGAGTGGCAAACGGCTAGCCTTGCAACATTGAGGGGCAGATGGCGCTGAAATAAATTCGTCTGGTACGCAATATTCAGGGACTACTAGTACGATTTAGTTGCATGTGTGAGTTCCGAGGTTTATGCCTGTCATACAAATGTCATTAGATCATAGTAGTTGTCTTTAGATATTGCGTACTAGACGAATTTATTTTAGCGCCATCTGTCCTTCAATTTTGCAAGGCTTGCCGGTTGCCACTCTATATGGGTCATATACTCATTGCATTTACACAAATTCAGCCGGTTACTCATCACTTAAAAAATAGACTGGAGTAATAAGAACTTTTTTTAAAGATATTATATTCTTACTTGCAAAATTAAGAAGCTACCTACAAAAAATAAAAAATAAATTTGAAACATTAATTTTTAATGTAAAAAAATTAATTTAATAAATATCTTACACTTAAAACTTAGCTTTTAGTATTTACAACACTACTAACTCCTCCGAAGTCTTGATTTGTAGACAAGGTCGCCAGTTCTTCTTCCCTGATATTTTCTTCGTCTCTGTAACAAAAATAAACCTTGCAATCGACCGTTTAAAAAAACTGAGATAATGGGTTGTATAGCAGAAATAAAAGTTATCTAAACTAGAGTCACTAAATATTTTGGCACTTCTTTTATAAATGCAAGAACTGTCGAATTATTTAGGGACACTAATCTAAACCAATCACTGCTAATGGTAGGTACATATGTACTGTACAGGGTGTCCCAAATTGGGCACTTTTGGGGGGTTTAAGGTACTTCTAGGGAAGACAGAGAAAAACTGTCCACGCATTGCGAGGCTCAAATTTCAAGAGAAGACTTATAGTGACAACCGCATTTTGAAATATCGTCTCGTCTTTGAGCTACGGGGGCTTTTTGAAAAGTCTGCATTTTGGAGGGGGGTTTATAACTTCGTTATTATTGGAAATATTGATTTAGAGTAAATTGCAATTTTATAGACTTTGTCACGAGGAATTCAACCGCTAAATTAAATTTTAACTGTCACTTTTAGTTTTTGAGATATGACATAAAGTTGCATTTTTTCTTATGGAATAGCCTATATTTTAATTAATTTTCGAATTCGTGATTGAATTCTTTTCAAAATGATGTATCATATGTCATAGTTTGATTGAGCGGTTTCGGAGATAATTAAAGTTTTTATTTTTGTCTAGTGTGCGTTGAATGACGTCATGCGCCATTGACGTGAAAGCCTTGCGGTCAAATCCTACATCAATGCTCCTATAGTTTTGTTATCTTATACTATGCAAATCAAGTTGGCCTTGCGTCTTGGCGTTTTGTCATTGTTTGCAATTGTTTAAACAATTTGACATTACGCTTTGATATTAAATTATTTTGCACAAAAGCGTTTTAATTTTATTTTGAAATATGTATCATTATTTTTACTTTTTATAACTAGGCTTTGAGGGCCGTCAGCTAAATTATAATTTTTCCAAACCAGCCTTACTATATTTGTGACTGTGTAAAATAATAAAAATACTGGAGTGCCTTTACCTGCCTCAGCAGGAAATTATAGCGCACTAGAAATAAGTGAAAAAGCTGAATATCTCCTAAACCGCTCAATCAAACTATGACATATGATACATCATTTTGAAAAGAATTCAATGACGAAATCGAAAATTAATTAAAATATAGGCCATTCCATAAGAAAAAATGCAACTTTATGTCATATCTCAAAAACTAAAAGTGACAGTTAAAATATAATTTAGCGGGTGAATTTCTCGTGACAAAGTCTATAAAACTGCAATTTACTCTAAATCAAAATTTCCACTAGTAACAAAGTTATAGACCCACTTCAAAAATGCAGACTTTTAAAAAAGCCCCCGTAGCTCAAAGACGAGACGATATTTCAAAATGCGGTTTTCACTATAAGTCTTCTCTTGAAATTTAAGCCTCGCAATGCGTGGTCAGTTTTTCTCTGTCTCCCCTAAAAGTGCCCAATTTGGGACACCCTGTATAGGGTATTCCCGTAAATTTTACATCCAACCGAAAAAAATATACAAGGACTAATATAGTATAGAGATCAAAATAAGGTCAATGTTAAAATTTCACACTTTTTTTATGAACCTTAAAAATTTTTAGACGGGGCGACGTGGTTGGTGTCAAAATTATAAAATCTTGATAAGAGGTTTATTACTTTAAACAAAACACTGTATTTTATAAAATTTTTAGATTTCTTGCATCTTTCTCTTTTTAAAAATATATGTCATAACAAAAACATTTCATGTAAAAAAAGTCAATAACGCAAAAATGGTATTCCGTAAAACGAATTGAGATAAAAGTTCTCCAATACAAATTTTTCGCGAAACCTTTTAGCCCATATTTGACCTGTCTAAAACTCGGAACTTCGGAATGACCTACGAAACTCAAACTTTGCACATTCGTAGATCTTTATTGAGTTAACAACCCCTCCAAGTTATATGGACTTCTATAAAGTAGTAAGGTATCAAAATTCTACTGTACTTCCAGACATGCAAAGCTGCAATTCGGCAGACTGATCCCTCCCCTATACATGTAAAGTTATGTAGAAGTAACATTGGCCACTTCCAGAAGCGCTAGAGAGCTGAGCTTTGGCAGGCTAATAGGAAATATGATAAAACTATTTTAAAAAAATTAAAAACCCCAAATTTGTAATTTTAGGTTATGTAAAAGTAACATTGACCACTTCCAGAAACGCTAGAGAGCTGAGCTTTGGAAGACTAATAGGAACTATGATAAAACTATAGGAGAAAATTTAAAAACACCAAAATTATAATTTACTGCCCTCCCCCATAAATTCAAAGTTATGGAAAAGTAACATTGTCCACTTCCAGGAACGCTAGAGAGCTGAGCTTCGAAAGGCTGATAGGAACTATGATAAAACCACTGAACCGAACCGAACCATAGGAATAAATTAAGAAACTTCCGCATATTTTACTACTGTAAAACTTAAATATTATCCAAATCCTTAAAAAAAGGAGTGAAATCATAACAAAAACATTTCATGTAAAAAAAGCCAAGTACGCGAAAATGGTATTCCGTAAAAAGAATTGAGATAAAAGTAATGCCAAGTTCTTTAATAAAAATTTCAAACTGAAAGGTTCTTACTAGTTTGGAAATGTTTTTCTAAACTTGGCTATTACGGCTGCAAATGACTCTTAGGCACAGTGCTAAATTGAACATAAAGAAGTTTGGCTGGAATAGCAAAGTTTAAAGAAACATTTCCAAACTAGTTAGAACCTTTCATTTTGAAATTTGTATTAGAGAACTTGGCTTTACTTTTATCTCAATTCTTTTTACGGAATACAATTTTTGCGTACTTGGCTTTTTTTACATGAAATGTTTTTGTTATGATTATTTCACTTGTTTATTCGCCACGTCAAATCATCGGCGCACAGTTAACAAAAACTCTATCTAAGTAAATTTGGTATCTATGCATTTTTCGTATCTTTATTTCTGAAACTTTGCATCAAACGCCAATCATTGTGTAAGTGGGTAACAGCAATGAATACACAACTAAAGTTCATATCATTATTTTTGAGATAACTTTCTACAACTTTTTTTCATTGGCCTATGCTTTTTGTTATGGTAAACAGCTGATAACTGTCAATAAGTTATTTCAAAAATTATGGAATGGAGTATATAGTATTCATTGGTAACAGGGAGTATTGGAATATTGCGTATATGACCGGCATCGTCACCTCAACGAACCATGAAATATTCTTAAATTGAGGACTGGGGCAACAAAAACCTTGTACAGTTCAACGCGCAGAAAACCCAAGCAGTCCTGTTTTCAAAAAAGACCAGCACCGGTGAGCCAAACATCATGCTATCTGGAAGTGCTGTCACATTGCAGAGCCAGTTGAACATCTTAGGAGTCACTGCAGAGACCAACATGTCTTGGTACAGTCAAGTGGCAGATATAGCTAAAAGGGCGTACCAAAAGCTTGGGGTGCTATTTCGTACAAGACATCTGTATACACGAAGCCAACTGCTGACACTCTACAAAGCCCAGATTCGACCAACTATGGAGTACTGCTCACATATATGGAGTGCGGCACCCAAAACATACCTTAATGCTTTTGAACACCGCGCAAAAACGAGATATCAAGCTGATCAATGACCCTGCACTTACCCATAGCTTGGATAGTCTCGAACATCGAAGAACTGTGGTCTATCTCTCTTCTACAGGTATTATCACGGAAAATGCTCCGAAGAGTTGGCACGTATGATCCCCCCGGGAGTAGCACCTACTAGGCGAACACGTCAAACAGACGGTAACCATCACAAGACGCTAGCGCTACCAAGTCCACTTCCAATCCCTGGCTTCGCATGCGTAGATCTACCAATATTATTTACCTCATGTATTAGAATCGATGTACAGGGTGATTTTCACTTGAATGATTCTAACCACATGAAAATAGAAAGTTTCAAAAACCTAACCTAACGAAACCTAATCAGATCTAACCGAACCGAACCAAAGCAAACTAAACCAATATTTTTTTTCAAAAAAAAAACTTTCCTGACTTCCTACCTGGGATGCTAGAGGATGTGAATCCGAACCGGACCGTACCGAACCGAACCTATCCAAACCTAACCCTACCCAACTAAACCTAATTAGCAGTAGGTACGTGTTGTAGTTTAGTTTGGTTAGGTTAGGTTTGGTTCAGTTTAGTTAGGTTCGGTTTGGTTCGGTTCGGATTCACATCCTCTAGGATCCCGGGCAGGAAGTCAGGAAAGTTTTTTTTTGAAAAAAATTATTGGTTCAGTTTCCTTCGGTTCGGTTAGATTTGATTAGGTTTTGTTAGGTTAGGTTTTTGAAACTTTCTATTTTCATGTGGTTAGAATCATTCAAGTGAAAATCACCCTGTATGCATCTATTCTAAGACATGAGGTAAATAATGTTGGTAGATCTGCGCTTGCGAAGCCAGGGATTGAAAGTGGACTTGGTAGCGCTAGCGTCTTGTGGTAACCATCAATTTATTGTCAAGGTAGAGGCACCAAGAACCTCATTATATCAGAATTCATATCTCTGGAGAACAGCATCGCTGTGGAATAAACTCCCTGCGACAGTTTTCCCTGCAGGTTACAACCTGAACCGTTTCAAAACCAACACACACCAACATTTCCGCGCACTTGCCGCTTCTCGAGCGTGATCCTTGCGAGTGCACACACACCCGTAAAAGCACTAGCTGCTGTTACCGTGTAGTGTGAATACATGTTTCAATGTACGAACTTTTGACGTGTCGTTGACGGTACGGTGACGTGAGGGTGCCGGTACGTATAGTATGAATTGCGCTAAGAGTTAAAAACATACGAGACTTTATTGCAGCCTCCAAAAATTTTAGTATGCTCAAAAAATAAACCCAATAGAGATTTTATAAAAGTCTAAATTTAACAAAGATTTTCAAATCCCAGATGGCACAAGAACAACTTGTATTTACAGAAAGATGTCGTAAAAAACTATATATTAGACCCATCCTTCTTTTTCGTAAAGATGTCTATTAAATTATTATATTATAAAAATTTTAAATCCCAGAATGACTTTACAGGACTTCTTCAAGATATTTAAAGCCCTAAAAAAACTTCATCTTCTACAACACAATATGAATTAGGTATTAAAATAAAACGCGTCAAGAAAAAGACATGTCCATAGGGTCACTGCATCCTGGAAGCCTGGCCTGGGAGACGCCAGGTTCCAGGATACAGTGACCCTACATGTCCAGGGTGTCTTGCGCTCTCTGGGAAGGCTCCTTATTTATAATATTTTAGAGACTACAATAAAATAACCTATATTTTTACCTCTTGGTGGTTAACTTGTTGCAGCGTCTGTTGACCCATACATTCTTCGCCTACTTGTGTCTCTAAGAAGCTGTCTCATATATCTAAGTTGGTCACGGTACCTTTGCCTAGAATAAAGACTTATTCAGAATGACACGCTAGCCTAAGTGACATATGAGGAATTACAGACATGTCAAAAATTTGATCTTTAACCCTCAGATGCACCGTAACAAGGCTTGGCTAATCCATTCACCCTCTTTGTTGTTTTGTATGTGAGCAGGGCTATCCAGGTCTATCAAAACGGACGGGCCCCGATCCTCCACTTTGTTGACGTCACATCCGGGGCTGACTTTTTCTTGATGGTCACGTTACGACACAGCTGATTGGCTTTAAAATATTGAAGTTGGAATGACAGTTCATGAATATTTGATTTTTTTTTTAAATAAAGCCGGTTTTGAGATTGTTTTTACTATATTCTTTCAGAACATTTTTTTTAAAAATCTATAGGAATCCTTAATTTTTCAGAGCCGCTTCATTAGCTCACACAAAAATTAAGTTTAAAGCAGAAGTGAATGTGACAATCACAGATGACAAAGTCAAATACATGTCAAATATAACAGTTGGCATGTGGTACATGGCGGGTAATTTGAATTCAAAAGAAGGAATGCTAAATCTTGAAGATTTTAACCTTTTTATCATGTTGCTTCCTTACAAAACTTTGGTGGAATATCTGGATGGGGTCTGTGAATATTTCACTGAAATTTCGCGGAAATCTGTAGTGCCATTTTGAAAATATCATAAAAAAACGTCTGACCTCTCATAACACCCAATGTAAAATTCAGCCCCCGGAGCACAGCTGATTTTTTCAGGGTCATGCATTCTATTTTTGTGTTGGCCTTGATGTGAGCAACAAGGACTTAATCGCGATTAGACCCATAAACGCACTTAAGTGCTTACGGTGCATATGAGGGTAACTTTAACATGTCACTTGCATTCTCGCTTAAGCAACACAGTGCCATTAAAAATGAGCCTTAAGGAAATCATGTTTGCAGCTAAACTCTCGTGTCAAGAAAATGACTTCCAAATGTGATCATAAGATTTGTTTAAAGAACATTGTCTTCTTATTAAATAGTAAAAAAGTTTTAAAAAATTGGGTGTTGCTTGAAAAAGTAATGGTTATCCTCTACATGTCTTTTTATAAAACAATTTTTTAGAAAATATATAGGGAGGATAAAACTAAAAACGTTAAAAAATGTATAAAACAAGATATCTTTTCATAAAAACGATCTTTAAGAAAAAATGCTACTATACAATATGTAGACCATGAAATTTTATTTTAAACGACATATGTTTTGTTTAGGTTTCGATTATATAGTGACCAATAAAACAACTTAAACTACAGTTTCGTAAAAAAAATATTTATTATACCAAGGCCAACAAAAAAATATAGGCCACGACCCTGAAAAACCAGCTGTTATCGTGAGCTGGGAGGTGGGAGTCGTAGTGGGAGTCCTAACCGGACACTGCGTCCTACAAGGACACTTGGCGAAGATGAAAGTGAAGGAGGACGCGACGTGCAAGCAATGTTGGGCCGAGGGCGAGACCTCGGCGCATTTCCTCTCATCATGTGAAACATACAAGGAGGCAAGAAGAAAGGTATTCGAAGAGGAAGCCTTTGAGACGGAGGATGTTCTGAATCTGAGGAGGCCCGATATTCTGGCCTTTTTACAGAAGTAGGGCAGATTCCTTAGTGAATGAAGTACGCAGTAGGGGGGATGGCCGGGAGTTGACGAAAAGGGCGCTTTATGTGCCTGATTTCACGTCGGCGCGGTTTTGAAATAGACACGGAAATGTTACAATATATTTGGGTTCAAATACGTGTTGATTTTATGAGTTTTGATCTCGAAATGAGCACGGATCTGTAAGAGAACATCGCTCATTAAACTATTACAAAAGCGTATTCAACTGTCAGGTAAAAACGCTAACATAACGAAAGCTAATCAATCAAATCTAACCGAACCGAACCAAAGCAAACTGAACCAATAATTTAAAAAAAAAAAACTTTCCTGACTTCGTACCCGAACCGAACCGAATTGAACCAAACCGAACCAAAGCAAAATGAACCAACAATAAAAAAAACTTTCCTGACTTCTTTCCCGGGATCCTAGAGGGTGTTAATAGTCTTGTAGTTTAGTTTGGTTAGGTTAGGTTCCCGGGTAGGAACTCAGGAAAGTTTTTTTTTTGAAAAAAATTATTGGTTCAGTTTGCTTTGGTTCGGTTCGGTTAGATTTGATTGATTAGCTTTCGTTAGGTTAGGTTTTTGAAACTTTCTATTTTCATGTGGTTGGAAATCAAGTGAAAATCATTTAAATTATTAAAATTTATTAATAACAGAACAACATCTGTCGTCGTAGTTGCCGGTGTAAGACAATGAACACTGAACTTTGCAGGTATAGTTAATGGAAGAGTGTTCTTCAAACTTCAAAGAATTTCAAAATCTTGAGTAATATTAGTAAAAATACTTTTAAACTGCTCCATAATTTTCATATTAACAAACATATAACCTCAAAATCAAACTAATAAACAACGTGAATCCAATTTAAGTTTCAAATGTGCACTAATAAGTAAACCCCTGCGCTGCGTAATTCAATACAAATCCGTGCCTTGTTCGAGCCTCGACGGCTTAAAATCAACACGCATTTGTAACCAAATATGTTGCAACATTTCCGTGTCTATTTCAAAACAGCACTGCCGTGAAATCAGCACGGAAACGTAAATACGCCACCAGGCCTAGAGCCTACACCGCACTACTACTACTACTAAATAAGATATAAATTTTTTTATATTAGTTTTCATAGAAATTGTAAGCACATAACTTAAAAATATCGAATTAATTTAAATAGAAAGTGGAAATTTTAAAGACATCTGCATATCGGCTGTACTTGAAGGTACACCCTATATCATTATTTTTGAGACAACTTTTTACAACTTTTTTTCGTTGGCCTATGCTATTTGTTATGGTAAACAGCTGATAATTGTCAAAAAGTTATCTCAAAAATTATGATATGGAGTTTATGTTTCGGAATAAGGCTTAGTAAATACAAATATATTTAAAAAAAAATATATTTTTAGTTTAACCTCCCAAAAACATTTAGAATTTTTGCTAAAATTATTTTATTTGTTTTTGAGGTATTCCCGTTTGAAATCAAGATAGATATGTAGCCTAAAAGTTTATCCCCTTTAGTGAAAAAATCTGAAGAAGGCTCTAGATGAAAAAATTCGAGAAAATAAACAAAGAAATGGTCTTTTCCAATGTTTTACTTTACTGAATAATGTGGATTAGCTTACACATATACTATACTATATAGTTCAAATTATAAGCATTTTTAATGACGTCATTTTTGTTTATCTATGTTTAATATATTATAAATAGCGGTGACAATAAACTTTAAAAAAAAGTAGTGTCTATGATTTAAATAGGTAGGTAATTGGTTATGTGAAGTATCCGTCACTGTCAATCAAAAAACATTGATTGGCAAAAATATCTACGCCATACGTTTTTTTCTCACCTGGTGACGTCATTACAAATGCGTATAATTTAGACTATAGTAGTGTGAGCTATGGTGATCCTAATTTTGTCGAGAAAAAAAAAGTTGCTCCGATTTCAAAATTTTTTATTAATCTTTGCGTTTCAGATGATTTTGAAACTTTTTTGTCGCGCCGTCTGTCTGTCTGTCTATATGTAACGACCAACGCGCATAACTCAAAAACCGCTTGCCCGATTTCAATGAAATTTGGTACCTAGGCTGGGTCTTGGGCCGAGATGGTCCCATTTAAAAATAAACAAAATCCACCGAACACAAGCCAAATAAAAGGGTGGGGGTAGATTTCAAAAATTAGAGTTTACGTGAAAATATGGCGTGTGTGATATCAAACGAAAGGTAATTGAGTTTGGAGTTGCACAAAATACATTTTAGTTTTTTTTTAAAGGGTGGGGGTAAATTAAAAAAATTAGAGTTTACGTGAAAATATGGCATGTGTGATATCAAAAAAAGTAATTGAGTCCGGAGTTAAACAAAATACATTTTAGTTTTTGATTTTTTTAAGGGTGGGGGAGATTTTCAAAATTTGAGTTTAATTTAAAACATGGCTTGTGTGGTATCAAACGAAATGTAATTTAGTATGGACTTGAATAAAATATATTTCAGTTTTTAATTGTATTAGCTCACACGTATACTATAACTATAGTACCTAGTGTGAGCTTAGGGGCCCAGATATTGGCAGAGTATTTTTTATAAGCTATGTGACGATCTAGGGAATTTAAATAAAAAATGTTCCTGTTTTTACCTTTGTTTGGCTTTGTATATGTAATATATCACTATGGCGTTGATTCCTATAAGGGCTACCATTAGGGTTACCGGAAGAAGCAGATCTAAAAGAAAAATAAATAAATACGGTATCTACTAACTATTTTTAAATAAATCAGTTAAGCTTAATTTTTTTAATCTTTAAAAATTTGTTTATTCTTTATTTTTTTTTTAGATCCTGGTGATAAAAAGTACCATAACAGAGACTAGAAGTATCCTTTTCATACCTAAAGTGCATAAACATGTTTGTCGGGTATAAAAAATTTCACTTTAAAAGATTAGTTTTTTTTTTTTAATTTTCTCCCTGTTAAGCAGTAACCAATCAACATAACAAATTGCAATTAATAAGTTATTTGATAAAGATTGGTTTAACTGATTACCCAAAAATATCAGAATTTTGTTTTTTTTCTTACATAAGTACATATATTACGAAAAAGTCTAAAAACAATAAGACAACATTATTGTATTATTTTTTTACTAACCTGACGCCATTTTGATAAGGTTCAGCTAGGCACTACTTTTCTATGCTTCTATAATGAATCTACTAGATCTACAAAAAGCACACAAATTTCAAAAATAATTGTCACAAAATACATAGTGTCCCATAACTTAGGGGCCATAGGCCAACAGGTGATAGAGGAGGTCATGTCTGATAAAAAAGTTCCTATAATGCATGGGTCAAAACTCTTTCTTTGTCGAGATACAGAGCATCAAAGTTGGCGATTTTTTAAACTTTTTTGATAATAACTTTTTTTAAAAATGCAGTAAAAATATGAAATTGGGTAAAGTCGTGTATTAGAACAAGAGCAATATATTGAAATAAAAATTATTTAAAAAAAAATTAGTCGTCAATTTTTTTTAGAAAAAACTATTTTTTTGGTATAAACTTTTATGAATGCAATATTAAACGCAATGTTTTTTTTTTATATTTTTTGTTAATAAAAACAAGTCTCTAGCGAGACATAATAATAAAATATTATTGATACTTTTTAAAAGAATAAGTAAGCAAAAATAATTTTTTTTAAAAAATTATTATTTCTTATACATTTTTGGAGGTTATTTTGACAGCCTGTATCTCTTCAACTTGTAAATTTATCAAAAAAAGAAATACCACATTTTTGCTGCTGACTGTGACAGATTTTCTGTGTTTTGTAAAACCCTTTTTCCCCCATTTCTCTAACTTTAAAAATCCTATAACTAATCCTAAAACCCATGTTATATAAACTTTTTTTCGGAAATAACCATCTCTATCACCTGCTGCACTATGGCTCCTAAGTTATGGGACACCCTGTATATAAAATAACTTTTATAATAAAATAATAAATATTTGTTTCGTATGGTCTTAACGATGTTATTTTTCAAAATTCTGTATCGATTTTATTTTCAAACATTTCAATAAAGACTTAAAACATTTAAAACTTTTAGTTTGATGTATTTACTAAAAAAGTTTAGTATTTATTTTCATCAACAGAATACCACTAATTTTTACGTATTTATTAAACATCCTGTATAATATTTTACTTAAAAAAATACTATGCGATTTTTTAATGCGTGATCATACTATAAAGTATAACAAAATTTATTATTGTTATTTTGTAACAAAATTTATTATCTTTATTTTTACGAAAAGAAAATAAAATTCTTCTGTTTTTGCATCAATTATGAAATCAATTTTACAAATTGGATTGGAAAAAAAATAAAAATACATCTAGTGACCTTAACAATTTATACCCATGTATAAACAAAAGAATGTTAATAATAAATATTTATACTTTTATGGCCTAAATATTTTTTTTGTTATCACCAAAGGAAAATTTTCATAATACGGAAAAAAATCTTATGTTTAAAAAGCTTTATGTACAGCAGTATTTACTAAACGGTAGAGACCCGCTAAATTGTAGGTTTAGGTAGGTACCTAGAAGAGTAAAGTGGGTTTCGTGCAGGCAGATCTTGAAAGAAAAAGAACTGTACAAAGGGTAAAAATCTAAAATTAAAATTGGAAATCGACTTTCAAAAGAATTTCTGGTAACGAAAGGCTTAAGACAGGGATGTTGTATCTCTCCAACTCTTTTTAAAATATATATCGCAATAGCTCTAAAAAACTGGAAACGTAAAGTGCCGTGCATGGGAATACAACTTAACGACCGATTTAGCATATACACTCTACAGTTTGCTGACGACCAAGTAATTGTAGCTAATGATAAAGAAGACTCCAATATGATGAGAAAGTTAACGGAAGAATTCCAAAAGTCGGGATTAACAGTGAACGTGGACAAGACACAGTACTTATGTATTAGAAATGCAATGAGTATGTAAACTTGGGTGTTACATGTGATAAGACAGGAACAGACTGTAAAAAACTGGAAAAAAGGATAATAAAAGCAAAAAAGGTTATTGGATGTCTTAACAGTATTTTATGGAACAGAGAGATAAAAAAGAATGTAAAATTTAACATATACGAAACAATGGTGAAGAGCACGCTGTTGTAGTGACTTGTCGCGTAACAGAAAAATACAAAACAAAAATCGAAAGTGTTAAAATGGATGCAATAAGAACATCAATAAGAATATCTAGAACAGATCGCATAAGAAACGAAAAGACAACTGATATGGTATGGCCATGTACAACGGATGAACGACGAAAGATTACCAAAGCAGGTCCTAGAATGGCAACCAATAGGGCGCAGAAAAAGAGGGGTCCTAAACTAAAATGGCAACAGTCAATCCAAAGATCAATGAGTCAAAAAAACCTGACAGAAGATCATTGTCAGGATCGAAGGAGGTGGAGAATAGGCGTCGGACAACGTAGAAAAACGTTCTAAACCGACATAGGAGTAGTAGGTACCTAAACTAAGAATTTACACCTAACCTACACAGGGTGTAATAAAAATAGTTTATACTATACATTAAAAGGTGTAACAAAAAATAGGAAAAGGAGAAATAGTTTTAGTCAAAATCTTTTAGTATTTAATATTGGATTTTTTTTATTTTGCAAACACCCTAAAATTGCATGAAAATCTGATACTTCACAAGCCGTGAAAAGACTAGTGGTATATTAAAAAACTCCCAAACTATTTCACAGTACACGAGCTTCAAAAATGTTTCTCATAAAATTTTCTATAGTGCCTTTTTTGTCGCATTTAAAGAAAAATAAGTAAAAAGCATTTGTGTGTAATTTCAGGCAAAAATGACTGGTACCATTCTAGAGAGGGGTAAAAATTGTATAGAAATAAAACAACAGAAAACAAAGAAAAATTGTATACCTCTTGAAAATTTCATAATCATTAAACCAAGATGTAGAATTTCAAATTTTAACGAAAATACGGGTACAAAAAGTGGCAATTACAAAACAGAATAAAATCATAATTAAAAAGGATTTAAATCCAAAATCTATTTACGTACTTACCTGTTGTTTAGCCACAACTAATAACAACACTACGTAAGAACTAATATGTCAAAACTATACTTTTAATTAATTGCTTTTTTAAATCCCACAGTGACTCAAAATTATGTCGGAACTTTAACCTTTTTTTAATGTCATTTCTGTTACTGGTTTCAAGTAGACCTCGTCTCACTGATAAAAAATAATAATATTGGTTAAGTGATCTCGTTAAACGAGATAAAAATAAATAGTTCTGTTTAAGATATGTTTATGATATTGGACTAGATACACGGAGAAGTGGTGAACTAACATTAAATAATGTTTGTTACCGTGCTCCATAATTTAGTTAAAATAAAACTTAATTTTGTGTCTGTAAGAAATACAATTTTGTTTAAATAAGAAAAAAGTTGCGCTATTATAAGCCCAATCTGATGCGGTATGGAGAAAAAACAAAAAGTTGTGTTTTTCGAAAAATTGAAATATCTTGTAAACAAATTTTATAAAATTTACAACCAATCAATCGACATTAAAGAATTTTTTTCTAGGCCTTCTAGTATTTAATAGAGCATAAAATTGTAAAGAATTGAACTTATGAGTCTTTTTTTTGTGTCATAAGAACGTCTGATGAGCTCAAGATATTGTCAGGAAATCAGGAATGCAAACTACCCTTGACTGTGCCACTGTACAGGGTGTCCCAAATTGGGCACTTTTGAGTGGTTTAAGGTACTTCTAGGGGAGACAGAGAAAAACTGACGATTTTTCAAAATGCGGTTTTCAGTTTAAGTCTTTTCTTGAAATTTGAGCCACGCAATGCGTGGTCAGTTTTTCTCTGTCTCCCCTAGAAGTACCTTAAACCCCCTAAAAGTGCCCAATTTGGGACACCCTGTACGAAACCAGCTTGGAAAAACGATAAGCGGAAAACATGGTTCCGCCTCCCTTCACAATCGTAAACGTCTAGGTGCCGCCTACGATATAGCAGGTGGTTGATGCAAGAAAAACTACTGAAAATTTAAGTGTGGGAGTTGTAACGGTTAAGCGAGAGGAAACCTTAAGTAGATAGAGGGTTTTCCCTTCAACGTGATAAGCTCTGGAAAAACTGTGAGATAAGAAAATGTTGTCAATAACATGTCATTTTATCTCTGTTTTCGTTTAGGTTTTCTTGTTTAGCTCATTAGCTAGAACGGAAAGTAAACTTTAGGATTATCAGCAACGCCACTGACTTGGTTCCTCCAAGCTCTTCAAAGAGGGAATAATGGATTACTTGCGTCGAACCTACCATCAATAAAAACCCAAACATTGAGGAGACAAGTCGGTAGTCGCATTTTGTTGAACTTAAACTAAAACCTCTAAATTAATTATCAGTAATGAAAGATAAGATTTGTCTATTTCAAGTTTTATTTTGCAGTTTTTTATTTTGGTAAGTTAAAGTTATTATTTTAATATTTTGGGTCTTGTTTGTCTTATAGTTAATGATAAAGTCTTGTAACAATTTGTAAATTGCAACATAATTTATTTTGTGTTCAATAAAGTTTATAACGTTTTCAACACAGTTTTATCTTTATTTTATAGAGATCCAACGGTACCCTTGTTTAAGGGTTCGATGTAAAATAAAACCATACCGGACAATATTTATCAGTGGCTAACTTTAGTAGGTATCACAAAGAAAAGATAAACGTTAATAAATTTCATTATTTTTTGGCCACAGGTTATTATCAATAAGGATAAAAGTAACTTCCAGGGCAAATAAACAACAACTTTTTGTTTATTTTTTTTGTAATATTTTTAATAGTTTTATGGCTTTTCACAAAACAACCTACCGAATTTTAGCAAAGATTTCGACTTTATTTAAAAAAAAAACAATACAAAACAAGTCCCAAAAAATAACGGTAACGATACAGAGAAGCCTCCGTAAGTATCGGACGCTGTTATCGTAAATAAACATAAAGAAGCGACATGTGGCTAATGCGCAGATTCAGTAATAACAGTAAAGCTGGATTCAGAGTTCCGTAACGTATGCCGTATGCCGTAAGATGGAAAAGGATTGATTCATAGTTTGAAAACGTAAGAAGTAGGGTCTCTGATATAGATCAGAATATGTGAATGACCCCAGCTATGTATTACAGCTGATTAATGTATTATCTGGTCTTGTCAACTGTCAAATGTCGTTAGAATGTCAAATGATCGGCTCGTTCTAGGGTCGGCCATGTTTTTTTGCTTTTTATAATTACTTACTATCCATTGCCAAGGCTTTGGCTATAGAATCTCAGGCATTGTTCTTTATATTATTATCCTTGTACTCTTTTAAAGTTTTGTCATACAAAAATGCTGTATGAGGTCAATTAGTAGATGTTCAGTTTCATAACTCATTTTGAAATAAACTTATAAAGTTATAAAGGAAAAAAAAATAATAAGACTACAAAAATAACGTAAACAATCTAAACATAACCACAAGACGCTAGCGCTACCAAGTCCACTTCCAATCCCTGGCTTCGCATGCGTAGATCTACCAATATTATTTACCTCATGTATTAGAATCGATGTACAGGGTGATTTTCACTTGAATCATTCTAACCACATGAAAATAGAAAGTTTCAAAAACCTAACCTAACGAAACCTAATCAGATCTAACCGAACCGAACCAAAGCAAACTAAACCAATATTTTTTTTCAAAAAAAAAACTTTCCTGACTTCCTACCTGGGATGCTAGAGGATGTGAATCCGAACCGGACCGTACCGAACCGAACCTATCCAAACCTAACCCTACCCAACTAAACCTAATTAGCAGTACGTGTTGTAGTTTAGTTTGGTTAGGTTAGGTTTGGTTCAGTTTAGTTAGGTTCGGTTTGGTTCGGTTCGGATTCACATCCTCTAGGATCCCGGGCAGGAAGTCAGGAAAGTTTTTTTTTTGAAAAAAATTATTGGTTCAGTTTCCTTCGGTTCGGTTAGATTTGATTAGGTTTTGTTAGGTTAGGTTTTTGAAACTTTCTATTTTCATGTGGTTAGAATCATTCAAGTGAAAATCACCCTGTATGCATCTATTCTAAGACATGAGGTAAATAATATTGGTAGATCTGCGCTTGCGAAGCCAGGGATTGAAAGTAGACTTGGTAGCGCTAGCGTCTTGTAACATAACCTCACAAATCGTATAAAATTTCAAATTTCGCGGGCAAAAAACAGGGCTTTTAGGAAAATTTTGTTGGCCTTGAAAAAAAAAACAGTCAGCAAACCCTGGTCACGTGGGCTCGGAAATTGCCGGAAACTCACGACCACCTCCGCTTGTAACCGATGCCGTAAGACTGTCCTAAGCTGTAAGAGCACAAAATAAAAATGAACCATTTCTTACGGCATGCGGCATACGGCTTGCGTCTTACTGAAAACTATGAACAGCAACATGTTTCAAGTATAGTTTATTTTTCTTACGGCGTACGGCATGCGGCATACGTTACGGAACTCTGAATCCGCCTTAACGGTAACAACCCAAGTAACATTATTACCACTCAAGGTTTTATTACTTTGGTTCCAAGGTTATTTAGAGGGTGCTGTTATGGCTTTTAGGATCAATTTGGCTACAAAAAGGTAATTTATATTGCCAATTACCTAAAGCGGTGTTATACAACCGAAAAGTGATTTATAAAGGGAGTATAATAAAACTGATACTCCTTCTGTTCCTTTTAGATACTTTTGGTTTTATTGATTTCTAATTTATAAAGATGGTCTTATAAAACCCTTTTACCTAGAGTTTTTAAAAATAAATAAATATAAACTTTGGTCATTTAGTTTTTTCACTACTTTAGGTCATAACAAAAGTGTTTTATAATAGGGCTAAAAGGTTACCTTATATCCTTTTGTTTTTGTAGTTACCAGTAGTTTAATTGTAAATATGATTATATAGGCGGCCATATAGAACCTAGTTTCCTTAAGGTTTTTAAGAGTGGTAAAAATAAACTTTAGACTTTTGGTTTTTTAGGAAGGCCTGAAGGTAAACTTAATTCTTTTGTATTTATAGTTACCCATAGCTGCATATTAACGGATATCATTGCACTGGCCCTCCTGATTGTGTGCAAATTGCACGATAAAAAACATTTAAATTTAACAAAACACTTTAAAAAACAAATACAAACAATTTAAGTGAGGTTATGTTGACTATGTTTACCTTTGTTGTGTTTTGAGGGTTGAGAGCTGCGGGACTGTAAGCGCACTGGTCGTTTTCTAAAATCTGGGTGCAAAAATCCTTAAAAGGACGATGTAAAAATACTAATTTCTCCGAGCCACACAAAGACAATATAGAGGATTGGCACTCACCTTTTCAGCTGTTTCCGTCGTCCAGAGGAGCTCCTCTCGCTGGCCCAGTCGTTGCAGTCGATCCACACTAGAATCACTTGTTTGTGTAATGGTTTAGTTTGATTTTCTAAGAATTTTATTGGATTTTTTGGTTAATAGAATTTATCACCATGCTGCGTGGTGATCTCGATAGAATACGACAGACGAATCCTTTTTGGTTACGCCTTTTTGCGCAGATTCATTTTTGTAGATGGCGCTGGCGTTTTGCTTGTGCCAATCAAATTGAAATTGTGTGGGTTTTCCGAATACGGGAATTTGGCGCAAAATTTGAATTTAGAATTAAAGTTGCACGAACATTTTCCGCCCACTTAAAACGAAGTTTTACATTGAGATTAATTGAATAAACAAATGGCTATATAAAAAAATATAAGTTAATTTAAACCTTAAAGGGTAGGTTATTAAAATCCGTTTTAGGTTTATAGATCAAAAAGAAAAAAAAATGAAAAAAATATATATATATTCTAGATAACGACACATGAAACAAAAGAAGTTGCTTGGGAGTTTAGTGCGCATCTAAAGGTAGTGGGCACAACTTGACCACGGGACGAGTGAAAAGTCCGTGTTGTGTTTTAACAGTAGCAACTCGAATGTGATTATCCCGACCAGGATGTACCGATACTATTCTACCCAGCAACCAGTGTAATGGCGGCCTAGTTTCATCCTTAATTAATACAAGCGTATCTAGCTTGATTTCAACCGAAGGGTCCGACCACTTAGAACGCTGTTGTAAAGTATTTAAGTACTCGAGTTTCCAACGCTTCCAGAAATCGGCATGAATTCGTTGGATAAGTTGCCAACGCTTAAGGGTATTAACTTTAAGGGTAGAAAGGTCAGGATCAGGACACGAATTAAGGGGTTCCATTGTGAGGAAATGACCCGGAGTCAAAGACGTAAGATCGTTTGGGTCAGAGCTTTGCTCACAAAGGGGTCGAGAATTGAGTAATGCCTCTATTTGGGCGAGGAGAGTATAGAGCTCTTCGAAGGTTAGTATCTGGTCACCGATGACCCGATACAAATGTGTTTTTATGGATTTGACTCCTGCTTCTGCTAGACCATTTAGGTGGGGGGCTCCCGGACTATTAAGACACCATTTGATTTTTAAGCTCTCAGAAGCTAATTTCGAAAGATTATGGAGCTCCTTAATAGCCCCAACAAAGTTTGAGCCTCTATCACTTGTGATTTGGACACAAGTGCCACGTCTAGCGACAAAGCGTCGTAAAGCAGCGATGCACGCCTCTGTGGTTAAATCCAAAACAAGCTCGATATGGATTGCCTTGACAGAAGTATCGACAAAGACTGCGATATATGATTTACCAACTTGTGCTCCACGACGTCTCTGACCTACAAAGGTTTTGATTGGGCCTGCATAGTCTAAGCAAACGTGTGAAAAACATTTTAATTGTGACGTTCTAAAAGAAGGTAAATCCGACATGTACGGAGTATACGGTTTTGGTTTTAAGCGAAAGCAGGGAATACATTTCAATAAAACCCTCTGAATAGCTCGACGTGATGACATAATCCAAAACTTTTGACGAATTAAGTATTGGACTGTGTTTATTCCGGGATGTAAATTTTCGTTATGAGTTTGAATAATGATCAATTGGGTTAATCTATGAGATTTCGGCAATAATAAGGGATGTTTTGCCTCAAAGGAGAGTTGAGAATGCCGTAAGCGTCCGCCCACTCTAAGGAAACCCAATTCGTCCAAAAAGGGCGCGAGTTTACGAAACGGCTTAGGTAATAGCTGAGTAATTTGAATTTTTTGAATGATATCCGAAAAACACTCTTCTTGGACCCTTTTAACTAAAACAAGTAGAGCCTTGTGTAGTTCAAAAGCGGAAAAAACGCCGGATAAAGGGTCAACTGAGGTTTTTCGATTGTGAATAAGTCTTAGAAAATGACAAATGATTTTTTGAATGGTATTTAAATTGGATATTTTATCGATTAATCTATCAAAAAAGTTTTGATTTTGAATTTCTGCCGTCAGCACCACTGAATTTTCCGGTTTTTCTTCTTTGAGAACCTCGTCCGGAACTCCCAAAGAACGTTCATTTATAAACCTTTGAATTTGCCACTCCGTAGTGGGCAAGGTAATCCATGGAGGGCCGTGAAACCAAAGAGGGTGATTTATTAAGTTATTGGGCGACAACCCTCTGCTAGCGCAGTCGGCAGGGTTCTCGAGTGAAGTAATGTGATACCATGGGACTTCGGGGATTGTTTCTTGAATACGACTTACGCGGTTTGCCACAAAGGTCTTCCACTTGTGAGGTGAAGATGTGACCCAATGAAGCGTGACCTGTGAGTCCGAGAACGCAAGAATTTCATCGATTACGAGTAATGATGAATAGGTGCGAATAACTAGTTCGAGTAAATCAGCTAATAAAGTAGCTCCAAGTAGTTCCAAACGTGGGATTGAAATAGTGTGTAAGGGAGCAACCCTTGACTTGCCCATGACTAGAGCAGTTTTGATAATTTTATTTGGTAATTCGACGCGAACGTATACGCAAGAAGCGTATCCTAGCTCGGATGCATCGCAGAAACCTAGCAATTGACATCGTTGAATATTATTCGAAAAAATATGTCTAGGTATACAAAGATTCGAAAGAGTGGTTAATTGATTATTGAATTGATTCCAAAGAGTTTTGATTGGATCGGGGGGTATTTCATCCCAATCAGTTTTGCATAACCAAAGTTTTTGCATAATCACTTTGGCTAAAAATGAAACAGGCGATAAGAAACCTATAGGATCCCAAATTTTAGCGATAGCCGATAAAATATTCCTTTTGGTGCAAGGTTTTTCACAAGGGGTACAAGAATAGGTAAAAGTATCTGTAGAAGGGTGCCACTGAAGGCCCAACACCTTAATCGATGTTGAAGAATCGTCTTCAAAGGTAACAGGGATCTGACAATCAGCGGGCGACAAATGTGAAAGAAGTTTCGGATTATTTGATGCCCATTTTCTTAATTCAAATTTTCCCAATTTAAGCAACGCTATGAGATTCTTTTGAAGCGATAAAGCACCTTCTAGAGAGTTAGCTCCACAGCAAATATCGTCCATGAAAATGTTATTCAAAAGGACCTGGGATGCTTCAGGATAATTCTTAGCCTCCAGGATGGCTAGTTCTCTAAGAGTTCTAATAGCTAAATAGGGACTTGAACTAACACCAAACGTCACTGTATTAAGCTTGTATTCCTGCAGGGGTTCATTGGGATCAAATCGCCAAAGTAGCCTTTGGTAGTCCCGATGAATTGGATTAATTTGAATTTGTAAAAAGTGCTGTTTTATATCAGTCAAAAATACGATAGAATAAAATCTGAATTTTAATAGAATTTCGGAAATATCGGCTTGTAATTTTGGTCCTATTAAAAGAGTTTCGTTCATGCTTAGGCCTTTCGAACCCTTAATCGAGGGGTTAAAAACCACCCGGAGTTTAGTCGTTGATTTGTCAAGACGAAGGACTCCGTGATGTGGTAAATAAGAACATAACTGAGGTCTAGGTTCGGATCTTGGAATTAAAGACATGTGCCCGTTTTTGAGATATTCTCTCATAAAATCCGAGTACATACTATAGAAATTTGAATTTTTTATTAAGCGAGATTCGAGAGACAAAAATTGACGGTAGGCCACTGAATATGTGTCTCCTAGGTCAGGAGGGTCAATGTGACGAAAAGGCAAGTTTACAGTAAATCGGCCCGAAATATCTCTAGTGGTAGTTCTTTGGAAAATCTCTTCACATCTTTTTTCTTCGGGTGAGAGAAACGTTTTTGACGTAATTGATTCTAGTTCCCAAAATCTGCGAATATTAAAGTCGAGAGACTGCTCACAGGAAGTAAAGTAAGAATTGACTTGAGGTGAAATATTTATGTTTTGAGTTTGGCCCATCAAGACCCACCCAAAAACTGTCTCAAAAGCGGAGGGTAGGCCGTGAGGTCCTGGAATTCGTCCTGATTGGACGATTTCTGTGTAAAGTTGTGCACCTAAGAGTAAGTCAATTGGACCAGGGTTGTAAAATTGATTATCTGCAAGCTTTAGATTTGAAATATGACTCCAATTGGATGAATCTACCTGTATTGAGGGCATATTTGAACAGAGTTTCGGTAAAACGAAGACTTGAATAGAAAAGGTAGGCTCTTGTTGGCCTAGGGCTCGAATAGTGCAAGTAGAAATGCCGTTAGTGGCCGATGAAGATTGATTTAGTCCCAGAACAGGGATCGAAATTTTGTTTCTTGGCAAGCCTAACCTGTTAAGACAAGCTTCGCTTATCAGGTTAGCTTGGCTACCGCTGTCCAGAAGTGCTCGGACAGGTTGGTAGTTACCCCGACTATCGAGTACCTCTAATTTTATAGTCGCTAGAAGCACTGTCGTACGGGGCGTCAAGGTGGATAACGAAGAGTATTGATTTGTAGATGTATTTGGATTCGAATTGATTTGAATTGAATTTGAACTGGGTTGAACAAAACTAGGGTTCTGTTGGCTAAGACTTGAATTTGAATTCTGATACGATAAGTTTGTGCCTGTGCTAGGCACGGCCACTTGATTTGAATTAAAACTTTGATTTAAGTTCGAATTTTGATTTGAATTTTGGCTTGAATTAACAAAGGATTGACTTGAATTCTGACGGATTGAATCTGTCGTTTGCGATAGATGAATAAGACTATGGTGCCTATGTCGACATACCCTGCAGTTGTAGGTACTACTGCAGTCGATTACTTGATGATTTGAACGTAAACAGTTGATACATAACGATTGTTGTTTTACATAAGTAAAACGATCTGAAGGAGATTTGGAAATAAAAACACCACACTGCGAGAGTGGATGAAAAGAATTATTGCATAATTTGCACTTATAGGGTTGTTGGTTTTGTCGAAATTGAATATTGGATTGTTTATTTGATACTTGTGAGTGCGTATGCGCTAAAAAATTTGATGGAGGGCTTGATTTGTACTGATTATTTGAATAAGAATTATATTTTTGGTTACTAGAATTCGAATAATTTGGTTTTTGCTGTTTTGAAGTCGAAGGTTGCATTTGCGTATTTTGGGGAGATAGCTGTACTGTTTCAAGAGCACGGCATTGGTTAATAAGAAACTGAATTAGATTTTGATATGTTGGAATCTCGGTAGTACTATACTTTAATTCGAAAGCGGTTCTTGTGGTTTGATCGATTTTTGATAATAAAATTGAAAATAAACAAAAACACCACGACGTTACTGGAAATTCAAGATTTTCGAGCGCCGCAACATTCTCGGAAAAGGTATCTACCAAGACTCTAAGATCCTTTGCTGACTGGTTTCCCTTTAAAGAATTTGCATAGTAGATTGAGTTCCAGTAGGTACTGGCTAAAAGTCTTTTATTTTGATAGCGATCTGTTAATACCTTCCAGGCGATTGCGTAATTACTTGCCGTTAATTTTATAGAGCTTAAAATATTAAGTGGTTCGCCCTCAAGGAAGGTTAGCAAATGTTGAAATTTCCTTATATCGGAATAATTCGAGTTTTCGTGAACCAAACAAGAATAAACATCGTAAAAGGTTGGCCACTTTTTTACGTTTCCATTAAAGCAAGGTACCTTTAAAGGGCCCAGATCATCGCTACGTGAATAGTGTGAAGTTGCGGGGGTAAAATTTGAATGAACTGAATCGGAACATAAACTCGAAAAAAGAACTTTAGCTTGGTGGTAGAATAGATCCGTATCTTTCCTAATTTTGTCCTGTACTTCGAATGCATCCTCGTCGTCGTCTTTCAAGAGACCTATGATGTCATTATGAATGTTTTTAAATTGTTCATAGTGATCATCTAACGATTCGTAAAACGCCTTAAAAATTGGCAAGGAAGAACTATCTGATTTAGCTTTTGTTCCCAAGTTATACGTTTCCGTAATACGAGATATTGAAACTTTGCGTTGATTCTCAAGCTTTTTTAACGACATATTGTTAGTTAAAAAAATAAAAAATATTTAAAAGGAATAAAACTAACACTTGACCCCTATTGACTTTAATCAGTCCAAAAGAGTTCGACAGCATATATTTTATTATCGATTTCTCGAATAAATGCAAAAACTGTTATCCTAGGTCGCGATTTTTCTCCCAAAATAAATGCACACAGATACAACTTGTACCTACTACCGTTTCTCTTATTATTTACAGGTAAATACTAATTCTACTAGATGTGTTTGTTTACCTGTTAAATAAGAATAAAGCATTTAACTCACAAGCACTTTTGTTGTTTTGAATAACTATAACATATTATTTAAACAAATAACTATTATTTAAACAAATTTCGATTTTTGAATCAAAACAAACGACGTACGAAGTGCCAATTTCGGCTGCAATGAAATGTGGGTGGAGCAACCGTTAAGCCACGCAAGGGGGGACGGAACCTCCTTTCTAAACCGGACACGGCAACAAACGAATCAAAATGGCGAGGGTAAAAATCTAATATTTTTAGCAAACAAATTTTAAAAAACTATCTGGGTCGTGGGACCAGAAAATGTTGTGTTTTGAGGGTTGAGAGCTGCGGGACTGTAAGCGCACTGGTCGTTTTCTAAAATCTGGGTGCAAAAATCCTTAAAAGGACGATGTAAAAATACTAATTTCTCCGAGCCACACAAAGACAATATAGAGGATTGGCACTCACCTTTTCAGCTGTTTCCGTCGTCCAGAGGAGCTCCTCTCGCTGGCCCAGTCGTTGCAGTCGATCCACACTAGAATCACTTGTTTGTGTAATGGTTTAGTTTGATTTTCTAAGAATTTTATTGGATTTTTTGGTTAATAGAATTTATCACCATGCTGCGTGGTGATCTCGATAGAATACGACAGACGAATCCTTTTTGGTTACGCCTTTTTGCGCAGATTCATTTTTGTAGATGGCGCTGGCGTTTTGCTTGTGCCAATCAAATTGAAATTGTGTGGGTTTTCCGAATACGGGAATTTGGCGCAAAATTTGAATTTAGAATTAAAGTTGCACGAACAACCTTCTCTTTTTTATTGGTTTCATAAGCGCACTCAAAAATCCTTGCTGCGATAGAGTAACAAATAAAACCAAGTGACCACTATAAAACGATAATGGCGTATATAGAATTATTTCAAAAAATATTGTAAACAGAAAATATTTATCTAGTCGTTTTAGCAGTGTTTTTTAACAATAATTTTACTTTAATTTTGATTTATGTAAACCAAACAGACTTTTTTAATGGTGAATAGTGTAAATAATATTTTTTTATTTTAAATATTTGTTATTTAGTTATCAAAAAACGATTAAAAAGCATTTTTGAGTTGGCGCGCTTGTTTTGAGAGCTTTTCAGATACGATTTTATCAGAAAAATAAGTCTGGCAGGCAATTTGATGATCCACAAAACGACAAACTCCTCATATATAGGTATATTTTTATGTGATACAATAATTTTGGGACTCTGACATTTTTGGCAATTTTATGACCTAAATTATTTTATATAGCCATTGTGAATCTAAAATATCGCTAAAGCTTTTGTAGAAAAAATTCTTTACTCTAAAGGTATTATTCAACAGAATTGCCAGGATACCAAATTACCAAATCTAGTTTTATAACAGGATAGGGGACGTTTCTGAGTTGCTTTTAGAACCTGGCATAATATCTTTAGGCTCTAAAAGGTTCTATACTGGTGGAACCGCTAGAGGGCGAAGCTAGCGTTTATTTCTTATGGTTTTATAGTAAGTTTAATACATAGGTTGCCACTACGAATTGGGGAGTCCCATTTAGGAGGTCTAAGGGGTATATAAGGGTAGTGGGAACGTGCTAGCGACCAAACATTGAAACTAATGGTTTCAAGGAAAGGCGCTGGTAACCTTTTAGCTTCTGCTATAAATAAAGAAATGTTACTTGGGAAAGTACCGATACGGGACCCGAAATATCCGTATATCTAATAAAAGTACCTTTTTATCTGTTAAACTACATTATTTTGGTCAATGTCAAAGCCTGGTCCAAGCTTCGCTGGTTTTCCACAACCACAGAGCTATTTTGTCATCTTTGGCCTGATCGGCAGGTTCGCTTTCTTCACAATCACTAAAAAAAATTGGAATCAGACTCGTGCAACTTTCCTTGCCATAACAAACTTTTATACACTCGTGCACTTTTTTTATGTTAACTAATTTTTCCCACATTTGTAGATCACAAAGAAACGTTATTTAGCAACACCGCGTTAAACGATTTTCTTTAGCAGGTTTTAATGCCTCCTGAAATTCCGCTCTTTCCAGTCAACTTTAAGCAAGTTTAGAGATGACATTAAATAAGTAATCGACCGTACAATTATTATTATAGCTTGGTATAAAAAAAATTTCATATTTAAAATAGTTATTTACCTAAGAAGTGCGGAAAGTGGTACTTTTCAGCACGCGACGGCAGTTGCACGAACGACGCCGAGCAGAGTTCGGGCAAGCCTTCAAGAGTGGAAAAGATAATTTCCGCAAGAGTTAGGTACAATGTTTTTCCTACGAGTGTTTTTGTCCATCTTCTTTATCAAAAAAACATGTTTTAATTCGCAAAGATTTTATAATATTGCTAGAAAATGATAGATAGTTACATAAATCATTTAATTAGTCCTAAATATCTTCATTTTTAACAAAACTAAAATCGTGCGGAAAAGTAACTTTTTAGCTGTAGTGCGGAAAAGTTACTTTTCCGCACGATTTTTTAACTTTTCCACACGATTTTTTTATGCACGGAAAAATAATGAAACAGGATTTTTTTAACAATAACGAAAAAGTTAACGATGGTAAAAATTGAAGTTTTTCCTACGAGAAAAAAACATGTTTTAATTCGCAAAGACTTTATAATATTGCTAGAAAATGATAGATAGTTACATAAATCATTTAATTAGTCCTAAATATCTTCATTTTTAACAAAACTAAAATCGTGCGGAAAAGTAACTTTTTAGCTGTAGTGCGGAAAAGTTACTTTTTCGCACGATTTTTTAACTTTTCCACATGATTTTTTTATGCACGGAAAAATAATGAAACAGGATTTTTTTAACAATAACGAAAAAGTTAACGATGGTAAAAATTGAAATTGCACTTTGTTTGTTGCATGCTGCAATATAGCAGATGCCGCAACATCTTAAACAACGTCGTTTCTTATTTGAATTTGATTGGTTGGTGCAGGGCTATCAAAATGGACGGGCCACGATCCTCCACTTTGTTGACGTAACATCCGGGGCTGATTTTTTTTTGATGGTCACGTTACGACACAGCTGATTGTCTTTAAAATTTTGAAGTTGGAATGACGGTTCATGGATATTTGATTTTTTGTTAAATAAAGCCGTTTTTGAGATTGTTTTTACTTTATTCTGGCAGAACAATTTTTTTTAAATGTATAGTAAGCCCTAATTTTTCATAGCCGCTTCATTAGCTCACACAAAAATTAAGTTTAAAGCAGAAGCGAATGTGACAATCACATATGACAAAGTCAAATACATGTCAAATATAACAGTTGGCATGTGGTACATGGCGGGTAATTTGAATTCAAAATAAGGAATGCTAAATCTTGAAGATTTTAACCTTTTAATCATGTGGCTTCCTTACAAACCTTTGGTGGAATATCGGGATAGTGTCTGAGAATATTTCACTAAAATTTTGCGGAAATCTGTAGTGCCATTTTGAAAATATCATAAAAAAACGTCTGACCTCCCATAAGACCCAATGTAAAATTCAGCCCCGGGAGAACAGCTGATTTTTTCAGGGTCGTGGCCTCTATTTTTGTGTTGGCCTTGGTTGGTGTTTGGCTCACTCTAGAAATGCCTTGATCAGTTTGCTGCTGAGAATTACTAGTGTAGTGAATGGAGGAAGGTATATTGGTCTGTACAGACTGTAACACATTACAGGATTCTTCCTTCCGTGCTTCTGGTAGCATCGGTACAGCAGCACTTCTTGAAAATAAAACTTGTGTGTAGGAGGACGGGTTTTCATTTGGAAACGATTGTGAACAGGAGGATTCTTGCATTTTGAACGTGCGGAAAAAAATCGCGCGGAAAAGTAAAAATGGTGCGGAAAAGTAAAATCGTGCGGAAAAGTGCATCTTTCCAAACGAAATATCGTGCGGAAAAGTAACTTATAGGTACAGAGAACGACGTAAAATAGAGATTGAGATCTCAACATGAAAACGCCTAGATCCTAAAGGATATTTGAAAATGAATTTTTGCAAGAATACTCCTCTACAACTGAAGCAAAAACAAATTATTATTTCAGCTTTCAAAAAGTATTAGAATAAATAGAAAAATAAGAACAATTATATTTAAACACTTTTTGTCAAAAAAACACAAATACTAAATTTCTCTAAGAAAAAACTTGTTTGAAGAAATATGCTAAATTTAGCAAGAGAGTTAAACAACGAAAACGGGGTGCTTTGAGTTTCTGAAGTTAGGCCAAAAGAGTTTTTATTATTGAAGTTCGAACTATTAGGAATGCTTTGTTTGAAACTCGTAGATAATGAATGAGTAGACACACAATTTGGGACTTTATTTATTTTAAGCACGACGACGTTTTCAAGTGTAAACTAAACCATCCAGTCTAGGCTACTACTTATATTACTTGGCGTGCAGCCAGGTGTGACGGTCCCTCCTTTTTAATCCCAAGACGCTTGTTTTCCTTAAGGAGTGTTTTTCATGTGTTTGGTATGTCGGTGCTTGGTCGACTGAAAACTTCTTTATTCTGCGTTATAAACGCAGCTTCAATAAACTTACGTTTTCGCAAAACTTTAGCTTCTGACCATTGAATCCTGTGATCATTTGACCACCAATATTTCCTAATTGGATACTTTTTAGATTATCATTTACTCTAACCTGAAGAGGGCGTTGTGTTTTATCTACATATAATTTACCACACTCAAGAGCTTTGATAAATACATTCCTTATTTTTTCAGGGATTTTATGGTTTTGTTTTAGTTACAAAACTCATTATCGTATATCTTATTGTTTTCTGAAATATCTTTAACATAATATAGAATGTTAATAACACTCAAATGATTATTATTATGAGAATTTGCCACATTTCGTATCTATTTGGCTAAATGTATAGTTTGAGAAATATAATTTCTTTAAGTTATCCAAAAAATCGTATCGTAAATAAGATTTTTATGAATCTCAACTCACCGTGCTGATACCACAACTTAGTTTTTTATTCGTAAACTTAATATTTTTATGAATTTTCAAATTTTGGGCATCTTGAACTTATAGAACTTATCTCAGACTTACCTAAAATATTTTCCAGTGACCTTTTCGACCTCAGGCGCCACAGCTAAATAAATAAGAGTCTGCGCTCCTTGCCTGGGGCTTTTTATGAATGGCCACACAAACGGTTTCAGGAATATCGAGGAAAAATAACTACCGTAGAAGCTCATGTGTCTGGTGATTTCCGTGTCAACGATTCCCGGGTGGACTGCGTTCACTGTGACCCCGGTTCCTGAAACAACACGAGTCGTTAGTTAGAGACTATTACTCATAGATATTGTTACAAATTTAAGTTATTTAAATTTTATAGTTAGAATTTATTTAGGTTTAGTGTAGTATTAGGTTGACGTATTTCATTGTTGTATTCTTAATCTAGGTTTTAGTTGCGTTATCTGTGACGAACTGGTATGTGAACGGTCCGGCTCCAGAAAAGGGCGGAATGATTCGGAATCGAACAAAGATGGAAAATTCTCGAATTGTAGGCAGACCATCATATATAGGGCCGGACGTCGTGCATCGGGCAGTCAGAGATAACCAATGGTAGTGATCGCTAGATGTTAACGCGAAGTTAATAGGCGTATTAAAGTAGTGAATTATTAGTAAGTTTAAGTGCGTGTTTTTGTACATAATTTATGGGAATAAATTGACGTATCGTTTTCAACAATTGCGAGTTTTAATTTGTCGTTGTGAACCCGTAACAATATGTTGTAAAATTTCGAGAAATATATTTTTGGAAATATTTCCTGAAATATTGGAAAAGGAAAAAGGGAATATTTATTTATAAAAATCATAATAAAACACCGGAAAACACAGAATTCTTATACATAAACACTAATAAAGAGTTATTCTTCAAACAAAATTCACTAGTCGAGCAAGAGGCATATCTTCATCGCTGTCATCAGCGTCACACTCAAGAACATCTTGCCAGTCTACCTCAAAATTTTTAATAGTATCGGAAATAAAAATTGATCTATCGGCCTTTTCTATTTTCTTCAGCAAGTTTATTTATTACTATATTACTTTATACTTCAGCAATACATATAGTAGCTTAGCGGCTCTGTAATTAGTAAGTCTGTATCTCTTTTTTGAACGAATAAGACTATAAACGCTAAAACTCCGTTCCGTGGCAGCCGAAGATGCTAATCATCAAAATTACTAATAGTAGGTTATCAAAACTACTTTTCCATATGAAATTATTTCCAAATAACTTGCCACTTCTACAACGGTAATCTTCTATTTTATCTATTATTTCTTGCTATAAGAAATCGTTGTCGGAAAAACAAAGAGAATTATCTCAAAATAAAAAGTTTTGAGTCATTTCAATGTAAAGGTTTTTAGTTTACACTTGATAACGGTTAGAGATACTTACTAACCGAAACGTCGTGTTTTAAAATAAATAAAGACAATGGAATCCGAAATTTTATTTCTACACAATCATTGTCTACGAGTTTCAAACAAAGAGTAAAGGTTTTTGTTAACGGTAAAAGATGCTTATACTAGGGCCACCCCTTTTAGCTCACACTACTACTATACTATAGTAGTGTGAGCTATAGTGATCCTAATTTTCTCGAGAAAAAAAAAGTTGCTCCGATTTCAAAATTTTTTATATATCTTTGCGTTTCAGATGATTTTGAAACTTTTTTGTTGCGCCGTCTGTCTGTCTGTCTCTGTCTGTCTGTCTGTATGTCTGTCTGTCTGTAACGACCGACGCGCATAACTCAAAAACCGCTTGCCCGATTTTAATGAAATTTGGTACCTACGCTGGGTTTTGGGTCGAGATGGTCCCATTTAAAAATGAACAAAATCCACCAAACACAAGCCAAATAAAAGGGTGGGGGTATATTTCAAAAATTAGAGTTTATGTAAAAATATGGCGTGTCTGATATCAAACGAAAGGTAATTGCGTCTGGAGTTAAATAAAATACATTTTACTTTTAAAAAAAGGGTGGGGGTAAATTAAAAAAATTAGTGTTTATGTGGAAATATGTGCGTGTGTGATATCAAACGAAAGGTAATTGAGTCGAGTTAAACAAAATATATTTTAGTTAAAAAAAAAGGTGGGGGTAGATTTGTCAATTTTAAAAGATGGAAAAAAAACGGGATAAAAGCCTTGATAAAATATTTTTATATCAAAGGGTTATCGCCGACCGAAATAAAAGCTGAACTAGATGCTACACTAGGGGAATCTGTTCCTTCCTATACCACAGTTAAAACCTGGGTATCGGACTTTAAACGTGGTCGTACTAGCACTGATGATGCTCCGCGTTCAGGCAGGCCAAAAACGGCAACTTCTGAAGAAATGGTGGAAACCATTCAAAAACTAATTGTAAAAGATCGCAGATTAAGACTGGAAGAGGTAGCTGAGGCTGTGCAAGGACTATAGACATAAAGGACTGCTTAGTTCCATTTAACCTTTGTTAACAAATTGTGCGGGGTGAGGTGAGCGGAGTGACGTCACCACTGGTGCTAAATCCTTTGTTTGCGTTCGTTGTATATGATGTTATTCGTATTTTCAAAAGAGTTTTGTTGATATTTCGCTGAATAGTTTCTGTTTTTTGGATTGTTTCAGTGCAGTGCTACTTAGAAAAGACATATAAATAAACATTTTCACGTTTGGTTTGTTAACAGTGTGTAAAAATTCGATTCAGGACAGAGAAGAATGTTTGTTTACAGGGTAAAAAAAACGGCCACGATTTTCTCAGCAAATGGGCTTCTTGTTTAATAATATCTATCAAGAACATTACAAAAGGTTGTGAATTAAAAAGGAATATTTTTCTAAATTAAATATTATTATTTATATTAATATTTTTAATTTATTGCATGTATCTATACTTTTCTGTTTTTTTGTAAAAATGTAATAATAAATACTTTTTTTATGTTCTATATTCCCGTTTTTTAATTATCTAATTAATAATCTCTTAACATGCTTTAAAAAGCGGTTGTAATAATTAAACTATACATTATGTGCATTTTTTTTCTCTTTATTTTTTGTCTATTTGTTAAGAACAATATTTGTGCTTTTCCTTTTTTAAATAAATCAATAAATTTTTCGTCTACCTATATTTCCGTTTTTAATTATTATCGCAAAATAATTTCTTTACATACTTTTAAAACAATTGGACAAATTATACAGGGTGTCCCATAACTTGGGGGCCATAGTGCAGCAGGTGAGAGAGTTTATTTTCGAAAAAAAAGTTTATATAACATGGGGTCAACACATATCTGTTTTTAAGATATAGGATTTTTAATGTTAGAGGAGTGGGGGAAAAAGGCTTTGGCAAAAAAAGAAAATCTATCACAGACAGCTGAATACTCAGGTAATTGTGAATCAAAAATTTGATACTCCTTTTTTTAATAAAGTTACAAGTTAAGAAGATACAGGCTGTCAAAATTACCTCCAAAAATGTATAAAAAATAATAATTTTTTTTTAAATTAATTTTTGCTTACCTCCTTATTCTTTTAAAAAATATCAATAATATTTTATTTATTATTATGTGTCGCTAAAGGCTTGTTTTTATTACCAAAAAATATAAAAAAAAACATTGCGTTTAATATGGCATTAATAAAAGTTTATACCAAAAAAATAGTTTTTTCTAAAAAAAAATTGACCGACAAATTTTTTTTCAAAATAAGTTTTATTTCAATTTATTGCTCTTGTTCTGATACACGACTTTACCCAATTTTATGTTTTTACTGCGTTTTTTGAAAAAGTTATTATCAAAAAAGTTAAAAAAATTGCCAACTTTGATGCTCTGTATCTCTACAAAGTTTTGATCTTCGAACATTTTTGACCCATGCATTATAGGAACTTTTTTATCAGACATGACCTCATCTATCACCTGTTGGCCTATGGCCCCTAAGTTATGGGACACCCTGTATAGGTACTACATTATGTGTAGCTTTTTTTTCACTTTAAGTATTTAAATTTAATTTATTTAACAGATATTTCAAATATAAAATCATTTATTATCCCTGTAAAGACAATATTTTTAAATGTACAAAGCCTCAATTTTGCATAAAATTTAATTTGCATAAAGAAAATAGCTCTAAAAGCACATAAAATCCAATCTAACGCTAGGCGCACTTTCTGCCCAGCACAAGTGGTGACGTAACAGCGAGTTTGACCTTGAACATCGATTGCAGACAGATTCGGCAAACTGAGCAATCCTGTCTAGTGTATAATCGTTGGAGATTGTGGGCATATCAAAAGAGTGAGTTCACCATATTTTATCAAGGCCAACACAAAAATAGAGGCCACGACCCTGAAAAAATCAGCTGTTCTCCCGGGGCTGAATTTTACATTGGGTCTTATGGGAGGTCAGACGTTTTTTTATGATATTTTCAAAATGGCACTACAGATTTCCGCAAAATTTCAGTGAAATATTCGCAGACACCATCCCGATATTCCACCAAAGTTTGTAAGGAAGCAACATGATTAAAAGGTTAAAATCTTCAAGATTTAGCATTCCTTATTTTGAATTCAAATTACCCGCCATGTACCACATGCCAACTGTTATATTTGACTTTGTCATATGTGATTGTCACATTCGCTTCTGCTTTAAACTTAATTTTTGTGTGAGCTAATGAAGCGGCTATGAAAAATTAGGGCTTACTATACATTTAAAAAAAATTGTTCTGCCAGAATAAAGTAAAAACAATCTCAAAAACGGCTTTATTTAACAAAAAATCAAATATCCATGAACCGTCATTTCAACTTCAAAATTTTAAAGACAATCAGCTGTGTCGTAACGTGACCATCAAAAAAAAATCAGCCCCGGATGTGACGTCAACAAAGTGGAGGATCGTGGCCCGTCCATTTTGATAGCCCTGATTTTATGTGAAGTCTTAGGTATGAGAAAGCTATCCGCCCGATGGGTGCCGCGTTTGCTCACGCCAAATCAAAAGCTCGTGCGTCTAACCATTTCAGAGGAGAATTTGGCACTGTTTAGACGTGATTCAGGGGACTTTTTGCGTAGATTTATTACGGTTGACGAAACATGGTTTCATCATTATACCTTCGAAACTAAGGAACAGTACAAACAATGGACGGCAAAGGACGAACCAGTTCCAAAGAAGGCAAAGCTGCTGGAAAGGTCATGGCAACGGTTTTTTGGGACGCTAAAGGGATACTCCTCATAGATTATCTCGAAAAAGAAAGAACAATAAGATCAGAGTACTACAACGACTTACTGGACCAGTTCAAGCAGAATATAAGCAAAAAACGCCCTGGTTTGGCAAAAAAGAAAATTTTGTTTCATCAGGGCAATGCACCTTGCCACAAGTCCGCTCTTGTAATGGCAAAAATCCATTAGCTAGGCTTTGAACTGTTAAAACCAAAGATATACTCATGAAAATTATTTCATTTAATTATGGCGTAAACTAAAGAAATAAAAATAGATAATAAAACTTTCTATTCCTACACCTACAGAAACGACATTTATTTTGAAACTCTGCATACTGCTGACTAAAGGGGTCCCGAAAAGCCCACCCGAAAGCAATTAAAAGCGAATCTCAAAAAAATCTGCCAATCAGGTGCCGTCTATCCACCTGTGCTGGGTCGGTCCGAAAACAAATACTTTGTGCTCGGACCGACAAGAGCCGCGCCTTTTCTCTGTCGGTAGGGTTGAAATTATACCAGGAAGATTTTATATGAATTTGGATAACTTTTAAAGGGAAGATTGAAGCAAAATTTCATGAAATCTATAGAACCCCGTATTAGGGGCATTTTAGGTGACTTTGCAAAAACTATTATAAGAATGTCTTTAAATTCTATATTTTTTTACGTTAAAAATAACGCAGATTTATTTAGAATTTAAAAAACCTTTGTTTAGAATTAAAAGATCTATCAGAAAAAATTATAAAATACAGGGTGTTCAATAAAAAAAAAATTAAAGTTATTTAAAAAAACTCGAAAACGGAATGCTCGATTGTGTTCTTAATTCGACCATCTTAAAGAGCGTGAAAAATTCTTCTAGTTTGTCAAGTTAAGCTTTCTTCTATTTTTAATAATAACAAAGTTAGCAATTTAATTTGGAACACCCTGTATACAGGGTGTCTCATAACTTAGGGGCCATAGTGCAGCAGGTGATAGAGTGTATCACAAAAAATATAAAAACGCTGCAAAAATTTTTATTTATTATTTGATAAGTCTTGATAAATCCAAATTTTTATGTGACACAAATATGTTTTCTGCACTTTTATTCCTCATTTTGGCTATAAAAGGGTATGTCATCGTTTTGTTTCACTTTTTATTAAAAAAAATAACAAGAAAGATCTTAAGACTTACCAAGAATTATTTTTAAAAAGCAGTTATTAATTTGAATAGTGGTAGGGGATTTAGAAAAAAAAGTAAATATCTTTTGGTCAAAAATTTAAAATTTTTTCGCACCATTTCCAAAAGAACCAACCTACCTTTTAGTCTTTTCGCCAACTCTTGAGTAAATAAAATATTAGCTAATTTACTTTGAGAATAAGCAGCTGCTGGATCGTATGATTTTTCGCTGTTAAAATCATCCTTTTTTATTTCACCTCTTTTATGGGCTACACTAGAAACGTTTATTATTCTGCTAGGAGCCGATTTCTAAAAATTAAATTTGATCTTATTAGTAGATAAGTTGAGCCAGGGCTATCAAAATGGACGGGCCACGATCCTCCACTTTGTTGACGTCACATCCGGGGCTGATTTTTTTTTGATGGTCATGTTACGACACAGCTGATTGTCATTAAAATATTGAAGTTGGAATGACGGTTCATGAATATTTGATTTATTTTTAAATAAACCCGGTTTTGAGATTGTTTTTACTATATTCTTTTAGATCAATTTTTTTTAAATCTATAGTAATCCTTAATTTTTCAGAGCCGCTTCATTAGCTTACACAAAAATTAAGTTTAAAGCAGAAGCGAATGTGACAATCACAGATGACAAAGTCAAATACATGTCAAATATATCAGTTGGCATGTGGTTCATGGCGGGTAATTTGAATTCAAAATAAAGAATGCTAAATTTTGAAGATTTTAACCTTTTAATCATGTTGATTCCTTACAAAACTTTGGTGGAATATCGGGACGGTGTCTGAGAATATTTTACTGAAATTTCGCGGAAATCTGTAGTGCCATTTTAAAAATATCGTAAAAAAACGTCTGACCTCCCATAAGACCCAATGTAAAATTCAGCCCCGGGAGAACAGCTGATTTTTTCAGGGTCGTGGCCTCTATTTTTGTGTTGGCCTTGGTATAGTAAGCCCTAATTTTTCATAGCCGCTTCATTAGCTCACACAAAAATTAAGTTTAAAGCAGAAGCGAATGTGACAATCACATATGACAAAGTCAAATACATGTCAAATATAACAGTTGGCATGTGGTACATGGCGGGTAATTTGAATTCAAAATAAGGAATGCTAAATATTGAAGATTTTAACCTTTTAATCATGTTGCTTCCTGACAAACCTTTGGTGGAATATCGGGATGGTGTCTGAGAATATTTCACTGAAATTTTGCGGAAATCTGTAGTGCCATTTTGAAAATATCATAAAAAAACGTCTGACCTCTCATAAGACCCAATGTAAAATTCAGCCCCGGGAGAACAGCTGATTTTTTCAGGGTCGTGGCCTCTATTTTTGTGTTGGCCTTGGTTGAGCATATACGTAATATTCCAATACTCCCTGTTACCTATTTACACAATGGTTGCCGTTTGATGCAAACATTCAGAAATAAAGGTACGAAAAATGCATAGATACCAAATTTACATAGAGTTTTTGTCAACTGTACGCCGATGATTTGACGTAACGAATACAAGAATAAAATAATATTCATGCGTAAAAGTATAACCAATCAGGACATTTTATCTTAAGAACCGCTGCGCTGATTAAGCGACCTGAAATGAACTGACAAAGCATGTCATGTTTGTTTTTATTTGTCAAAAAGTTTCAAATAAAAGTCAACAGAAAACCAAGTTTTTATTTCGAAACCATAAATTTTTAATAAAATAAATTATTCCTGTTTCCTAATTAGCTGTTGTAATACATCAGACAAGAGATATCGATTTTCTAGTTTTCGCAGCAATCCAGAATCTCAAAAAATATGGGTAAAAATGTTAATGCGTGCATCAGCAAAAGTTGGATCTAATACCAAAATTTGAGAGGTAAGTGTAGCTTTTCTTTATTATTATTATTAACAATAGGATTTGAAATGAAAGGACCACTTTGGCCGGTTTGAAATTTTTAAAGTTTAGTACATACGCATAAAACATAAACATAAAGCATCCTATTATATAACAAAAGTGTTCCGATAGCTGTTATACAGGGGGTTTTCTTTTAAGTTTTAAAACGAGACTAGGTTTATAAATATTTTTTGCAATTTTAAGAAAAACTCTTGGTCACGTCAATTTTCTTTGCGTGAGGGACATCTTTTGAGCGCTTATATAGTTGGCAATATAATTCGAGCCTCGCCTTGTTTTGATCGGCTTTTGAAAATCGTTCATTAGTTTTTTTAATTATACATAAATTAATCGATTTTCGAAAAAGAAGGCGTCTTAAAGCGGTAGATATTTAAAAGCGCTAGTAAGGTGCCCCTTACATCTTATCCAGTGGCGTCCGCAAGGGGGGACTGAAGATTTACCCCTAAAACATGGATTTTCCCACAAAATCAACCCCACAATCCATCTCTGCGTATCGATCTGCGCTGAAGCTCTCCCTCTCGATACATTTCTGCATACGCCGTTCCTATATAATCTATGGTTACTTTTAAAAAATTTCCTCTAGAAAACAAAATTACCGTTTCCAAGCGTTTTTTATTTCATTTGCTAAAAATTCCAACAAATATTTTTTTGTATAATTTGATTTAAAAACATAATTTTTTTTAGGTTCACTTTGCACAAAAAGAGTTTACGCGTTACTGAAGCAGCAAGTTGTTCCTTTAATATTGATTCCAGAAAAGACAAAACTCTACTTTTACAGAAATTCGATGAACATATGGAAAAAATTCAACTGTGCAAAAAAGAAAACGACAATTTAGTTTTAAAGTACAAGGAGTGGGAACATTTCTATCAGAAAACTATTTCTATCAGAAAATATTGACAAATTGATGTGACTACCAAGTCCTCGCCGAATAAGAACCAGAATTCAACGATAATTTGCACTGGAAAGAACTAATATTTTCTTAGAAAAAAAAACATTTATCATCATCATCATATGTATTATGATGAAAAAAAAAAAAAATTGTATAATTTAGCAACAGGCCAATAACTTCACTTCCAAGGAATTCTTTTTTTTATATGAGTTAAACTATCTATAATAAATCGCCCAACACTATAAAAGAATTGTCCCCTAAAAAATTCAATTCAATATTGAAAAACTATCTGTTGGAATCTGCAAATTATTCACTTTAAAATATTATTAATAAAGAAAAAATATTTTCTAACTTAAAAGTACCTGTCAGAACCAATTGAATATAAATTGTTAAATGAAAAATATTATATAAATAACTTGTAACAGTAAACTACATAGTTTTAAGATTTTTAGTTTCAGGAATGTTATTTGCAATAATGAATGATATCATCATTAAACTATTCCTTTTTATTAAAAAAATAGTGAATATAAAAAAGTCACAGTATACCGGTCTATATTTTAAGTAATGGGTAACAGGCCGAATTTTTTTGGATAGCTTCATTTCGGCGAGACCTCCAACGTTCCCCTCTGCGAAAATTCTTGAAAGTGATTCCTCACTGAACTCAACGCAATATTGCCATATACTTTTAAACACATTTTTTAAGCGACAAAAAAAAATCAGCCGGTTATCACTATAATTATTATTTACTATAAGTTTTTGCGTCTCGGAATTTTTGGTCTAGAAGACACGGCGCGGCAGTCAAAGCATCTTGTAGAACGAACGATTTTTTATGTTTGATATAATAAAATCTTTGGGCTTCTGTTAAGAATCAGCCTCAAGAATTTTCACACATGGAAAAGTTGAACGTTTTAGTAAAAGAATGCTATTTTGCGAAAATTCTGCCTGTTACTCATCACTTAAAAAGTAGACTGGTGTACTGTGGACGAAAATCCTCCAAAGCAGTTGCTATAATAACAAAAAATCACAAACTACTTTGTTTAGGAATTAGTTTATGACAATGTGATATGCACTTTGGATGTTACCTAATTTTATGTTATTTTATAATTAAATATATATATAATAAAAAAAATTCTGATTTTCTTCTTTAGGAAAATAACCTAAAATAAGGAAATGATAAACACATAGATAAAATCAATGATTTTAATACTGAATTTATTTTACTGGACCGCACCAATGGAATGGTTTTTATTGGGCCCTCTGTATTGAGAGGCCTTATTAATTTTCCGTTACGAATTTTCAATAGAGTAATATACCATACCATAACCTAGACGCAAATTCAAGAATGACATTGATGGGCTTGTCGCGACTCTAATATATCCAAATATGTCAACATACAGGGACTCTAGTCAAACCATATCAAATCAACAACGAAAAAGGTTATTTTATTTTGATTAACTCTTCTTTTTGCAATAATCCCGGTAATTGCAAAAATAATAGAATTCATTTTAAAAAATCAAATAGTACAATATTTTGAGGATAACTGTATGCTTAATACAAATCAATTTGGCTACAGGAAAAATCACTCAATAACTCACGCTATCATAATATATTGGATCAGGTGGTGAAAGGTTTTGAGGAGAATGCAGAGAATTTGTACAAAAAAGCATGACAAAAACATTTTATGTAAAAAAAAGCCAAGTACACGAAAGTGGTATTCCGTAAAAAGTTCTTCAATACAAATTGCAAAATGAAAGGTTCTTACTAGTTTGGAAATGTTTTTTAAACTGTGCTAATTCAGCCAAACTTCTTTATGTTCAATTTAGCACTGTATCTAAGAGTCATTTGCAGCCGTAATAGCCAAGTTTAGAAAAACATTTCCAAACTAGTAAAAACCTTTCATTTTGAAATTTGTATTGGAGAACTTGGCTTTACTTTTATCTTAATTCTTTTTACGAAATATCTCTTTCGCGTACTTGGTTTTTTTTACATGAAATGTTTTTGTTATGATTTCACTCCTTTTTTAAGGGATTTGGATAATATTTAAGTTTTAAAGTGGTAAAATATGCGGAATATTGTTTAAAACTTTTGCAATGCCTTATTAAAAATTTTGACGTTTTTTTTTTATATTTCCTATGGTTTTATCATAGTTCCTATCAGCCTTCTAAAGCTCAGCTCTCTAGTGTTCCTGGAAGTAGGCAATGTTAATTTTACATAACTTAACATTTATAGGGGAAAAAAGTAAATAATAATTTTTGTGTTTTTAATTTTTTTCCTTTATTTTATCCTATCAGTCTTCCAAAGCCAAGCTCTCTAGCGTTTCTGGAAGTGGAGAATGTTACTTTTACATAACTTTACATTTATAGGGGAGGGAAGTTAATTCAAATTTGGGGTTTTTTTATTTTTAGTTTTATCATAGTTCCTATCGGCCTTCCAAAGCTCAGCTCTGTAGCGATTCAGGAAGTGGGCAATGTTAATTTTACACAACTTTACATGTATGGGGGAGGAGAGTGAATTAGAATTTTGGGTTTTTTTTTAAATTTTTTTCAAGGGTTCGGCCACAATTTCTATCAGTATGCCAAATTTCAGCTTTGTAGCATGTCTGGAAGTACAGTAGAATTTTGATGCTCTATACATGAGTGAGTGAGTAAGTGGCAATTTCGACGTTTTTTTAGATTTCGTAACTACTTGACTACTTTATGAAAGTCCATGAAACTTAAAGGGATTGTTAACTTTATAAAGATCTACAGCTGTGCAAAGTTTGAGTTTTATAGCTCATTACGAAGTATAGTTTTAGATAGGTCAAATATGGGCTGAAATGTTTTAAGAAAATATGGTACAGCAGTTTCTGCGCCAACTTGGCGGGGCACTGCCGTGCCGCCAGATTTTAAATGTATAAAAAAGGTAAGCTTACCTTTAAATCTTCTAACAATAGATTAGTTAACAAAAAATGTCCTAAATGATTAACACCCATTTGCATTTCAAAACCATCTTGCGTTTTGGCATGTGGAGTCCTCATAACGCCTGCATTGTTGATTAAAATGTCAAGCCTTTCCTGCTCCGTCTTAAACTGCTTGACAAAGTCTCTGATGGATTTTAGGGATGCTAGGTCGCATTTTCGGCAGTACACGTATTTGTTTTTTGTCTCAAGCACTATTGTTTCTCTGGCCTAAAAAACTTTCCATTCCATTTCCATTTACCATTTTAAAATCTTAGATCTTTTAATTTGTTTAAAAGAAATTATTTATATTTGAATTTAATCATAAAAAGAAGAAAAAAAATGTAACCTATGGTTTCATTCATGGAATATCTAAGATCAGAATTTAACCAGAAGCACTTTTTTTTCAGCAAAAATTATTGTAAACTAAACGTGTCAGACTTTAAACTATTATGTCACCAAAAGCTAGTAAAATATACAGGGTGTCCCAACTAAAAGATAACAGACGTGTTTTTGAGTATTTTTCGTGCGAATTTGGAGAAACACTCGGACACGTCGATTTTGTTTGCGAGGGGGACACTTTTTTTCCTGATTTGGGAACCGTGACTCTTTCGCCGACACTAAGGCCGCCATTTCGGAACGCCTAATTGCACGGGTCATCGGCCACCTTTGGAACCCCAGACCGGGTATTTTTTTTTATCAGGTCCTTTTGTCCCTTAGAATGGCCTACCGACTGAAGGAGTGTGTAACAAAGTCCGCCTTCACGAGATATCCAACCTCATCTGGCCTGGTTACCGGCGTGAATGAAGGGGTAGGACAATATTACATTTTACACTGCCCAGGAATCCTATAAATGTCTGCCGCACCCGACCTCGGCAACCGACGGGGATCAAACCCGCCACTGTAGCAAGCGAGATTCCTTAACTCACTCGTGTTTAATGCGCGAACGCACTGAGCCACCACGGCTACAGGGAGACACTTTTTAGCTATCTTGAAATTTTTGTAGGTTAAAATGGTTCTCCGTAAATATAAACTAAACTAAACTAGTGATAGCTTGTTTTGAAGGCCTCCTGAATGTCTTTACAACCGTGTAAAAATGTCAAAAATCTATCTATTAGTTTTTGAGATAACAACTTCAAACTTTCAAATTTAACATGGACTGATAAAATAAAAATGTATCAGAATTTTATATTTTTCGGATTTAATTTTTATTTTATCATTCCATGTAAAATTTGAAAGCAAATATCTCAAAAACTAATCCATGGATTTTCGAAAGTTTTACACGGTTGTAAAGATATTCAAGAGAACTTCAAAACAAAGTATCACTAGACCCACTTTCCCTATTCAAAATATAGGGGTAAGGTATACCCCTCGAAGATGGTGTGTTCGACAAAAATTTCAAGATAGCCAAAAAGTGTCCCCCTCCAAAACAAAATCGACGTGTTCGAGCTTTTTTTCCCACGAATACAAATCAAATCTTTAGATTAGATTAGATTAGATTAGATGATTCTTTATTTGCATGAAATTTTTACATATTTAATCAAATAGCGTCACAAATGTAGTAAATACCTTATAGTAAAAAATAAAAACTTTGAAAAAATATAATAATAGTAACTAATAAAAGTAAAGCATATAAATTAAAATTAAATTAAAATAAACAGCACTGATTAAAATGACAAAACATTTTTAAAATGACAAAAAATTTTTAAAATGACAAAAAATATCAACACCAAAATCAAAATTCACTGTTGAGGAGGGAGAAATGACAGGTACTCTGATACCGAATAAGGCTCAATATCGAGTAGGTACTCAAAAACTAATTTTTTAAACCTCTTTGGATTGGATTCTTTTTTAACATTGGTAGGAAAATTGTTAAACAATTTAACACAGGCATATACAGGACTCCTTTCTGTGAGAGAAAGTCGGTGAGCGGTTTTATTTACGGATATACTATTTTACAAATCATTACAAAAATAGATTTTAGAGTCTCTACAAAAATAGGTCTTATATATAGTTATATTAAGGTATAAAACCAAACTATTGCATATAAAAATAGAATAACAGTCTATAAACTACAGTAGCTATAATAGCAAAATTTTCCCTGCACAAGATTTAAACCTACTTAAATTAGTGTTAAAAAAATCTAAATCTATGTTTTCGTTTATTGAGTTTGCAAATCTGCATATTCTCTGGATTGGAGTGTTTTGTAAATAGTTGGTTCTGTGAAACTCAATGTGAAATAATTGATGGTGTCTTAGATTTTGTTGTGGTACGGAAAGAGCAAACTTTTGTAACAGCTCTGGGGAGTCAATAATACCATTTAAAATCTTAAATAAAAATATAAGGTCTAAGTAATTTCTTCTATCTTCTAATTTTGGTAATTTCAACAGTTTTCTAAGTTCATTGTAATTTAGGTTTTCAAAGGGGATATGCAATTTGTAAGCAATAAATCTTAGAAATTTTCTTTGTACTTTTTCAAGGCAATCAATATGAGTATTATAAAATGGTGACCAAACATTTGATGCATACTCCAACACAGATCTAATAAGAGAACAATATACATTTTTTAAACTATAAATATTATTAAAATCACCCAGGCTACGTTTAACAAAACCCAACATTTTAAGGCCCTTATTCGTTATATATTCTAAATGGTCTTTAAATGATACTGTAGTATCTAAAATAATTCCTAAATCTTTTATATTTTCTACAGTTTCTAAAGTAACATTGTTAACATTATAATCAAAGTTCAGAGGTCTTAATATTCTATAAAATCTTATACAGTGGATCTAGTATTGTGATCATGTATTGGGCCAAGGTGTTCAAATTTCCCAAAGTTTTTATATAAAAACATGATGCATTCAAAAATATATATGCCATAGAATGTCAGAATGTTAAGGCCCACAAACTTTCCCCTGCAGGACTCTCTAGCTTGCATCCCCAACATGACTCTTACAACCCTCTTTTGAATCTTAAATGGTTCACACACCAGACTGCTAGAACTGCCTCCCCAGAAAATCACACCATACCTGAGGACTGAATAAAAGTTGGCCTAATATACAGACAGCAAAACATCTCTCTCCAGGTACTTATAGAGCATTCTGACAGAAAAGCATGCTGTATTTAATCTCTTACATGCCTCCCTGATATGAGTTTCCCAGTTTAAGGCTTGATCTATATGCATACCTAGGAACTTAACATCCTCTGCTGTTTCAAAAGTCTGGGAAAGCAGATCCAGTGACTGGGGGTACTCATTTTTATCTTGTATAGTTTTAAACCAGACAAAAGTTGATTTCTGGCAGTTAAGTAGCAAACTGTTTCCATCGAACCATCTCTGGGCCTCTGCCAGGATGGCCTCTGCTATGTCGACTAGAGCTTCAGAGTTTTCTGCCCAAAAGAGCAGGTTTGTGTCATCAGCAAAGTTGACAATTTTTGAAAAAAGGGTGGCTACTGCCTCAGGCACGTCGTTAATGTACACCAAGAACAGAAAGGGGCCTAGTACACTCCCTTGAGGAACTCCTAGGGAGATTGTTATCTCTTCAGAAAAATATTCTGACCCATCACTTTCTATTTTTACTTTCTGTCTACGGTCTGTGAGGTATGAAGTTACCCACCGAAGAGGAGGACCCCGGACACCGTATAGCACTAGTTTTTTCAGCAGAATACCATGATCTAGGCAATCAAATGCCTTGGAGAGGTCCAGAAATGCTCCCATAGTTTTCAATTTGCCCTCCAGGTTTTCCAAAAGCCTAGACAAAAAATCATATGTGGCTGTCTCCACTGACTTTCCCTTTAAAAATCCATGCTGGCTAGGGTTAATTAATTTTTTCGAATCGAAAAAAGATTTTAAACAGGTATTCATTGCTACCTCAAATATTTTGGAAAATGAGCGCAGCAAACTTATTGGCCTGTAATTTTCAATTTTGGAGGGGTCGCCTTTTTTAAGCATAGGTTTTAGAATAGCCAATTTTAAGTCTTTGGGAAAGTACCCCACTTTGAAGTGGAAGTGCACAAAACAGAACTCAAATGTATGGTGTGTAGAGTGTGTTTTGGAGTGCTCCACAACAGTTGCTACGAAGTGCAGAGAAGAACATGAAAAACTAGAAAAGTCAGATATGACTAAACTGACTAAAGAAATTTATCAACTAAAATCTCAACTGGAGCTAGAACAAAAAGCAAAAAAAGAACTAAGTAGCTCTATTAAATCATTAAACGAGCAAATAAAAAGCGAAAAAAAGAAAAGGTTAGAGACTGAAAAGAAATACCAGGATGCTAAACAGGAATTGGAAAAAGCAAACAAAGAAAATAAGCAAATAGAAAGCACCCAAAAAGAAATAAACATGAAAATTGATGAAGAAATAAGAAACCTAAAGGAACAAATGACAAACATAAGCCAAAGTACGAGAGAGTCTCTCGATGTACTTGACAAAAAGGTAGACAAAGAAATAAAAGCCATAAAAACCACACAAAAGACCCAACAAGAAGCACAACAACAAACACACCGGCGAAATAACAACCAAGTTGCATCATCCCAGATGGCCACGTCCATGGAACTCACTCCTCACTGGGCATTATATAAGGAACATAAGGATGTGGGTGGGTCCTTCTCGGAAGATGAAATGGTGCTCTCTTGTAATGAGCCACAGAAAACAGAGTCATATACACCAATTACTGGTATGGCCAAGCGGCCTATGGTCCAAAGGCCTCAGAACACAAATGAAATACAAAATGGAGGTGAAACACAAAATGGTGGTTTTACTTTTCAAAGAAACCAAAGACGTAAACACTTTCAAAAACGCCTGGGGCAAGCAAGTGTAACACCCGAAACAGAGAAAAATGGTTTCTCCGGTGCCGAAAGAAAAGCCTGGTTATACATCAACCGCGTCCGTAGACATACGACAGAACAAATGGTTGAGGCCTACATAAAATCAAGGCCTGGCTTTCAAAACGACAAGATAATAGTAAAGGAAATTCCTACAGACCTAAGTAAGCTAAAATGTTTTGTCGTAGTAGCACCATTTGCTAAAAAAGATCAACTTTATGACATGAACTTCTGGCCAGACTCAGTAGGAATAAAAAGGTTTAACTTTGCCAAACACACTGAATTTTTACGTGAAATGAAAGATTTTTTCTAACTAGTTCCCAAAACAGAGCCCAGTCTTTGATAAACTATGAGGAATCTACTCAGAGAGAACCTCCAACTACACAAAATAATTGTGATACAACTCTCCAAACAGAGGTCTTTAATATTTTTTATGCAAATGTGTGCTCAATCAGATACAAAGTAGGGGAGGTTGAAGCAATGATTAGTACTCGAACTCAATATGACATTTTATGTTTCACTGAACACTGCATGCTGAGGGAAGAAATTGAACACCTCAAAATCCTAGATTACAAAGTAGGGTCCTATTTTTGCCGGGACAAAAGTCGTCATGGTGGATCTACGATTCTAACTAGTTCAAAATGGGAAACAAAAACAATTGAGGGGTTGTGTAGACTGTCCATACCAGAGCAATGTGAAGTTAGTGCATTAGAAATTTTAAAAATGAACCTCGTAGTAATAACAATTTATCGCCCACCCAGTGGAGATTTTGATCTGTTTTTAGATATTTTGAATGGTGTTTTAAATGTATGTCTGGATTTAAAAAAGTATGTTATTTTAAATGGTGATTTTAATGTTCATTTTGAAAAGGATTATAATCTTAAAGATAGGTTTTTAGATCTTACACAGTCATTTAATTTTGTAGAAAAAGTGTTTGTAAATACTCGAAAAAGTCATCGTTTAGATAATCTTTTTGTTAATTTTGAGGATGTTTTTAATTGTATTGTAAGTGTTTTCAATCCAGATCTGTCTGATCATGATGGGGCAATAGAATGCACACTGAATGTTGGGGATTTTCTTGCAAACAACATTGTTGAAATACCACAATATTTCTGTCGTCCTACAACACAAAAGGGCACTAAAATTATGCATGACCTCCTGCTAAATGAAAACTGGTCCTTCTTAGAAATAACTAATGCAGAAGAGGCCTGCTCAAAGTTTTTTGAAAAATTTTTAGCATACCGAGATGTTGCGTTCCCTACATTTAGGCATCAAAGAAAACAACAAACAGAACCGGGAATAGAGTGGTTTGGAGAGGAGCTTCGGGCCTTGCGTCTTGAACTCCATACTCTAAATGAGATGTGCAGGGAGTCTGACTGTCCACAGTTGCGGGCAGAGAGAAGTGCCCATAGGAAAAGGTACCGAACCGAAATTAATAAAGCCAAAAAACAAACAAACTCAAATTACATCTGTAACTCTGATAATATTGCAAAAGCATCATGGCATGTAATTAACAACTATGCAAAGAAAAAAAGTACTAAATCAGAGATAAATTTAAAGGAAAATGAATGTAATGACTATTTTTCTGAAATAGCTGAAAATCTAGTAAAGTCTCTACCGGCAGCAGGTGTCTCACCAACAGTGTATCTGCAAAACAGCAACTTAAATAAAATAAACTCAAAATTTTCTTTTAGGGAGGTTGGATCACATGAAGTAGATTATGCTCTTAAGAACCTTAAGAAAAAACATAGCAAAGATTTCTATGACTTAAGTGTGGTGTTGGTGCAGACCTTTGGAGAGATTCTCTGTGAGCCTTTAACAATAATTTTTAACAATTGCATTCAGCAGGGAGTTTACCCCAGTGTATTTAAAATAAGTAAAACTGTTCCTATCTATAAAAATGGAGATAATTCGCAGCCAGCAAACTACAGACCAATTTCAATAATACCAGTGTTTTCTAAACTTTTTGAGGCTCTCCTAAAAACACAACTTTATGAATACTTTGAGGTAAATGGCCTGCTTATTGAGGAGCAGTTTGGGTTTCGGAGGGACAGATCAACCACGGGAGCTGTGGTGAGCCTCTGTGACTACATAGTCGAGGGCATGGAGGGTGGACAGGTGGTATCTTCTACCTTTTGCGATCTTTCCAAGGCCTTTGACTGTGTGTCTCATGATATCCTCATTGAAAAACTTAAGTATTATGGAATTGACGAACTGAGCCTTAAACTTATGTCAGGGTATCTCACGGATCGAAGACAAGTAATACAGATAAATGGTCAGCGTTCAGAAGAGAGGTTCATGAGACATGGGGTGCCACAGGGCTCAATACTGGGGCCTCTGCTGTTTTTGGTGTACATAAATGATTTTTCTGCTGCGTTACCCGAGTGCCAGGTTGTTGTTTATGCAGATGATAATGGTCTTTCAATAAAAACTGAAAATTTAGAAGTTGCAAATAGTGAAATGTCAAGACACATTGAAACTGCCAATGACTGGTTTAGAGCAAACAAACTTAATGTCAACGTAAGTAAAACACAAAAAATGGTCTTTACTCTTAAAAAAATAGAAATTCCAGACAACCCGGAGAGTGTCAAGCTTTTGGGAGTGACCCCTGACCTAAAATTAACTTTTGAACAGCATGTGAAAGTAACCTCAAAGAGGCTATGTTCATCCATTTATGTTCTCCGTAATATCTCAAAAATAGTAGAAGAGGACACACTTAAGTTGGCATACTACGGGTTGTTCCACTCTATCGCTGTGTATGCACTCCTGGCCTGGGGTCACTCAGCACATACCTCACGCATCTTTGGTTTGCAGCGCAGAGCAGTCAGAATCTTGGCAGGCATTAAATATCGAGAAAATGTCAAACCTTTTTTTCAAAATCTGGGTATATTGACTATTCCATCGCAGTATATCTTAGAATGTCTTCTTTATTTTCATAAAAACTCGCAAAGTTACACAAGGGTTGAAGACATACATCAACATAATACAAGACACAGAACTGATGTTCGAGTGCAGTTTCTTCGGCTCGGGACCTCTAGGAATGCAACATTACATTATGCGCCTGTCTTATATAATAAACTCCCACAAAGTACAAGAGATCTACCATTTAATGCATTTAAATTTAAACTAAAACAATTTCTAATTAAACAATGTTTTTACTCAATCAGTGAATTTTTAGCTTATCAGGTATCAGATCTGGATTTGTTTTAATTTGTTTTAATTTTTGAATGTGTTGTGAGCCAGAGTGTATTTTAGCTTTAAAAATAGTGTTTTTAATAATTTATGTTTTGTTCGTTAACATTTTAAATGAAACAACCTACATTAAGATTAACTGTCTATTATAGGGATTTAGAGAAATTGTACCAATTTTTGACGATATTGTAAAACTTCTGTTTTTTAATGAAAATAAATCAAACTCAAGGAGTTGTTAATGATATAACACAGAGGTTTACAAAATTCTGATGCACAAGATTTAATTAAGTTTGATGAAATGTTGTCATGACCCGAACTGTGTTTATTTAGTTTTTTTATAATTTTGATTATTTCTATTTCAGAAATAGGAGACAGATACATTGATTCCATGTTTTTAGCTCACCTCTTCACATCTTCTCAGGTCCCGACACCCCATATACACTTTGGCACCCCTTCGAGCCAGTTCTGTTGCAGTTTCTTTGCCGATGCCAGTGTTGGCCCCAGTGACAATGACAACTTTACCTTTCCCAGCATGTTTGTCTCCTTGATAGATTTGGCCGCCAACTCTGTCCCTTTAAAATAATTAGTCGGTGTAAGTATATGGATAAGTATGTTCTGTTAATGTTAATAATTAACAATTTTTGATTCTACCATGAACACCAATTAATAAAGTAAAGATTTATATCAGACCAAATAGAAGAAGCTCCAGTAAAAAATAGGGACCTTTTGCACACCCTCCTTTAGCTAACTTTATTCTTTATAAATGCGACATTAAATGACAGATGTCATGTGATATTTAAAACCCCAATTTAGACCTTTTGCAGGAACAATTTTTTATCCTTTGTCCTTTACTCGATCCTTTATTTATCTAACAAAATCAATTAAAAATTTTTTATTCAAATTCTAAAATACCCCGACGCGTTTCGAGCCAATTGCTCATTTTCAAGGGGAGTCAATAAATAACAAAGAGTGGTAACCAAATTTGGTAACCAAGGTTAAGCCTCTGGTTAAGCCTTGCCATTCAAAGGGGAAATGCAGCTTCAGTCATAGGAACCATTCCTGACATTTATTTATTTTATTTATTTATTTAATCAACGTATAAGGTACATTTTCAAGTAAATTAAATTAAATACAGTTGTTTAAAATCCTAACTTATTATTGCACAAGCAATGAGCAATAATAAATCACCAAACAATTTTATGTAAGAACAAATTTTTTTGCAGCTGATTTAAATTTTTCTAAGTTTGAAAAATTAAAATAATCAAGTTTAGAGTAATGTTTATTAGCAGTGTTTGATATTCGGTTTACTGGACAATGGAGCAAGTAGAATGCTCTACAGTATGGCACATGTAGAAGAGACTGGTTACGAGTGTGATAAGCTGGAACATGTATTTTAAGAGTTTCTAAACATTCAGGACTCTTAGTAATGTTGTTAAAAATTTTATATACAAAGCACACATCGTAATACTCTCTTCTGCTGGACAAACTGTTCAGATTAAGGTAGGACTGAGTTAAGTCTCTTGTAAGATGTGTGCCAGTTTTTGAAAGAGTGTAGCATGCAAACTTTAGAAATTTGTTTTGGACATTATTTAATCTGTCTATGTGGATTTGATTATAAGGACACCAAATAATATTAGAAAATTCAAGTATTGACCTACAATATGAAATATACAGTGTTTTCAATGCAAAAACATTTGTAAAGTCCTTACATGTTCTTTTGATGAACCCTAGCATACGGTTCGCCTTATTGATAATATTCTCATAATGGGTGTGGAAGGACAGTTCACTATCCAGGTAAACACCTAAATCTTTGATGACTGTAACTTCCTCGAGAATAATGTTATCAATAGAATACTGAGCTGGCAATTTTACGGTTAGCCGGCTAAATCTTAAAAATTTGCATTTATCTGGATTTAAAGACATATCATTGGCCTGGCACCATGAGAAGACAATGTCAATATCTCTTTGTAGCTGCAAAATATCTCTTAGTGACGTGATTTTAATAAAAAGTTTTAAATCGTCAGCAAACATTAGGAAATGACAAGAGAGTAATTCGCCAAGGTCATTAATAAAGAGGATGAAAAAAAGGGGTCCCAGGTGCGACCCTTGGGGAACGCCAGATGTTACTGTGAATGGATTAGATAGGTGACCATTAATTTTAACTTGCTGCCATCTGTCGATCAGATAGGAGCCCACCCAATTTAGCAAAGCTGCAGATAAACCATAAAAAGAAAGTTTTAATAGCAGCAGAGAATGGTTTACTTTATCAAAGGCTTTGCTGAAATCAGTGTATATAGCATGTGTCTCTAGCCCTTTATCAAAGTTTTGAAAGATGTGGTTTGTAAACAAGTACAGGTTTGTATCTACAATACAAATGGCCAGACATAATTTCCATGACACACTGTTCAAAGACTTTAGGAAGTGCTGATAAAATACTAATTGGCCTGTAGTTTTTGATGTCACTTTTATCGCCAGATTTGTGAATGGGAGTAATGTAAGAAAGTTTCCAGACATTTGGAAATCTGCCAGATTTTAGAGAACTGTTAAAAAGCAGGTAAAGAGGATAGTAGAGTGTTTGAGAGCAAAGCTTTAAGACTCTGTTTGGAATTCCATCAGGGCCTTTACCTTTTTTGATGTCAAGGGAACTTAATGCTTTTTCTACTGCAACAGCGCCAATAGTGATTTCGCTAAGATTATCATGTATTTCTTTATCAACTTCCTGTGGATGGTTTTTCTTTGCATTGAACACAGACGAAAAGAACCTGGCAAACAAATTGGCCACATCCTCACCCTCTGTTGCTGTTGCATCGTCCAAATGCATTTCCTGGGGCACTGCTCCAGTACTCGATTTGGAGCGAATGAATTTCCAAAAAGTATTTGGATTATCATTAACAGAGTTTTCTGTTTCCTTTATGAAAAGTTCATAGCAATGAGCAGATAATAACTGACATTGCCTTCTCAAAGTGCTGAAATGAACGTAGTCAATATCACAGTTAGTACGTTTATATTTCTTATGCGCTAACTTTTTCTGAAAAATTAAGTTTTTTAGTTCATGAGAAAACCATTGAGGAAATTTAGACGAAGGTTTAAACACTTTAACTGGAACAAAATTATCGAAGCACGAAAATAGGACAGAGTACAGATTATTAGTTGTTTTATCAATATCATCATCCAGAATAGATAGCCAGTTAAAACTTAAAAAATAATTATTTATTCGTGCGAAATCCGCATTTTTAAAGTCATAGTAAAAACACTCTTTAGGTTCCAGATTTTTTGCGGATTTACTATGTAATAATATTTCTAAAGGTGGGTGCAATGGATCTGGTTTAACCAGTCCAACACTCTTTACTACGGCCTTAAGCTCAAAGTTTGCAAAACAGAGATCAAGAATTTTATTTTGGTGATTTACTATCCCATTATACTGAGTTAGTTCGAGAGATGCATACGTATCACACACTAGCACATCTTTTGCATTGAACAAATTTGACGGCGAAAAACCGGACTTACTGACGTTTTGAGAGCACGCGACTTCCGCAAAATTGTAGTCACCTGCAACATCTGAAGGCAAGAAGCTCGAGTCTTCGATGTTTTGAGACCATGTAATGTCAGGAAGGTTAAAATCACCAACCACTATAACTCTTTCGAACAACTCGCCTGCTGTTGATACCGACTTTAAGTGGGCTTCATAAACGGATATACCCATGTGTGGAGGAATGTAAACGCAGCCGACGCAGTAAGTTGCGTCACCAATCGACACTGACACCCAGATTTCTTCAACGGCTGGGTTACTAAAGTTTAGCCGGTGAGATTTGTAACGGCCGTTTATTGCAAGAATAACTCCACCTCCTTTTGATTTAGTACTGTTTATAGAGTTTCTGTCAGTTCTATATACGGCGTAACGAGAGTCAAGAAGTTCAGCATCATTTATGGTGGAGTCAAGCCATGTTTCGGTTAATGCAATGACAGAATATGATTCTATTTGAGCAGAGCAGAATATTTCTTTAAGTTTGGTTTTTGAACCACGCAGGTTTTGATAAAAAAGTGAAACGAGTTCTACTGATGGGCATCTTGAAGTTGTTGTCCTGACCGAAAATTCTTGTTTGCAGGTTCGTTCCGTGACGGACGTGGACGAAACTCCTTAACGGCTGTGCCATCAGGCCATAGCCCAGGTTCCAGCAGGCCCTTTAAAATGGATTCTTTAACACCAATTTTGAAAGATGCTACATCTTCATTTTGAACAAGCACATGACATTTTACATCATTGATACCAAGTTTGTTCTGTACATAATCGATACATGCAGCAGTTGGACAAAATTTTTAATCTTTAAATGTGTGCTTGGGGATGTATGCTTGCATGTGTGAGTTTAGAGTTTAACTTTTATTATATTTTTATTGTTTATTTCCTGTTCTATACCTATTTATTGTAATATATATTTCAATTGAAAAAAAAATTAATTATAATTTGATTAATATCGAACACTTATAATACACAGCAGTAAAAATTTCTAATGATCAACCAACAGTTTTAAAACAATCAAAAACTCTAAAAACTTACATTTAAATGCAGGAATCACTTATTAGCTCTTAGATAGATAAAAAGTGTTGTGTATTATTAAGTAGGTTATGTAAATTTTTGATCTGTTCTCACTTGTTTGTAAGTTACTTATGTACCTAAAGATTTACTTTCCAATATTAATTAATTTAAATTTACTAAAGCTACCACATGACCTCTAAAGATACAATTAAGAAACTATAGTCTATGAATCAAAACGAATTTTATACTTCACACAAAGGTATGTGTGCCTAACTTGCGAGTGTTAGAAGGAGAAAGAAGAGTTGATTTTGGTTGTTTTCCTACTTACACAAGGTTGCATCTCTAGATGTACATTTCTGTGTGTTTCACGTCATCAGTAGAGAACAGCAAACCCAGGTAAGCCAATTTTAACCAAAACCAACTCCTACATATGAGATACTCGCGTCAGTGCAATGCAAGTAAACTCCAAGGTGTAGCGCCATCTAGTGAACTGGCTCGAGCACTCGAAAGTTTATCGATCCAGACACAGAACATTTTCCATCTTTCTTCTTTGCTATAGTCTATGACCCGATGTAGATTTGTTGTTCTTTTTGGGTTCTAATAAATTAAATAAAATATATAAATAAGTTGCATTTCTGTAAATTTAGTTTTGTTGTTGTACAAGCTACACAAGATTAAGTTCCTCTGTTCACTACTTTCAAAGAAAATAAATGCATTTAGAAGTTTTATGTCAGATTCACATAAAATTCAATATTTTGTGATTAAAAAATTACAATAGGGGTTGGTTCAGCCTTATAAATTACATTAGATTAAATTAAATTAACTTACATTAACTTACCCTAAGCCAAACTAGACTAACTTAAGAGGACATTTTCTCGATTTTTACAGTTTTTTTGAAGTTTCTCACTTGTATTTTCTGTAAACATCTTCTTTTATGCCTTTAGGAACATTCCTAAGTAAATTAACAAGTTTTTTCACAAAAAAAATGTCTTAAGATATTTTAGTCTATTTTGGCTTAGGGTAAGTTAATGTAAGTTAATTTAATTTAATCTAAAGAAATTTATGAGGCTTAAACGACCATAAGTTCTATGTGAATCTGAAAATTTAATATATTGTGATTAAAACTGTACTAACTTAATTAAACAAGCAAATCCAAAGCCTCCAACCACAGCCGACAAAACATAAAATTTGTTTGGAATTTTTCTTCTAATTTCCTTCAGCATTTCAGTTTGTAATATAAATAATTTTAATTAAAAAAATATAAAAGAAGAACCGAAAAAATGTTGGGTTAAGATAAAACCAGCTGATTTGTTTATGATCCATTGTCAGCCAAATACAGGTAAGCAAATCTGGTTTTTTGCTGTTGGCCAGCTGTAGGAACTTTTAAATTTCAGTGTCCTTATGGCCTACGTTTCTGTTAAAAGACGCCGTTGTAGTTATTCGAATTCTTTTGGGAAAAAAATTAGAACTTCAGAGATTGGATCAGGGCTATCAAAATGGACGGGCCACGATCCTCCACTTTGTTGACGTCACATCCGGGGCTGATTTTTTTTTTGATGGTCACGTTACGACACAGCTGATTGTCTTTAAAATTTTGAAGTTGGAATGACGGTTCAGGGATATTTGATTTTTTGTTAAATAAAGCCGTTTTTGAGATTGTTTTTACTTTGTTCTGGCAGAACAATTTTTTTTAAATGTATAGTAAGCCCTAATTTTTCATAGCCGCTTCATTATCTCACACAAAAATTAAGTTTAAAGCAGAAGCGAATGTGACAATCACATATGACAAAGTCAAATACATGTCAAATATAACAGTTGGCATGTGGTACATGGCGGGTAATTTGAATTCAAAATAAGGAATGCTAAATCTTGAAGATTTTAACCTTTTAATCATGTTGCTTCCTTACAAACCTTTGGTGGAATATCGGGATGGTGTCTGAAAATATTTCACTGAAATTTTGCGGAAATCTGTAGTGCCATTTTGAAAATATCATAAAAAAACGTCTGACCTCTCATAAGACCCAATGTAAAATTCAGCCCCGGGAGAACAGCTGATTTTTTCAAGGTCGTGGCCTCTATTTTTGTGTTGGCCTTGATTGGATATATCGGTTATAGCGACGACATAGGGACCTATTGCAATAAAGCCAGGGACAAATTGTCCCACGCACAGTTTCGCATTATAAGAACAGCTCTCTTCTTTCAAAATAAGGCCATTGTGTATTATAAGAGCCGAAATTAATAGTGACGCCACTATTAATGGAAAATAAACGACTGGATTTCTAAATTCGACTTTGGTATGTCAATTTTGAAAGATCAACTGTCAGTTTTTAATGCGAGACTGTCAATATATTGCCCGGCACAATTTGTGCTCGGCTTTATTGCAATAGGTCCCTATAATAGAGCATTATTGAAATATAGTTCATTCCATAACTTTTGAGGTAACTTTTTGATAGTAATCAGCTGTTACCATAACAAAAAAATAATATCTCTCTCTATATCTCAATGTCGTTATAACCGATATTCACTGTACCATAAAAACTCGATTAAAAAAATAGTGATTTTATGTTGACATCATTCTTTTTACGATTATCACTTTGTTAATCACTTTTTTGGGCTCACTCGCTGGCACCGTTTATGTAAGGAAAAACAAGAAGTTGCAGTGGCGAGGAGAAAAGGGAGGGCGGCCTAATCCCCGTCTTGCTCCAGGCGGCCTTTAGTCTAGCGACGGCCCTTGTACGAGCGAATCATCGGCAAATCTGGATCAAAAAGTAGGGAGAGGGGGCAATGGTAATAGCGCTTAGAGAAAACATGGGCGCCCCCAGTTGGGGGGCCCCGGGTCCCGGGCCCCTTCCCTCAAGCCTTAGATTTTTTAACATATTTTCTACATATTTCATGATAAAACCCAAAAAATAGCTTAAAATTTGATATCATGAGGCTTCCGGCCCCCCTAAGAGGCCTCGGCCCCCCCCTAAGACACATTCCTGGGTGCGCCACTGGAGAAACTATACAATAAAGATTTTTAAAATCGTTTCATAAAATAAAGTTAAGTTTTTAAAATTAGAATGTTCCATGTCAAAAAGCATCAGATTAAGTTACTTTATGATCACAATTTCGTGTTTTTATTAAGAATAATTAAAATTTTTAAAAATTTTTAAATTTTATTTAAATGTTTTAAAATTATTAAAATATATTTGTTTTGAAAATGTTAAATATTTATGAATTTTGTAAAAATTTTGGAAGTATTATTATATTATAATATACCATTATCTTCTGATTTACACACTCGTTAAACTAGTTTATGTTATTGGTTGGTCTAGGTAAAAATTGAAGTTATAGAAATATAGAATTTTTCCTTGCATAACGTTAGTTTTATCTAATCTATCTATTTTTGTCTTCGCCATGTTACAATCCTTTGATCAAGTTTTTCGCAATTACGGCGCACTGCAAAACATGTAGTTAGGTGGTCTGGTCAAACGTATTGATTTTTTAATATTGATTTTTCAGCTAAACGTCAAAAAATGACATAACATGTTTTATTTTAGCAATAGTTTCAAAACGAGTTTTTAATTCGTTTCAAAACATGAAATTGAATGACACATGTTATGTCATTTTTTGACGTTTAGCTGAAAAATCAATATTAAAAAATCAATGTTAAAATTTTGTTTTTTTAATTGAGACATTGTTTCTTAATTTTATTTAGTTTTTAATAAAACACAAACTACACAATTTACACCTCTGTGAACGGTATTTTATCGTATAATGCCCATAAATTCGAAAATATAGATATAAAATGTCACCAAATGATGACGTATTTATTGAACCACACTGTTTCAAAACATATAGCACGAAAATTCGCCTTCGGACGTGTGGTCACCTTAGAGTAATAATAATATAGTCACCCTATCAACACGAGCCGCCGCAGTTTTTCCAATGCACTGCACTTTTTTTAATTTCATTGGCTTTTTCACAAGAACGTAGGCTCTAAGGATACTGAAATTGTAGAAACTTTTTACTGACTAACTTTACCAACGAAAAAATAACGCTATGATTTACTGACCGGGTTTTTTGGTTTTAAACCAGTTTTGGTTCATGTTTTTTATTTTATCTAAAACTGAAATCCTGAAGGAAATAGAAGACATTTTTTAATGTTTTTTTTTGGCTGTGTTAGGAGGCTTTGAATTGGCTGTCTAATTAAGTTTGTATGAAATGCTTTGATTTGTTCACGGTTTTTATGCAGGCCTATTAAAGCGGTCTTTAAGGACGGTTTGAAAATGTCGTATACACTCGTAACAAAAACAATTCACGTAAAAAAAAGCCAAGTACACAAAAATGGTATTTTGTAAAAAGGGATTGAGACAGGGTTGCCAGACGTCCCGCGTAGGGGGGACGGTCCCGCTTTTTGGCAGCTCGGTCCTCGCTTTTTTTTAATCCTATGAAAGTCCCGCTTTTTATGTAAATTGTCCCGATTTTCCCGCTTTTTTCTTTCATTTCTGTCCTATTTTTTACCTGTCTGTATCTTCTTATATATAACTTATCCATTTATTTTTTTTAAAATTGTTGTGCTCAAGACCACACAGCAGAAGTGTAAACTTTAACAAGGCGAAATTAATAATTACAAAATACAAGATTTTTTGCGTGTATATTGACAAAGTAATAACATTTACATAATTATAATTGGGTATAAATTACTCTGGTCAATTTTGCTCTGAGTGACCTTCATCTGCATCCATCATATCGCTCTGCTGACTGTTCCTCTCACAGTTAGTCGACTCGAGCCGACTTCATCCGAATGAGCCTTACATAGCCGAGCGTGAGGGCTCAGTTCAATTCAGTACCCACAAAAAGTACTAAACGCGCCTAAAGAAACTTACACTTCAACCAAAGAAATTCAAGGAACCCTTTAGTTGAATGTTTTTGACTTCAACAAACAATCGAAGAGGAATGTTTTACTTTTTCGTTTAAGTTACTTTCTCATTTTAGGGCGGATATTTCTTATCTATACATACTTATCTTATGTGTTCGTTCATATTTGTTTATTTTAAATAAAATTCACAAATTACAAAAAGAACTTACAATCGAAATATAATGAAGACAATGGAAGTTTGAAACACAACTTAATTTAAAAGTTTTTCACCTCTTCAATTAAAAAAAAACCCTCAGAGGTAGGCCATGAAGCCGAAGGCAAAAACAGCCAAGAGGGGCCTTGAAACCACAATGGGTGATTACAAGATCACAGGGAAGCATACCTTGAGGTAAACAATCTGCTGGGTTTGACTTATCATCTATGTGATTCCACACACTAGGAGGTAAAATCTCTTGAATTTAAGTAACCCTATTTGCCACAAATACCTTCCAGCGGGAAGGATGATCCTTGATCCAGGATAGAACAACAGTCGAATCTGACCATGCAAAAAGATGATCAATTTTAATATCACGTAGACTCTCCATCACAAAACACATCAATTTACTCAATAAAAGAGCAAAGTTCAAGCCGAGGCACTAAGATCAGTTTAAGCAGAGCCACCTTTTTGCACACAGAAGATGACCAGTCACTTTTCCACATGTCTCTACTTGTCTTAAATATACTATACACCACCATAAATTTAAATAGTAGGTATAACATTTAAATTTTAAAATTAAATTATTGAATGTATTTTGGAAACGTAAATAAATAAACACACCATTTGGTTCCTAAAAGACTCCTACACTAACTTTATGTTAAAATCGATGTAAATTTTTAGTATCTATTTAAAATTTTTGTGTTTAGGCATTTACCTAATTTTGTCCCGCTTTTTAATTTGAAAAATTTGGCAACCCTGCCTCCCGCCTTTTCTCCTTTCTATAAGTTTTTGAGTTATTTACTTATATATATATATATATATATATATATAAATGATGCCAGCAAGTGAGCTCCAAAAAGTATTTTACACCAAAACGAAGTAATGATTTTAACAAGAATGATGTTAGCATAAAAAAGTCAACTATTTTTTTTAAATCGGGTTTTTAGGGTACCTAGTCTCTACCTTTTTAAGGGAGTCATATTAAAGCCCATCGATCTTATTAAAAAACGAGAACAAAATTTGGATGGGTTTAGTGGTTTTCAAGATATCAGCGCTTAGCAACAAACTTTGAATGATAATATATCAGAAAGTTTAAAATTTTTGTTTTCGGTTGCCTACTTAAAAAAGTCTGCTCGAACCCATTTCTTAAAAAAAACCCCCATAATTGTGATCCCCCATCTCACACAGATACTTCAAGTCGAGTGACCTGTGGTGTTTAAAAAACAACATTTGTTAAACAGTTTTTGCTTTATATCTCGAAAATACCTTACTAACTTGAAATTGAAAAAAATTTAAATCGGTTAATTATTTTTAGAGTTTTTGAAAAAAAAACTCTGAAAAAAACATTAAAATTTGGTACCTACTAACTTAGGTGCTTGACACTAGAACAGATGTTCAAAATTATTAGCTTACAAATCGTATCAAAACTTTTTAGTTCACCTATAAATTGCGTCTTTCAATTGTCAATAACATATGACATGTCAAATACAATGTTTCAAGGTTTCAATACATTTATGGCACGAGTGCATTTCAATTTATTTTGGCCATTTTTATAACCAAATTTAATGATTCTGTCCAGAGAAAAACTACATCAGGTTTTCCGTGCTCTGCGTAAGGTTTGAATTTCGTAGCAAACACACACCTAAAGTGCTGATTTAATGCTTTAAAGTTTTTAAACAAACAATCAATAAAATAAGATTGCCTAAAGCCATTGAAGAAATATTCTTCGATGCTAAAGCACAGTGTAGATTACACTGTGCCTAAAGTTTCTTAGAGCACAAAAGGTTTTTCCTCATTAAAAAAGTATCTTTCATGTGCTTCATTTTCTTATATTTTTTGACCCCTTCTTATTTATTTTTTCTATTCGGCGCCAAATTCTTTAATAAACCAAAGAAATCACAGAATTCCTTTTGTTAGCTTTCGATAGCTATTACGTCTTCAAATTAATAAGCTTTCGGCCGCCCCCCAAAATCGGCCGCCTGGAGCGGCTTACACGTCCGCTCCACTAAGGTCACTGTATAACGAAGAAAAGGAACTTCATTTTACAGTGACCTTACCACGGATCACCTTACGCTCCACCGATTACGACTAAGGTCACTCATCGTCAAGCAAGCTTTACAGGTATCGAAGCCTAACTCTGATTTTCTATTTTTTGGTTATAATTTTTGACATGTTTTCCTCGGTTTCGCATTGGCGGCTCGTTGTTATTTTAAAAATGTGGTTTCAACACAGTCTAAAGATCTATTTAATAATGATACAGTTTCTAGATAGTTTGCAGCATAACTTCTTAATTCTAATTACATAAAAGGGACTTCAGACTGTGTAAACAACATCTTCAAAATAAAACAGAACCGCCAATGTGAAACCGAGGAAAACATGTTCAAAAATAATAACCAAAAAATAGAAAGCCTGATGGTACCTAGCTAAACTATATATATTTATGTAATTAAAATTAAAAAGTTATGCTGCAAACCTACCTTGAAACTATATTGTTATTAAGTAGATCTTTACACTGTGTTAAAACCACATTTTTAAAATAACGAGCCGCCAATGCGAAACCGAGAAAACATGTCAAAAATTATAACCAAAAAATAGAAAATCAGAGTTAGGCTTTGGTTAGCTTCGCTAGAGTCCCTGTATGTTGATATATTAATTCAAGGCCAACACAAAAATAGAGGGCCACGACCCTGAAAAATCAGCTGTTCTCCCGGAGCTGATTTTTACATTGGGTCTTATGGGAGGTCAGACGTTTTTTTATGATATTTTCAAAATGGCACTACAGATTTCCGCAAAATTTCAGTGAAATATTCTCAGACACCATCCCGATATTCCACCAAAGGTTTCTAAGGAAGCAACATGATTAAAAGGTTAAAATCTTCAAGATTTAGCATTCCTTATTTTGAATTCAAATTACCCGCCATGTACCACATGCCAACTGTTATATTTGACATGTATTTGACTTTGTCATATGTGATTGTCACATTCGCTTCTGCTTTAAACTTAATTTTTGTGTGAGCTAATGAAGCGGCTATGAAAAATTAGGGCTTACTATACTTTAAAAAAAATTGTTCTGCCAGAATAAAGTAAAAACAATCTCAAAAACGACTTTATTTAACAAAAAAATCAAATATCCATGAACCGTCATTCCAACTTCAAAATTTTAAAGACAATCAGCTGTGTCGTAACGTGACCATCAAAAAAAAATCAGCCCCGGATGTGACGTCAACAAAGTGGAGGATCGTGGCCCGTCCATTTTGATAGCCCTGATTAATTATCCAAATATGTCAACATACAGGGAATCTAGGCTTCGCTACCTTCGCTTGACGATGAGTGACCTTAGTTAGCTTCGCTTCCTATAAAACTTGCCTTTACGATGAGTGTCCTTAATTACGACGGCCCTGCAATAGAGTAGTTCTCTACCCTTTATAGAAGTTTACATGAAAAAAAACAACAAATTTATTTAAGAGTGTGTCATGTGTATTTAGATAATTCAAACAAAATAACAACAAAAATTTACAAAATCAATTTTTACAATTTATATAAATAAATAAAATCTTATTTACCAATTTACTGGACTAGTGGTATGGTACGTATATAACAAAAAAAATTATATTTAAAAACTATACAAAATAATAACAAAATTGCTTTTTTGTGCAGTTTTATTTAAAAAAAAACTATACTATTATATTTTTAAGAGCTGACATTTGTAAGTTGGACTGAACCAAATGCGACGAAATTAAATCAAATTTCGTCTGTGAGCCTGCAAAATCTCCTAACTGCATATGATTAAATTTCGTAGGCGTACTCAGGGAGGGGGGGCTTGGTAGCACAAGCCCCCATTCAGAGCCACTGAATATTGGCCCCCAAAACATGATTTTTTCCCTAAACAAAGATTAAAATGTTTGATTTGTGCTCAAGCCCCCCTTATGATTCATTTCTGCGTACGCCATTGAAACCTCCAAATCGTTTACAAGAGGACGAGGAGATATTTAAATTTTTTGAAAAAAATAATTTTTACTTTTTGCTTGATATTTTGATAACATATTGCTTGCGTCTCAGAATAGCGCCACTTTTTTCCCATTTACCCCAAAATTATTGTTTATCGTACTGGTTCTGAAAACCCCATAAGGCTCTATTTATTTGGTCACTTTTATTTGGGACACTTTGTAATTATAATACTATACACAGCTAATAAATAAATAAAAACGTACAGCTGCTATTTTTAGGTGGTTCCGAACTACAAGAATCAGGTCCTAAAAATTTTCAATATCTAATGTTAAAATAAAAAAAAATCAGTTTACAATATTTTTTGATCATTTTTAAATTCTACTTGATACATAGGTACAAAATATTGTTGGTATCGTTATGTCTAATAAAAAGCAGCTACTTTTCTTGCAATAATTTAAAAAAATTATGGTGTTAAAAGTTTATTATACCTTGTCATTTTTTTTTTCTGCCAATCTTGCAAAGCAATTTAAAGTAAAATTGTATGTATTACTGGTTTTGAAATCCCCCTAGATAAAAGTGTGGCGATTTCGTAAACGGGTAAGAAATGCAATTTTCGTTAACTCGGAAAAAAGTGACGCTATTCCGAGCCCAATAGAAAATAAAAATATATAGGGCTTTTCAAAATTTTTTATTATTTTTAAGTTATTATTTATTGCTTTAGTTTAATGTTTTTTCGTATATTTTTGCACCATATCTGAAACGTTTATTTGAATAGATATCAAAATATGATAAAAACAAAAGTTTCATATTTTTTTACGAAGTTTAAGAATCTTTAGGTCACAATGTCAAAATTTGACAGGTCAAGGCTTTTTTTTAATGCAACACCTTGTATATTATTTTAGATTTTTATGAATATTTTCTTCCTGATTCCAAAAATATATATGTTGGGATTATTTCGTTTATTAGTTTCGGAGATATATACGTTTAAAAATTTTAAAAACTTTGATTGATACTCTTTAAAACATCAAGGCAACCATGGAAAAGACCATGGCATTGACACAAAAAAATGATGCTGTTGCTTTTGTAATCCGCGGTGATTGTGCGCAGTAATGTGTGGCGCCGCAATCGAGTAAAAACAAAAAATAATAAAAAAATTTTAGAAAAAATAGAATACTTCATTGGTAATTTTCTACATAGCATCCTTGATTATTAATTCTTATAAATTTTCTGTAAATAGTTTGATAGGTAGAGTGCGCAGAATTTCTATTAAAATTGACAATTGTCTGTTCTATTTTCTCTTGTAGAATTTTATGGTTTAGGTAGCCACAGCACAAAAAAAATCAAGGGAAGAATAATCGGGGCTTTTTGCTGGCCATAATAATGTGTTTGTTGTATTTAATATGGTTGGTTGTCTTCTGTCGGGAAACTGAATTGAATATTATACTGGTTGCAAGCTACAGATGCGTTTTCATCATTTCAATAAAACAATTTAATCGTATCCAGTTTTTCTTCTTTGGTAAAAACCATCTTTAACTGTTCTTAAAACTAAATTTGACAAAACAATAGCATAACTTTTTGTGTCAATGCAATTGTTTTTAAAACTTTTAAACGCATATATCACTAGAATTAATAAACGAAAATCCCAACATATAAATTTTTGACATCAGAAAGAAAATATCTATGAAATTCTAAAATAATATACAGGGTTTTTCATAAAAAACCATCGGCCTGTCAAATTTTGACATTTAGAATTTCTTTTTGACATTCTGACACAAATATTCTTAAACTTCCTAAAAAATTATGGAACTTTTGTATTAATATGTATCTTATTTTGATATCTATTCAAAAAAAAGTTTTAGATATGGTGAAAATATACGGGAAAACCCTGTACAGTCGGGGACTTTTTAAATTGCCGCGCACGAAAATAAAGAATATTCCTATTTCAAATAAAACCAGTTTGAACTAAACCAAAAAAATTGTGAACAATACATACATATTTTAAAAAATTAATTTTCTGGTATCTTTAAATGACAAATTTTGACAGAAAAAAATACGCCAGCAATTTAAAAAGTTGCTGACTGTACATAATTATTCTCTCTTTGGAAAAAATGTGACAGTATAATAAACTTCTAAAATCACTGAAATCTTTAAATAACCTATTGATTATATCGGCAGTTGTTAATAGATTACTGAGTAACTTTATTATAATTGGTGAAATAAGAAAATCTATAGAAAATAGTAGGTAAGTACTAAGGAACTAAGTGCTATAGTTTCAGTCAATTTTTGTTTTTTATTTTCATTCATAATTTTAGCTGTAATAATAAGTACAAAATGCACTTTTGGTGCTTTATCTAAATCTCCATCTGTTTTTGAATTTTTCTAAAACTCTGATCTATTTTTTCCCAAAACACTTATATATTATATACCGGGTGGGCCAAAACATAGTAATTTGGCTGCCATCCTTAGTGGAACACCCTGTATAATAATAACTAAAGAAGGAACAAATAGTAGGTATGTATTATATAGAAAATTAACAAATATAAAGTATTAGTTGAATTTTCTATTCTCAACACAAATAAAATGGAAAATGAAAAATATAACACAAAAAGATGAATATTTAAATAAAGCATTTATTTGACTTTTTGAAAAAGCTCGAATTTTCTTTAAATTTTAATTATCTACATATTTACAAAATTTTAACAAGTGATTTTTTTGAAGGTTACAATTTATTTATAAGTATACATTATTTATTGCAATATTTTTTGGTTAATCCCGTATCGCTGAACTCTCTAAAATTTGTTTGATTTTAGTACACAATTTTTTTTTCAATCTACTTTATTCTTTTTTAAAATTTTATTTAATTTTTTTGTATGAATAATTATCAAATAATGAGATGTACAGGGTGATTCAAATTGGGCACTTTTAAGTGGGAAAATGGTAGGGGAGAGCGGGGCAAGATTACGAACGGGGCAAGTTAACGAACGCCGTTTAACACAAAATTTATAAATGGCAACGAGTTTATTACTGTGCTGTTAGAACTCTTTAAAGTCAAAGTTTTATGAACTAAAGATGGATGAAGCACGTAAGAATAATAATAGTACAGTGGCTCATAACCTATAATTTGAGTGGTCGCTTATAAAATTTTATATAAAATAAGCTTTTGCGGAAAAATCTAAGGGAATAATAATATTTGTTAGTAACTAGGAAATTATTTATTATGTTTGCAATATAAGTTTTTGTTTTTATTTTTTACTAAAAAATTGTACCTTGGGGTCCCGAGCTTGAAAAAAAACTTGAACAAGAAAATAAAAAGAAAACTCATGGCAATGTCTTAAAAGTTAAAAAAAAGGTTTTAATGACAAAACCTACCAGAAACAATTAAATGTTGAAGGTTCGAGATTTGGGGCATGAGGCGTGCACCCCATATAAAAAGAAGGGGACGTTCATTTGTGGCCTATGCGCCTCGTTGTCATCTTGCCTCAATAGGCTCGTCAACTTACCCCGCTAGTGGGGCAAGATGACAAAAATGTTTTTTTTTTAAGTTTTCTGTTGTGTCGATTTTTAAGGTTTAAATTTTTGTGTCTTTTTTTAAAATTTGTAAACCAAAACATCTATATAACAATTAAACGAAGTTTTTTAGTCAAAACCGGGTTTGAGTATTTTCTAGGGAGCTTTAGTCCTTAACATCGTCATCTTGCCCCGCTCTCCCCTACATATTCCCACTTAAAAGTGCCCAATTGGAATGATCCTGTACAAGGTAATTTAAAAAAAAACTGTATTAAATTATGGCTCATTTTTGACGTATGACACTTTTTCGACAGCTGTACTAACAACAAATTGATCCAATTCGTCTTTTCGTTCTAATTTCCAAAATTAATACAAAATAAAGCAACAGGGCTTTTTATGTTAGCGCTAATCTCAGAAAGTACTTAACCGATTTTAATGGTTGGTTTTACTACCTTATTCATATGGTTTTACTATAGAAGTACACAGTGGCGTATATAGAAAAAAGTTTCGGGGGGGGGCGAGACAGTTTCGGGGGGGGGGGGCGAGACAGTTTCGGGGGGGGGGCGAGACCTCATAAGGCCGTATTTTATGCTATTTTATGTTTGTATTCATGAAATATGTGGAAAATATCTAAAAAAATGTTAGCTTCGGGGGGGGGCCGGGCCTTATATACGCCACTGGAAGTACATATTACCAAATTTAAAGACGCTATTCTCAAAAAATATTTATACAAAGACATATTATATAATTTTAAATGAGAAAGAAATACGAATCTCACAATAAAAAATTTTACATGGTTTTCGTAGCAGATTTCCAATTAAACAAATTGTTCAATGTATCGGGTGACAAAAAGTGTCAAGTGTGAAAAATGGTCAATGATTCATCATTTAATCCCAGTTGTTGCTTGTATTTTGTTTGTTTTTATTCAACTGTAAATATTATTAAACTTAATTTCGCTTGTAGTCAATTCAAAAAACTTATAATTTAGCTGCCGTAAATACCTATTTTATTGTAAATAAAATGTTTGAATGGTTCTACTTTAAAGTAACTTTGTTTCTACAAGATTTTTTTTAAATTGTAAATTGTGTTAATAATAAATATTCTTTTAGATAAGCATTGAGTTTAAATAATGCTTGAGTCTAAATAATGTAGTATTGATTGAAAAAAAGTTGGACAGAAAAATACTTTTAATAGAAAAGTAAAAACTCAATAAAAAAATTTTAGAATAATTTAGATTATATCGCTTTTCATTTTTACGTTTGAAATAGGCTTTTTGAAGTGTAAACTTCTTTAGGCGCGTTTAGCAGTTTTTGTGGGTAGTGAATTCAACTGAGCCGTCAGGCTCGGCTATGTAACGCTAATTCGGGTGAAATCGGCTCGAGTCGACTAACTGTGAGAAACATTCAGCGAGCGATATGATGATGCAAATGAAGGCCAGTATACAGAAGAGTTCGGTTCGGTCCGCTTTGCAGAATATCTTATGGAATATCTTATGGGCCCGTATTATTTATTTCGCCTTGTTGAAGTTTACACTTCTGCCGTGTGGTCTTAAGCACACACAATTTTTTTATATACAAATTTATTGCAACTCTAACTGTTATATCAGTGGCGCACCCAGGAATTTGTCTTGGGGGGGGGGCACGATACCCCATGATTTTATGCTATTTTATTTTTATTCATGCAATATTTAAAGAATATCTAAACAATTCTTAGGCTTGGGGGGTCGGGCCCTGAGTCCTCCTCCCTGGGTGCACCCATATATGTTTCTAAAACCGATTTACATGATTGCGTCTTCACAATTTCAAAAATTTACGAATATCAGATACATACAATGCATTGAAAGTATAAAAAGACTGATTAAAAATATTACCTAGACCTTCGAGTAGTAAATAACAGAGAGAACTCATCAGCTGGCGCCTCATGTAAATTTCCCTGTTGCCGGTCATGCCTTAAAGCTTATAATTTAAACAGTCCCGACCACGGCAACACGGCCGCGTCGCGCGAATTTTCTTGTAAAAATCAAACTTGGCTAAAATTTTCACAAAATACGTAATATGATGTCATACGTCAGTGCACGTCTTACAAAATTGTGGGAAAAGGAACCGTTCATAAATTATGCTGTTTAAATGAGTTTTTATAGAAGGCTGTAATAAAAAATGCACATTATAAAACGACGCGACGCGGGCTAATCAGGGGCGGCTCGTGCATAAGGGGTGCAGAGCTGCAGAACCCCCAAAATTTTCACATTATTTGACTATTTTTCAGACGCTGCTATTTTTCTAATATAATTATTTTATTTCTAAAATTATTGGAATAGCAGTATATTTTCGGTCCGGTGTTGGTATAGTAGGCCTTCAAATCGCGTACGTGTGTTGAGTATGACGCCGCGCGCCGTCGCCGAAAGCCGCAGTTCACAGTCGGTCAAATGAAGTTATTGGCATTGTTGCGCTGCTAAATTGCAACACAACGTAGTTGGACGGCTAACGAGATCTGTGCTCGGCTAGGAACCCCTTCCTTCGCCCCGCACCGCACTTGCTCATGGGTTTAGATAGCGAAATCTAGGCAAAAATAGAGCTGCAAAACTTGCGGTTCCAGTACAATTCCGGGCGGGCGGGCTCAGTGTTGCGTGTTTGCGGGCGCATTTATTTATTTAGAAGACGCCAAACGCATGAGCGGGAGGTTATGGTCGTGTTTGTTTTTGTATAATTGTGTCACAATGAATGAATTGTAATTTTTGCCAAACCAAACTTGGCAATTTTTTACTTTGATCTGGACACTGTAAAAAAATTGCATTTTTTATACCCTATCGGCAGAACTCACAAACTTTACTGTCAGGAGCCGCCACTGGGGCTAATAAGCGCAGGACAAAATATTGCGCGGATTGAATAGCCTAACCAAATCAAAGCACTATGTATTTTGCAACTGGTCACAAGTTGATCCTTAATTGTTATTTATAAAATTTTACAGAAACAGAGGATACGGCAACAGCGGAAAGACTACGTTGTTTACCAAGAAATTTATGATTAACCGGCAAAAACGGGGCTAAGAGTTCTCTATATTTTTTATTACTCTAAGACCTACACCCAGGGACTGATGATTTTAATCTGTCCCTGCTAGACCTACATAGGTATAGCAAAATCGACTTGTATTCAGTTTTTAAATATGTTTGTATTATAATAATTAACAAAAATCAAAAATCCTATTTGCGCCGTTTATTACCTAATTAAATATGGCTGTCGGACTGACCTATACAAATTTTATAGGAAGGTATCATCAGTTAAAATTTGTGGGAACAATGACGTTCAAAGCCATTTTAATTAAGTAATCATGATGGCGTAAACGGGATAAACTTGCATGAAGCAGACTCTACTGACCTAGCCTGACTTAGAGACCCTGTATGTATGACCAGGGCTATCAAGCCGGACGGGCCACGATCCTTCACTTTGTTGACGTCACATCCGGGGCTGATTTTTTTTTGATGGCCACGTTACGACACAGCTGATTGTCATTAAAATATTGAAGTTGGAATGACGGTTCATAAATATTTGATTTTTTTTAAATAAAGCCGGTTTTGAGATTGTTTTTACTATATTCTTTTAGAACAATTTTTTTTTAATCCATAGTAATACTTAATTTTTCCAAGCCGCTTCATTAGCTCACACAAAAACTAAGTTTAAAGCAGAAGCGAATGTAACAATCACAGATGACAAAGTCAAATACATGTCAAATATAACAGTTGGTATGGCGGGTAATTTGAATTCAAAACCTTATTTTCGATTTTAACCTTTTAATCATATTGCTTACTTACAGAACTTTGGTGGAATATCGGGAGGGTGTCTTAGAATATTTCACTGAAATTTCGCGGAAATCTGTAGTGCCATTTTGAAAATATCATAAAAAAACTTCTGACCTCCCATAAGACCCAATGTAAAATTCAGCCCCCGGAGAACAGCTGATTTTGTCAGGGTCGTGGCCTCTATTTTTGTGTTGGTCTTGATATGACATATTGGATAGAATAAAACGGTGTTTGGATCTTACATCCTTATAATATGTAATTTTCTAGACGTATTGTCGTTATTTTTTTTAGCCCGCTTTATTTTTTATTACACAAAACTTAAACTACAAGTCAAACTGAATGTGATCGTTTAGTATCAAAGGTGAACCGAGGACTATTGGGTAGTACACAAAGATGTAGGTCAGCGGATGATTTTTGAAGTTGAAACGAACACATTATTTTCTTCGAATTTTAATTTTTGTGTAAAGAGAAATGAAGCGGGCTAAAAAAAATAACGACTGGTATGTCTGAATATTATTTTATAAGAATATACTAAAAAATAGTAGGAAAATTGCCTTAGTCTTCAAAAAATTTAAAAAATATTAGTTGTTCATTCCATATCTAACTTTTGTTTAAAAAATCAGCTGGACCACCAGTGACGTGAAAATTCGACATATATTTATAAGATCCGAACACCGGTCTATTGTATCCACCGTGACTGAAATTATCGTTTTTTGGTTATGTTATTTTCTTGCCAACTTCATTGGCGTTTCACTAAAATAATTTAAATTGTCAGAGGTGAGTGACATCAATCATCATGCAACATTTAAACAAACACGATTGTCTGCACCCCCTGTATAGGTTTTGTTAAAGATCGTTTATTTTTATTTTCCCACGCTTATGAATTAACAAGGACAGAAGGTGCGTCTCTCTCTAAACATCGCTAGAGTATAGAGGGCTGATATTTTCCCAGCCTAGGAAACTCAATGCAATTTGACAGGTCGTTAGGTTAAAGTTCTCACTAAGCTCAAAAGAGGCGCTGCGGTCGCGCGTTTGTTCCTTATTCTATTTTTTTTGAGAATTATCTGTGGTTTGGATTTTTCGTCCCCCTTTTTTTCAGGTAGAAAAACCTCTTCCACCGCATTTTATTTCGGGTTCATTTTAACTATCTTTTTGGCTTATGTAGGTAATCTTGGCTGCTGTGACGCATTAAAATTAAATTTTGTTAAATTTGTAACTTTTGCAATTTTAAATATAAAAGAATAAGAATTTCTAGTTGCTTTTCTGGGTGAAGTGTCTAAAGTTCAGACGAGTATAAAATGCATAGTTTTCCGAGACATTTTAAGGTAAGTTTTCTTATTTTCTCATTTGAAGTTAGATTGGCATTTGATAAAATTTGTATTGGTGTCTTTTTAACTTCTTATCGCTTACTTTACGGAACTCTGAATACAGGTTTCCAATGCCTGATAGGTGCCTTATTTGCCCATCAATTAAGCACAAATTTAGTGTTAATTTTATGTCTATCCCTTTCTTTTGATATTAAGTAAAAGGGAGACACATACAAAATTAACACTAAATTTGTGCTTAATTGATGGGTTACGAGGGATTACCCAGCAGCGTAATGTACTTTGAATAAATTTATTCCTTAATTTTAAATCTTTATCTTTCCATAATCTAGTACCTATGATTAATGTGGTTATAAGTTGATTTTTTTTTATTGTTTTCAGCTTTTGGATGATATGTGCGACCACTGATAAGCTATACTTTGAAACATACCCTACACAACTTACAACCCAGGCGAGGAGGTACTTTTAAATCATGTCAGATTTTCGTCAAGCTGTTAAAAAGTAGACATTTAAGAATGATTCTCTTCACAAACAACTGTTTCATTATTTATTCACTCATCACTCACCAGAAATGTTAAAAGCAAATTTAAATATGCTAGTTAGTGTTTGGTTTTTCATTATATTTTATTTTACCAATCAATTAGACTATGTATTATTTCATCAATAGTTAATAAAAACTCATTTAAAAAATGTTTTATTTATTGCACTTTATATATCATTTTCAATCTGTTTATATCTTATAAAGACAGTGTATGTCTTTATAAAATATTGACGGATTAAAAATTAAAAAAAAACTTTAAAATTAAAGAAAATTTATTATAAAAGGCGATTCAAATTTCCCGCCTTAACTTTTAGTTCGCCACTAAGCTCTGCAGTGGGCGCCACAGAGCTAACGACCTGTCAAACAGCCGGAGTTGCCTATCTAATAAAAACTCACTGAACCGCGCCGCAAATCCTTTATCTATGGATATTTTCATCCTTTGATTTTGACTTAAATAAATTTGACTTGAAGAGTTTGTCGCTTAGTTAGTTAGTTATTTAAAATATGTCATACATACAGGGTCTCCAGCCTGACTAAATTATATCCAAATATGTCAACATACAGGGACTCTAGGCTTAACTAACTTTTATTGAAAGTATATTAAGATATGATTTTCTTGCAACTAAAATATTAATTAATTACTTAATTATTATTATACCCAGCGAAAACTTACATTGGCCAATAACATACAAACAAAAAAAGATACAAAAAAAAATAAAAAAAGAGGGACCCATACAGAGCTGTCACAAGTACATTATGAAAGTACTTGAAGTACTAAGTAAATTTTCTTTTCAAATGTACTTCAAGTACCAAGTACCTACATGATAAAAATACTTGATTTTCCCCAAGTCTTTTCTTGAAGGGTCAAAAAAGTAAAAAATGTCAAAAATGTCAAAAAATATCTAATATGTCATAAAGTTTAAAAAAGTATCAAAAAATTTCAAAAACCTTTAAAAATGTAAAAGAAAATCAAAATTTTCAACCTTATTAGGATTTATTTTTTGGAATATTATTGTAGGTAAATATGTATTACTTGCAATATACCTGCACCAGAAACGTTTATGCCTGCACTACCGTACTACTGACATCCCTCAATAGATGGCATGACTGTGCTGTAGTAGTTCCTCACACTGAATTTGAATTTTACGTTCCACGAAATAATGAAAGTGCATGCAAATAATTAAGCCTATAGGCTTTATTCCTTGGATAAGAATATACCTAATATTATGATTTAATTAAGACGGACATATCAAGGTTTGCCGGACTTCCCTGCAAGGTTGATAAAAAAAACCCGGACAGGTGGCAATCCCGTGGTTACCACTTGTCTTCGACGCATTAAAGTTATATCACCTATATCTACATTGTACTTCAAGAATATTTTATTGTACTTGAAGTACTTTTAATGTACTTGAAGTACTTTTAATGTACTTGGAGTACTTCGAATGTACTTGGAGTACTTCGAATGTATTTGAAGTACATTGAATGTACTTGAAGTACTTATAATGTACTTAAAGTGCTTTACTTGACATTGTTTAAAGTACTTCAAGTAACTACTACAATCGGGTGATTGTACTAGGGTAGGTGAAAAAGTACCTTAATATGAGTCCCCCTGCCTTTAAATCCTCGAAACGGGTTTTGAATTTTTTTCTATCTTTTTTTATTTTTATGATATTGGCCAATGTAAGTTTTCCCTGTATGTTGAATATCTTCGTTTTGTTCTTTGTTTCAAAAATTTTCGCCAAGCGACAAGATATGCTCATACTCGGGGCTTTTATCTTAGCAAGAATTTTCTTTTTGTCTTAAAAATATTTTGTTTGGAAGTCGACAACGGAATTTCATTAAAATAATTCGCTCTGGTGGTTTTTGGGCAGACTGAGAATTATTTCAGCAGGTGGGGTTTCATTTATTTCAGGACTAAAAATTCCTGTAAGGGACTACCCAGTTCTTTAAGTTTAATTTTATCTTCCAAAGAAAGACTGGAAAAATTGCTTTTAATAATATTACTTACGCAATTTATTATCAAGATCGATAATAAAAAGTTACATTAAATTATAACATCACTAAAAAACCAAAACAATATGAATAACGTACAAAACTACCGTATTTTCCATAACATATTGACAAGCGGACCAAACCGCGATATTCTGTGGACTGGCCGAAAATAATTGCACCTATCCTTGCATTAAAACAGCGGTATGACCTCCGCTCCCACCCCGTTTCCATCGTAACGCGGGCCGCGAGGACGGATATTAAATAAACCGGTTGTCTGGTAACTCGGTGTTATGACGACCGTGACGTCAGAGCTACGTCACAGTTTTCCTATGAAACAGCAGTTAAACGCTGTTTATAGCGTAGTTTCGTCTTTTGCCAGGAAACTTTGTACATTTTGGGTCTTGTCGTCTTGTAAGTCGTGTTTATACCTGTTCCGTGCTTGCTATAAATGTTTTAAAGACTAACTAAAAGAGATTTTAGAAAAAGATGGTTTCGTTTATATTGCAGGATTTTAGCACGAAAGCATCACAATGAGTTCCCTCAACATGCATTCATATGCCATGCCATCTTGGGTGCAAAACCTTTCTTTTGGAGACTTAACTGAGCCTTTACCATCATGGAAAGAAAATGTTAATAAAATGGATAAATGGTTGATAAAATTGCATGGTGTCAATTTCAAATTTAAAACAAATATTTCTATTTCATATATATTGGTAAATTTATTTGTTTTACAAAAGAGTGATGATAAGAATCAAATTTATAAATACCAAAAAGCAAAATTAATCCACAATGAAACGAAAGGTTGATGATACAGGGACTGATGAGAGTCGAAAAACAGTAAAAAAGTTAAAGAAAATTATTTTGTAACTATTCTATAATTAGATATAGGTATAGTTTTTTGTTACTTGTAATATGATTTGAAAACAAAACTGATGAGGGCCATTCTTAAATTATATACTGGGTGTTTCAAGTTAAAAGTCCACCATTGCTAACTTTGTTATTATTAAAAATAGAAAAAAAAAAATTGGCAAACCAGTAGAATTTTTGAAAATTATAAAATATGTTTAAATTAAAATTGGTTTTGTTTTTTGAAAAAACTCGATAACTCAATGTTCGATTTTTTTTTATTTGAGCATCTTAAAGAGCATCAAAAATTCTACTAGTTTGCCAATTTAAACTTTTTTCGATCTTTAATAATAAAAAAGTTAGCAATGGTGGACACTCAACTTGGAACACCCTGTATAATGCTCAAGTAGGAGGGAATGAATATTAGCGTAACAGTCAATGTATTTTTATTATAATTTTTCTTGAAATGCGTTAACAAGGGGGGATCAATAATCCTGAATCTTTGCGTTAAGTAATTTATGAATGTTCCATTACTGCCATTGACTTTTTTTGATAATATTTCTCAAAAAAAAAAGTCATTTTAATTACCTCCTATCCATACATAAAAAAATCAATATTGCAGTGTAAGGCGAAAAAAGTTAAATTAATATGAACAAGAGAGTCGAATTAACTTAGGAAAAGTATTTATAATCGTGTCCTGAATCTGATATTTATAAAACTGTTGGAATTTTTATCATAAATTTTTAAATTATTTAATTTTTTAATAAATTTTGGTATTTTTGCGGCATCTATCTTTATTTCTCTCATAATATAACGTATAGGTCTCTCTTTATTGCTCGTGGAGCAGGCATATTGCCGCGTCATAGGCTGCCGAGTTCTTATTGGCTGGGAGTTACCAGACAACCGGTTTATTTACGAACCGTGGGCCGCGAGATATGCAGCCCGAGAAAGCCGAGCGGCTAGCGAGTCATCGATTCGTACTTATTCGTGTCGGCAGGCGGTCAGAGCAGTGGCAGAGTTGAACTTTAGTCAAGGTATGCCTCAAGGCGAAAGGGAAAATTAGAGAACAAGCAAATAATTAAATAAAACATATTTTTTAATAAAGATTTATTTTTTTGTATTTTTGAAAAGGGGCGCGTGGCCATGTGGCCTTAAATAGCAGTCGCCTCTGGAAATAACAATAACAAATAAAAAAAACATAGGTCAACAACTAGTAATTTTTTTTCTCTCTTCCGCCTTGAATTTTAAGGGCCCTAGGCTCTATTACTCTAGCAACTCGTTATAAAATATTTCGGCGACGGCTACGGACGTCGAGGTCTAAAATTTATAAAATGACAAAAACACTCTTTGTGCCCTTAGAGGCTTCATTAAAATCGGGTTGGAGGAACGGCTCAGGCTCAGGTATTCATTATATTTTGGCATTATTTAATTAAAACATGTACTAAATACCTACACTTTAGGCAGATAGATAAGTCAGACTGTTGAGGCGTATCTGCAATATACAGGGTCTTATCGTTCATTTAATATAATCCGGTGAGGGGGGGGGCAAATAACCTTTGTAATAGGTAATAATTTTTAAATTTTTTAAAGAAGTTTTTAATGAGGTATTATATATTCAAAAAAAATGTCCCCTTGGTCGGTGCTGGCCCCTATATACCGGTATAGAACTATTGGTGTATTTCCTCATTGGTTAGTTTGAAAACCGCGGGTCTTTTCTTCCAGTCGTGTCGTTTTACTGTCATTTACAAAACGGTTTCCGGTGACATCATTTTTTTGTTCTCGACGGAGTGCCTGGTCTCTTTGAGGACTCTTCAAGATAATATTTGCCTCCCAAATTGTAATTATTTTTCGTGTGAAATGAACTTTTTTTTTGACAAAATACGTGGGGAATTTTTGGCGTTTTTATATTTTTCTTTTAACCACGTGTTGGATAAAAACTATATATTGTTTTTCTCCTTTGTCTACAGCCCTGTCCATTCCATCGACAGCTGTGCTGGACGCTGGTGGAAGCCGGACGAGCCAGTTGTAACCCTGGGAAAGGTACGTTAGGGTTATTTTAGTTCATCTGTTTAAATCTACTTTATTTTATTGAGTCGACATGGAGTTCTCGATTTGAGTTACTCGGTGTAGGGGAACTTCGTGCAAAATTGACGAATTCCAGGAAACTGAAACATTTCATTTTCCACAGGGTTTTACGCTCGGGGCAAGGAACCATCAACACTTGAGACCATGTGCTGCCCTAGCGTGATGTGCTAAGCGGCAGTAGGGGAGGCGCGAACAAACCAGGACCGGAGTAGCAGGAGAACAACACCATGTTTTAGAGGAATGTCGGAGTACACCACTTCCAGGTTTACACAATAAAACACATTTTTATTTAATCACAAGATAATCAAAGGACCAAGGTAGGAGCAAGTAGACATTTAGTTATAATCTTTTCATATAAATTTTCAATATAATTTAGACATAATCTTTCCATATATCGTTAAGTACAACTTTTACTTTTCTTGTAAACGCAAGATAAGGTATGACGTCATGACCAAAATTTTGCGGCATAACTATTTATCTGAATTGTACTGTACCATTGAAAGAGTTTGTTTCAACTTGGCTTCACCTTTATTTTTTCTTCATAATAATTTGCTATTTTTACCCCTAGTTTTCAAATTAAAATATACAAGATGAACTAAATTTTTGTGTCATTTGTACAACCCGATGAACCAACTTTGCAGAGACAAAAAGAGAGATGAGGTTATATCTTTTTTTTTAGCGGTTTCTTTACACTGTTTTACCTCATGGAGTGGATCTCGGACTGGGTTGCTGTCTGTCTCATTCTACCCAACGTAGAATGATGACAGCAGATATTTGGTCCAGATCTCCCCTATGATGGAACGATTTTGGAAGTATATTTTTTTTAACCATCATTTATACAACTGAGTCTCACACTACTGACTCAGATGTAGGTACACTATGACCTGTTAAAGGAGTCCATCTACCTGTAAAGTGCTTCTAGTTTTGTCGTCTTAATTCAATCTTTTAGAATTTTATTCTGTTTATTAGTCAATTTTTTTTGTTTTTTTAATTACACAAATACTCTGGAAGCCTCGGAAGTAGGTAGAATTTCATTGTTTGGCTACAGCGTTTGGGTTGAACTGTATTTTATTTAAGAACTTCTTTGTAAAACATTGGTATTAAATAATGTGGAAAGTTTTTTGTACATCTCTAAAGGCCTCCTATAAGCAAAACAAAGAATAGTAATAATAGGACTATATTTATAAAAAAAAATTATTTGAAAAAAAAATTGTTAATAATTTTGAGTATTTTTATTTTTTCAAAATAATTTTAACACTTAGTTATTACCTTTATTTTAGTGCAAAATTCCACAAAATTTTAGCTGTCTGTTGTTATTTTTAAGAAAGTTATACCAAATTGTAATCTTTTTTTGATCATTTTTATCATCCCTTAAAGTTTTGTGCATCATTTAAATTACACCCTGTATTTAACATAAGCTAAAATAATGGCTTGAATTAAAAATCAGTTTAGGGATTTAGTTAAATTAGTTTAGATAAAGTTAAAAATAAAACTGTGGAATTAGTGCCCTTTAATATCCAAAAATGTGATTTTAATATTTTTTTTAAAATTTTATTATTAGCAACAAAAATTTGAATAAGAGGGATTTAGAACTGTCTAAGTACTTGAAGTACAAAGTACATTAGAATTGTAAAAGTACTTGAAGTTTTACATTTTTTTTTCGAATGTACTTTAATTATTAAGTAGATATAAAAGTACTTATTCCTTTACTTAAAGTTCGTATCATTATTTTTGAGACAACTTTTTACAACTTTTTGTCGTTGGCCTATGCTATTTGTTATGGTAAACAGTTGATAACTGTCAAAGAGTTATGTCAAAAATTATGAAATGGAGTATAAAGTACCACATTTTGGAGTACTGGAAGTACTTTACTTGACAAAATCGACTATATGGTAAAAATACTTTAATTAAAAAGTACAAGTACTGAATTGTAGTTGCACTTCAAGTACGGTACTTGAAGTACAATTTCAAGTATTTTACTTCAACTACCTGACAACTCGGCTCTTATTACCTTGCTCGGTGAGAGATGTCTTTTGAAGGTTTTTGAAAGCTGTCTTTAGACTCAAAACATGTCCTAAATAAAATCCGAATACTTTACAGGAGTGTTTGTAGCATTAAAAACTCCACTTTTAAAAATGGTCAATTTTTTCAATAAAAATACAATTAGTTCTTTTTAGTTAAAAAAATTGCAGATACCCCTTTTTTAAAAATTAACGCGCGATGAGTGTCGTCGCTTCATTTTAATTAATAGAAAAATTAATGAGCGCACAAGGGTCCCGAACTGGGCACTTATTCCATCGTGAATCATCACTCGACAATAATTTGTGCAATGCAGGAAAATATTAGCGGGAGTTTGGAGAATTTAGGGACGGGACTTTACGGAAACTGTGGAAAATATTATGGAGCTTATGTTGTTAAAAGTTTATATGAAATTTAGAGTCCCAAACTCGAAGAATTATCCTGTATAGTTTACAGAAATTGAAGGGTTGTAGCTTAGAAGGTAATGTAAACTTTTCAATAATTCCAAAAAAAGCTGTATAGTCTGGCCAAATACGTCACAGGTATCTCTGTACAAGGAGCAGGCCTCTAAAAATGAGTGCTACATAATTGCCGGCAAGTTGGTTTTTAAATGAACCCCAATGTACTTACATATGTCTTTGATAAATTAAGGTAACTGATATTGAGTACTGCGCTCTCAGCACCATCTTTTTACCAAGCTTACCATATTTTGTTCGAAGCTTAAACACACTTATTATTGGTTAGTTGTCTTAGAATAAATGCCTTCTTCCCAAAGTTTCAAAATTTGAAAATCCAAAAAGTTTTCTTAAAAAACCAAAGATATAAATCAAGCCTAATCTTGACAACGTCAGATCAGCGATCCATCAAAATCGACAAATTGTCAACCTCATTTGAAAGCGCCACCTTTCAAATTTTATTAAAAGCGCGTCTAACTTTTTTATCCAAGCCATATGTTGGAATCACATAAAGTTAATCAAGGCCAACACAAAAATAGAGGCCACGACCCTGAAAAAATCAGCTGTTCTCCCGGGGCTGAATTTTACATTGGGTCTTATGGGAGGTCAGACGTTTTTTTATGATATTTTCAAAATGGCACTACAGGTTTCCGCAAAATTTCAGTGAAATATTCTCAGACACCATCCCGATATTCCACCAAATGTTTGTAAGGAAGCAACATGATTAAAAGGTTAAAATCTTCAAGATTTAGCATTCCTTATTTTGAATTCAAATTACCCGCCATGTACCACATGCCAACTGTTATATTTGACATGTACTTGACTTTGTCATATGTGATTGTCACATTCGCTTCTGCTTTAAACTTAATTTTTGTGTGAGCTAATGAAGCGGCTATGAAAAATTAGGGCTTACTATACATTTAAAAAAAAATGTTCTGCCAGAATAAAGTAAAAACAATCTCAAAAACGGCTTTATTTAAAAAAAATCAAATATCAATGAACCGTCATTCCAACTTCAATATTTTAAAAACAATCAGCTGTGTCGTAACGTGACCATCAAAAAAAAATCAGCCCCGGATGTGACGTCAACAAAGTGGAGGATCGTGGCCCGTCCATTTTGATAGCCCTGAGTTAATTTCTTTATTTTTGGGACAACTTTTAACGATTTATTTTTGCTGGACTTTGCTATTTCTTATGGCAAGGCCAACACAAAAATAGAGGCCACGACCTTGAAAAAATCAGCTGTTCTCCGGGGGCTGCATTTTACATTGGGTCTTATGGGAGGTCATAGGTTTTTTTACGATATTTTCAAAAAGGCACTACAGATTTCCGCGAAATTTCAGTGAAATATTCTCAGACACCATCCCGATATTCCACTAAACTTTTGTAAAGAAGCATCATGATTAAAAGGTTAAAATCTTCAAGATTTAGCATTCTTTATTTTCAATTTAAATTACCCGCCATGTACCACATGCCAACTGTTATATTTGATATGTATTTAACTTTGTCATCTGTGATTGTCACATTCGCTTCTGCTTTAAACTTAATTTTTGTGTGAGCTAATGAAGCGGCTTTGAAAAATTAAGGACTACTATAGATTTTTAAAAAATTGTTCTAAACGAATATAGTAAAAACAATCTCAAAACCGGCTTTATTTAAAAAAAAAATCTAATATTTTTGAACCGTCATTCCAACTTCAATATTTTAATGACAATCAGCTGTGTCGTCGTGACGTCAACAAAATAGAGGATCGTGGCCCGTCCGTTTTGATAGCCCTGGTTATGGTAAACAGCTGAATATTATGAAATGATTTATACTTATATGAATGAACCATTATTAGAAAATAGACTTCTACATACCAACGAATGACTTGGATAAAAAAAGTAGACGCTTTTACTAAAATTTGAAGGAAATGCTTTCTAATGACGTTGACAAATTTTTGATTGAAATTTAAGAAAACTCTTTGAGTTTTGGAGCTTCTGGAAGACAAAGCCATTACCTTAAGTTGACGTACTTGGCATTTTTTTAAACAAATTAAAAGGTGTTTATCCTAAGGAAATTAATAATCGGTGTTTTTAAGCTTAGAAAAGAGATGGCGCTTATAGCGCGTCACCCATTATCAGTAGCCTTAATTTATCCAAGCGATACGTTGGGGTTCATTTGAAATTCAATATAGCTCAAGGCCAACACAAAAATAGAGGCCACGACCCTGAAAAAATCAGCTGTTCTCCCGGGGCTGAATTTTACATTGGGTCTTATGGGAGGTCAGACGTTTTTTTATGATATTTTTAAAATGGCACTACAGATTTCCGCGAAATTTTAGTGAAATATTCTCAGACACCGTCCCGATATTCCACCAAAGTTTTGTAAGGAATCAACATGATTAAAAGGTTAAAATCTTCAAAATTTAACATTCTTTATTTTGAATTCAAATTACCCGCCATGAACCACATGCCAACTGATATATTTGACATGTATTTGACTTTGTCATCTGTGATTGTCACATTCGCTTCTGCTTTAAACTTAATTTTTGTGTAAGCTAATAAAGCGGCTCTGAAAAATTAAGGATTACTATAGATTTAAAAAAAATTGATCTAAAAGAATATAGTAAAAACAATCTCAAAACCGGATTTATTTAAAAATAAATCAAATATTCATGAACCGTCATTCCAACTTCAATATTTTAATGACAATCAGCTGTGTTGTAACGTGACCATCAAAAAAAATCAGCCCCGGATGTGACGTCAACAAAGTGGAGGATCGTGGCCCGTCCGTTTTGATAGCCCTGTATAGCTGAGCGCTTATACCAGTCATGTTTTATTAATGGCTTAAACTCCATACCATTATTTTTGGTATAACTTTTTACGTTTTTTTTTCGCTGGCCTATAATATTGGTTATGGTAACAGCTGATTACTATCTAAAAGTTATCTCAAAAATTATGGAATGAACTATATTTGTACAGATCAGGTCAGAGAGGTCAGCAGAGTCGCTAGTCAAGACTAATTTCAGTTGAGGCTAATAATTTCGCGTCTACACTGAGAATACTAAATAAACTTCAGCTTTTGTGCCTATTTCTATTTTATAATTGGAAAACAAGGTTCTTTATTGCACTACAAGTACAAACTGAACTAATCACTTATTCGATCATGTCAAGCCTAAATCCGCACTAACATTCGACAACCGCCTACTTGGTTCCCTCCTCGGTCTACCCCCAGTGGTCTGATGCGAATACCCACCACTGGTACCGCTCGTGTGGTTACTATAGCCCGAATCCGAACCCAGCGCAGAGTCCTGGGAATGCGGCTTGGGCACGGGCCTAAAGGTGGCCAAAGTTGAGATGTTCATAGTGTCGTACGGGCTCGGCGAGTGGTTCGCGATACTGTGGTACTGTACATTTTGCGCTATGCTCGGTATGGGACGACGTTGGTGCGTCCCGTGGTTGGAATGATGATGGTTGTTTTGGGGCCCTATACTGCCCACTCGCGGATAGAGCTGTAAGAGAGCGTCGAGGAGCATTCCTTCGTGGAATTCGTGTCTTCGTCTGTCTAGTGACCTGGAATAGAAAATAATTGTTTTTAAAGTTACTAAAATTGGTTAACAAGTCTAAAATGGCGGCAAAACCGGTATTCAAAATGTTACCAGATCCGGAGCAGACGTAATGTTAGGTTATACCGCGTGAACATCTAAAGATATAAATTTCCATAAGAGGATATATTACTACAGGCGCACGCGGTCGCACTCGTCAAGGGGCGGACAATCTGAAACATTTTTTTAGGGCGAGAATTATTATAGTTTTTGCAAAGTCAGTTGAACAAAGGTTAAAGCCGACCATCGGCATATCCTTTAAAGAAAGTGACATGGGCGGCGGTAGATATATTCATGAAAATTATTTCATTTAATTAAGGCGTAAACTAAAGAAATAAAAATAGATAATAAAACTTTCTATTCCTACACCTACAGAAACGACACTGATTTATTTTCTAACTCTGCATACTGCCGACTAAAGGGGTACCGAAAAGCACACCCGAAAAAAAATCTGCCAATCAGGTGCCGTCTATCCACCTGTGCTGGGTCGGTCAGAAAACAAATACTTTGTGCTCGAATCGCAAAGAGCCGCGCCTTTTCTCTGTCGGAGGGTTGAAATTATACCAGAAAGATTTTATATGATTTTGGATAACTTTTGAAGGGCAGATTGAAGCAAAATTTCATGAAATCGATAGACTTTGCAAAAACTATACTTAACTTGTCACCATACAACATATGGACTATTAAAAACTTGAACATTTAATTTTTAAAATTTTATTAAATGTGAGTTATTTAGTTCCTAAAAGACCTAGATCGGATAATAAAATAAATTGTTTTTCTTAAAACATTTTTGCCTAGGGCGCATGTCGCCTGCGAGAATTTAAAGTAACATTACTTCAATATAATTAAAATATTTGTCATGGAACTACTTTTGAGGCTCAAAACCACCTCTGCCGCCCCCCTAAGGTCTCGACCATTCTCCCGCGTCCTATAACCATTACCTTTGTTAGGGTTAGACTAAAAATGCATTATAAAAAAAACTTAAAATTAAATAATAGTTAGCTTACCAATAGATTGGTAAACTGTGGTGTCAAAAAATTGACTTTAGTGAATGTGAAACGAAAATCAATAACAAGAATAAGAATTTAAAATTCGGTTTGTTTGTAAAAGCAAGTGAATTATTTACATTTAGGAACAAGCAGAATTTTAAGGTATTATTCTGGTTGTTTATCACCCCGTTTGATGAATGCACTTACATAAAACTGAAAAGTTGACCTTTCGCGAACCAAGTAGCGGATTATACTGTTATTTTCGCTAAACTGGCAACGTTCCTACCATAGACAGAAGGCTGGCCACGCGGTTGGTTTCTTTATAACTTTTGAACTATACCACCGATTTTAATAGAACACACTGCACTTTATTGTTCGCCATATTAAAAACCAAGATGGCGGACAGAATCAAACTTGACATTTTACAGAAGACGTTTATTTTTCTGATACGAAACTTCTTTAGTTCAAACGTGGAATTTCGTACGCGTGAATGTAAAAATCAAAAGTTTCGTGGCTAATCGGGCAAAAATTCTTTAGATCTTTTTAAAATTTGTAGAAAAACTATTTTCCCCGCGTACAACAAGGTACGAATTGTTGAAATCGGTTCAGTAGTTCCCGAAAAATGAATTTATGTTTTAACGATTGTTTTACAGATTATATCATTGCCTTCTCAGTTCTGTCTGCATTTAATTCCTCGTTATTACATAAATTCATTAATAAACCGATTTTAATGAAATAATAAGCGTCATGTTAAGGATCAGTGGCTCTTAAAGATAACTATTTAAATTTAGTTGTATTTGTTATAGATTGTTTTTAGCATCCATTTTATCATATGACGGAATTCAAGTCAAAACTATGTCGGAGTTTAGGTAAGCACTATGTCGGAATTAGAAATTTATTTACTCAAAAAATATTAGATTTAAATTCTCAAAATAGAATACAATGTTTAATCAAATGTCCAAAGTTTCAGCACAAGAAAAAATAATAATTATACGAGGGTGGATCAAATATAAACAAGCCTTTGTTTATAAACTAGTTATTTAGAAACTTGACACCAAACAGGAATTTTTTCTACTTTTCTATACATCCCCCTTCTCTGTTTGACTGTTTCTTAATCCCGTTTTCATAAAAGGAAGCTGGGCGGGTATCTCACCAATTGCGCACGAATGTCTCCACCTCTTCATTGGTCTAAAATTGCTCGCCTGCCAGTGAATCTTTGAGTGGGCCAAACATATGAAAATCGCAAGGTGAGAAATTTGGACTGCATGGAGTGTATTCTAGCACAGTCAGCTGCCGTATCAGGTCTAGCCTTGTCATGCAGGAGCAACACGTCTTGGATGGGGTGTGCTCTCCTCTTTTGGCGATAATCAAGCTTTACCTGGTCGAGTAAGTTGCAGTAGTAAGCCGCGTTTATTGTTATTCGCTCGTGCAAAAACTCGACCAACAAAACTCCTCTCCAGTCCCAGAAAACGGTGGCTAAAACTTTGCCTACAGAAATGATGGTACGCGGACGACGTGGGTGACCCACGTTGTCGACATGCTCACGGCCGTCGTTAATTTCTTTGCACCAAGTTTTTACAGGTACCCACGAAAGCGTCTTATTTCCGAACTGTGCTCGCAATCTGCATCGAATTTCAGCAGGTTTCACGTTTTCGCGTGTAAGAAATTTAATGATTATTCTTTGCGCAACACTGCTGTGTCCCTTCTTTTCGCTCATTGCGATTGCTCTTGGCCAAATGAGCATCGCGGCACTACCAGCCGTCTACATGCTGCTGAATATCCCTACTCCAAAATTATAACGGCCACGTTCATTTTGAATGATTTTTCCGTTCGTAAGTTTAAAAGGCTTGTTTATATTTGATCCACCCGTATCAACACATAGAACATTGAATAATATCATCTCAAAAGTCAGTCCATGAATACTAAGGGGCTTAAGGTGATGGAATTCCAGTCGACTACGGTATATGGGGTTTATTTTGCTTAGAATTTTTCAAATTCGATTAATTAATTAGAAGTCAGTTATAGCATTAAAATGGATATTTACGACTATTGTTTTTCCGGCTCGCAGGCAATACCATAAAAGTAACTGTCTCTAAAATATAAATAAAAATGTCAGTAAAATAAAATTTAATTTCCAACGTTTATATGAAATTTATTTCTCCTTTGAGACTGGTAGAAACGGCCGTACGATAAAAATCCTTTAAGTGATGTGATAAAAATAAAAATAGCAAAAAGAACGGTCGACTTCACTTATATAAATTTTAAAACAGAAAAAATATTAAAGAAATTGGAAAACAAAAAATAAAGCCTCATCCCCAGTTTTACTTCTTGCCGCTAAATTTAAAAAAAAGCCAGCATCTTTTTCTTTGTTCTGTGTTTCCAATGGCTTATGCAGGGCGGAATTATTAGCATAACCCTATTTTATGAATATTTAAATAGTTATTTAAACAACAAGGTTTGAAAACGACTCTTTGCATACGATCGAGACAGTTTGGTAGACCGAGCCGAAGGCGAGGTCTACAAGTCGAGGGAGTGTGCAAAGAGGTTTTCAAACGAGTTTTTTACAATATTTTTTATACGACTGCTAATAAAGAAAGAAAAATCAAATTTTAATATAACTTGTTTTTATTTCCGACATTTTTACAACAAAACTTTAAAAATTCAACAATTTTTTGACGTATCTAATCAACAAAACATACGAGCAGTGACGGTTGCTACGGAACTAAGCCAACTTATATTGATGGGTGACAACAACAAAAATCACAATGACGGAAGACCCGTATGCAGAAATGACATAGGCGTGCGCAAAAATGACAAGCGTGTGCAAAACGTTTTGCACACAGCGTGCGCAAAATGCCATTTTTAGATCGTGTTCTCCGTGCGCAAAACCCCCTTTTACAAGACAGTCGTATAAAAAAATAATTAAAACATTTTTGAATGAACTGTGACTGTTTTTCGTCAAAAACTGACTAAGTATTTGAGTATCAATCGAATCCAGCTCTGATGGTCTTTTACAACTGCGCCTGCGGTGTGTCCTAGAAAAGCTATGTTTACACAGAAAAAAAATAAGTACAACCATCAATAAAAATCTTGATATTGGCAGTCACATGATCACATTCAACAAATAGCAGGCCAAATTCTGATTGATCCCTTCATTTTGTAGGGTTGTTTAGAGGATGTATGTAAAATTTTCTATCTATTTTAATTTTCCCGGACGCTACAGTTTCGTTCTTACAAAAATATTATTGTCTTCTTAATTTTGTTTTTTGTGAACTACAAATTTAATCGCCGGTTTCAATTTTTTGTCATAAATTAAAACAAAAATAGAAAAATTTGGTTAGATTAGACTTTTTTTAGAATCACTAAACCGATTTTGCTGATTCGTACATTGTTGCGCGTGGCAAAAATGTAGCTTTAAAAACATGTTCGCAACACAAGAATAAACGCATCTTTGAAGGTTACAATTTAATTTCGTCCGCCATCTTGGACTTTGAAATGGCGGACAAAAAAATATATTTAATCAAAACTCTTATTAGTTCTTTGCCAAGTGCAGTTTGTCCCATTAAAATCGATTGTAGAGTTCCAAAATTATAATTAAAAAAAAAATTCCGGTTTTTTTTGTCCCACCCGGTATATATTCTTCAAATAATCGTGTCGAAAGGTTGAAACTAATTTCTTACAACACTATTATTGTCTTCTTAATTTTGTTTCTTGTGAACTAAAAATTAACCACTGAATCGATTTTGATGATTCGTACATTATTGCGCGTGGCAAAAGTAGTTAAAACATGTTCGCAACACAAGAATAAACGAGCATCTTGAAGGTTACAATTTAATTTCGTCCGCCATCTTGGACTTTAAAATGGCGGACAAAAAAATCCCAGGTAGCAAGGGGTCATCAAATGACGTCTTTTTTTTCGTCGAAAAGTGGTCATTTGGATGACCAGCAGGTCAGCTACCAAAAAATGTTGTTTTTAAGGCGTCAGTTACTTGACGTCTTTTCGTAGTGTAGTTTTTGTCGTCTGATAAACGTCATATATTGGTCACTACCCACACTGCACACTTTGTCCAAGGGACATGCACTCATACTTACATAGATGGTGCCCCAGTCAGTAGGATTTATACGGAATGTGGGGGTACGTATGTAAAATAAATTAAATATTAAATCAAGACAAACTTCGAGGCTTCTTTCGCTTCAAGGTAGAGATGTGTAAATCTAGGTATAGGTCTATTTTGATTTGTACCTCACAGACGATCACCGCTGTACCTGTTCCAGTACTTCCAGGTCTAAGTCACAGAAGAGTCCCTTCTGTGTCTAAGTTTCCTTCAGTGTTCTCAACTGCAGGGAATATTTCATATTGTTACGGGTTCACAACGACAATTTAAAACTCACAATTGTTGAAAACGATACGTCAATTTATTTCGACAAATTATGTACAAAAACACGCACTTAAACTTACTAATAACTTGCTAATAATTCACTACTTTAATACGCCTATTAACTTCGCGTTAACATCTAGTGATCACTACCATTGGTTATCTCTGACTGCCCGATGCACGACGTCCGGCCCTATATATAAGAGTCTGCCTACTATTCGAGAATTTTCCATCCTTGTTCGATTCGGAATCAATCCACCCTTTTCTAGAACCGGACCGTTCGCATACCAGTTTGTCACAGATAACGCAACTAAAACCTAGATTAAGAATAAACCATAAAATACGTCAACCTAATACTACACTAAACCTAAATAAATTCTAACTATAAAATTTAAATAACTTAAATTTGTAACAATATGAATGTTTTTGTTTCATATATTCAGACGAGTTTAAAAAAGTCATAAATAGGTTTGTGTCTGTGTCTGTGTGTCTAATGTTCTGATTTGGTCCCAAATACGTTATATTGCTGACGTCTTTAAAACGTCTAAAAATGACGTCATTTTGGGTGTGTCTTTTGAACGTCATTTAAAGGTCATTTACACGTCAGATTAGAGACGTCAATGGTCATTAAAAATGACCTGTTTTTGACGTTTAAAAAACGTGACCTTGCTACCTGGGATATATTTAATCAAAACTGTTATTAATTCTCTGCCAAGTGCAGTTTTTCCCATTAAAATCGATTGTATAGTTCCAAAGTTATAATGAAAAAAAATTGTCCGGTTTTTTTGGCCCACCCGGTATATATGCTGCAAATAATCGTGTCGAAATGTTGAAATTAATTGGTTTAATATTTGTCAACAGCTAATAAAAAAGCTAAAAAATACGGACAGTTTACATTTCACTAAGCTAATTAGTTATAAAAGGGCGCAGTGAAAAGGGTAAAAGAATTCCACGTGTCTGACACACATTTTTTATTCTCTAACATGAAAAATATAAAAATATCGGCAGAGACAAAGTAATATGATAAAAACGAAACCCAACTCAATATAGTCTGACTCAAAGCAATGAGTATATGACCCATATAGAGTGGCAGCCAGCGAGCTTTGCAACATTGAGGGGCAGATGGCGCTAATGTATAATTAAATTCGTCTAGTACGCGATCGAGGGGTAAAACGCGCTCCAAAATTGTGTACACTAATACCTCATTTTACCTCTAATACCCGAATTTGTTAAACTAATACCTCTATTACCCTCTAATACCCATAATAATACCCACTTCCACTTTTCGCAGTTAAAAAGTTATTAGTAGAGTGTTTTTGGTCAGCACATGTAGACGTCAATTTCGTTATAGTTGTGGTTATGTTAGTGGTTAATAACGATAACTATTTGTCATGAACAATACAGTTTTTGGACACGCCACATAACGAACTGTCATTTCATAAAACTGCAAGAAAACCATTTTACAAGAAAAATAGTTTGAAACTTTCATCAAAATAATCAAAAATGTTCAAAACATGAACAAAAATATGAATTTGGAACACAATTCCAGTTTTGGTTAGTTGAAATGTCAATGTAAAATAACCATACCCACTCACATAAAGTTAGCGCTAAAGATCCGTAATTAACCACGTCCCTTGTGGTAATTAAACAAAACCGCTATTGCGCCGACTCAGAATAACCACAACCACGATTTTGGAGACAAATGTGACATATTACATGATATTTTCCATTTCACCACATCCCCACCCCTTCTTACCCCCATTCCCAAAGCTAAGTACGTCATGCAGCTTTTGAACAATCTGATTAAAAACTTACATGTGAAAACAGACCCGAAAACCGTCCTCATTGCATTTTACACAGAAAAATTCATTTTTTTGGCAGTTCAACCCACCTCTTACCCCCTACCCCTGGGCTGATTTGGCTTAAATACAATCCGAACCATTCTCCTATGGAGCTCTACCTGTGTGCCAAATTTCAAGTCGATAGCTCAATTCATTCAAAAGTTATTGCGTAAACTAACAGACCGACACACTGACAGACTTATAGACCGACAGACACAATTTTTTTTTTGCTGAAAATAGGTTTTCTACGCGTTTTGGGCCATTTTAAGACGATTAAGCCAATAAAAATTTACTATCTATTTAGTATACTACCGATACTATACTTTCACATCATTTAGGAAGTAAAAATGAACGGCAGTCAAAAACCAAAAATTTATTTCGACCCCGGCAAAATTTAAAATTGAATTTGAAAAATCATATTACTACCTGTATTACACTATTATCTAAGCTGTAATTTTTAGACCTAAGTATTTATACTCATCACAGGACTGAATTCGCTGCCCGGTATTTAAGATTAGATGCTTTCACCGATACACATATACTCTGTCTTATTGAGATTAACCTCTAATCCCCACTTATTGTACTTTTCTATTAGTTTTCGTGTCATATATTCGAGGTCGTCATAATCCTGAGCCACTACTACTTTGGTAATATTTCGTCGCTCATCCGTTGTACATGGCCGTACGATATCAGTTGCCTTTTAATGATGTCATCCGTTATGCTTCCCTCGATTCCCATTCTTTCTTTTATGATCTCATTTCTTATATGATCTGTTCTAGATATTCTCATTGATCTTCTTATTGCATCCATCTCGACACTTTCCATTTTTGCTTTGTATTTTTCTGTTACGCGACAAGTCTCTATTCCATACAACAGCGTGCTTTTCACCATTGTTTCATATATGTTAAATTTTATATTCTTTTTTATCTCTCTGCTCCATAAAATACTGTTAAGACAACCAATAACCTTTTTTGCCTTTACTATTTCATCAATTTATCACTAAGTTTTATCCAATTTTCTCAAAAATTAAGCTTTTTGAAAAAAAATATTTTGCGGTTTATTGTAGGAAATAAAATTTCCTTTTTAACAATGTATTAGTCAGTGGGGTCAAGCTAATGACAAACTCTCCAGCGGCATCCGTTTATTAAGGAAATATAAAAAAAAAATTATTTCCAACTTTTAGGTTTAATTCCTATTCAGTGTTATAAAAAGCACTATGCATTTACAATTCATTTAGCTTTACCCAAAAAGTACGTGAAGAATTATTTGCACATCCGCATTAATCGTACCTGTGTTTACTCCTGTTATTGCCTGGTATAGGAGGCAGTGGTTCTCGCTGTATCCTACCCCTCCGCGGATGACTGAGGTGGCCCACTTCCCGATAAGGTGGAGGGGGCATGTCCAGTCTTCGCCTCTCTAACATGTCTGCACCTGAAAGTAATTCAGTTTTCGTTATATTAACATAAGTAACGAACGGTCTAGGATCTACCACTCTTTTTCTATAACCTCAAAATATTTAGTTGTCTATTTTGGTATTTGACAAATCAGAAAATTATTGTTTTTGAAGTATAATTTTATTTTTTTATGTTAAGTTCATTATAAAAGTTTGAATTCAAAATAGGAAATCAAAATTTTAAATAAATTCAACTTTTTTATCATCTTTTATCTTCACAAAAATTCGGTTCACCATTTTGAAAATATCACCAAAAAACCTCATACCTTGAAATAGGTAGGTATTTCGGGAATCAAAATTTCAAATTGTTTATTTTGAATTAATATTTGTCAAAAATTCATATCTCTTAAGAATTATAATACAAAAAAAGTATTATTCTTAAGTTTTTAGTTTCCCAACATTCGCGTTTAGAGGAGGGAACGAAGGTATTCAAATTTTAGGAAAATGAGATCTGTTTGTCCTTAATTAAAACCAGATAGTTTAAAAATTCGAAAATTTGGAAAAACTATTCCTTTTTTTGAAACTCACCATGAAGACTAAGTTCGTCCTCAGCAAACTCATCCTCGCTATGAGTGCAGGGGTGGCGTTCGAGAATGTCTGTCTCGTTGTCGCTAAGTTCCTCGTAGACCGGTCCTGTGTAAAGATCTTGAGAACAGTACGGGTCCGGCCCTGGCGAATGACACAGAAACACAGGAGTGTGCTGTGAAATGGGGAATCCGCTGGGATAATGGACATTGTTTTTCACGTCAATCATCTAAAATTGGAAACAAAGTGAGAAAGGGCACACATACGTACGTATATACATCTGTACCTACTGTTAGTTCTGGCAAGATTCGGAAAAATCCACTTTCTAGAAGCATTTTATATTACTTTTTGACCCCGCTGAATCCGAATATCCCTGTTGCCAACTTGAAATATTGACAGGGGCTGAGATATTCAAGATGGGTGCCAAAATGGCTGCGGAATTTTAAATTGCCGCTGGAAAGCCCAAATTGTCACAGGTGTACATTCAAAATATATATTTGTATAATTAAAAAATAATAACATATTATTTTTTTTTAAATGGCTGCAAAAACCTCCAAAAACCCCCCCAGACCCCCCAAAATCTGAAAGTTTGAGGTTTTTTCAAATTTTCTTAAAAACTAAGCTTCTAAGAGAAAAATGCATAATATACTTTATTGTAGACAATAAAATTCCCTTTTTAACCTGGTATAACTTAAAAAAGTTAGACTAATAACAAGCTCTCCAGCGGCGTCCGTTAATTGAAGTAATTAAAAAAAGTTGAAAAAATACCTATGTTTTTTTCCAAGATTTATTTAATTTTTTTAAAAACTAATATCTACAGAAAACCGTGTATTACATTTTGGTATACTCAATAAAATTTCCTTCAAAATGACGTATAACGTGGTTAAATCGGTTTTATAAATAAAACTTCAGGGGCATCCGTAAATTAAATTAATTTTGAAAAAACAGAAAATAAACCATTTTTGTTACAGGTTTTATCTAATTTTCTCAAAAACTAAGCTTAACATGAAAAAACTTGTTCTACACTTTTTTGTAGACAGGGAAATTTACTTTTTAAAAATGTGAAACTCGGTGGGGTTTGTCTTGTAGCAAACTCTCCAGCGACGTCCGTCAATGGGGGTGATTTCAACAAATCATTAAAAAAAACATGTTTTTCATACGTTTTATTCAATTTTCTCAAAAACCAAGCTCTTTATCAAAAAATGTGTTGTATACTTCGTCATAGCCAATAAAATTTCCTTTCAAAAAATGTATCACAAAGTGGAAGTTTGTTTTTTTCTAAGCTTAGAAATATCCATTATCATTTAGCTAGCTTAGGTTAAATACCTTTGTATTTGTTTAAAAACAAGCCAAGGATGCAGCTACATCAACTCAAGATAATATCTTTGTCTTCCAAAATCTAAAAAACTTTCTTAAATTTAAATAAAAAAAAATTAACCCCAATTTTTAACGTCAAATACCCGCATTGACATATTGTCAACGTCATTTGAAAGCAGTCCCTTTCAAATTTTATTGAAAGCGTTTTTAATCTAAGCCATACGTTTTAGTTCAATTGAATCCAATATGGCGGAATGCTTATAGCAGTCATTTTCCATTAATGGTTTTAATACGGTTTAGCAGTACAGATATATTTAAGACGTACATGACTCGAGTCGAGTGTACCTTAAAATATCCTTATTTTCCTGGCGGCTAAAAACAGAACCGCAAACCGATTTTGTAAACTGCGAATGCGCTATCTTCTACGTAAAATGTGTTCCCTCTCTCCCACAAATCTGATGTACCTGTGTGAATTTAAAGAGAGCAAGATAATTTTAAGTGAGTAGAAAGGAGAGAGTGGCGCATTTGCTGTTGAAAGTGAAAAAATTGAAAACTGACCTCTATTTGGGGTGCGACAAGGTGCCCGCTAGCCAGCTGATGCAAGTGGTGGTGGTGCGCAGGAGTATGACGTGGCATGACGTCACTCAAGTCTTCGTAGAGCCCAGTGGCGGCGGATCTATCACAGTTATTCTGCGGGGAATTTTTACATGGTAGGAGGTTTTGTACTCTTTTATGTCTGAAAGAAAAAAGAAACGCCGATATAATAGGGACTTATTGCAATAAGGCCAGGCACTATATTGACAGTTTTCTTGCAATAAGTCCCTAATAAAATAAGATGATTGTTAAATATTTTCTTAATTGTATGTTATGAAGGGTTAGGTAGGTAATTTAATTTAATATTTATCATTTTGAATTACAAATAAAAATAATATAGCTTAAGAAAAACTAATATACTAAATACAATGTAAATAAAAATATAATATAATCTAATATACTTAAAGATAAATTATTTAAAACAATTATGTTGGGTTATTAATAGCTCGTTTTGAATGCTTATTGTGTTGATCCGCAGTTTTTTTATCCTTTAATACAAACTGTTTGTAAATAATTTTTTTTTAAGTCACAAGCTTTTATAAAATGCACTAAAAATTAAAAAATAATTTTCTAACATTCTAATATCATCATAATAATAAAAGCGATGGCCGACTGATGGAAATTTTGACGATGTTAGCACGATAAGATATCCGTATCAATTAAATATCACTATTTGCAAGAATCAATCTAGCAGAAAAATGCAGAGGTATAACCCACCCAACCCGACCCAAGATACCCCAGCATTTTTCTGACATAGGTATGGCAAAACATTGCGGCACATCAAACATATCTTTGATGACCTGCTATGTTAATATTCTTTAAGTGTTTAGATCACAAATTTAGATTAACTTATGCTTTGATTTGCGGCCATCGCTTTTATTATTATGATAATATTAGAATGTTAGAAAATTATTTTTGAATTTTTAGTGCATTTTATAAAAGCTTGTGACTTAAAAAAATTTTTTTACCAATTTATTTTCTACTTTTTAGTCTCAGCTATCTACTCTATTAAATGAAAATATTTGTTCAATAACAGAACAGAAGAGTTTATTGTAGATTATAATGAAATCGCTGATCGTGAGTTGTTTGGAAACTAATTTTTCTATTGGGGAAGGAGAGGGTGGGGGTAGAGGTAGAAATGTATTTTTTGTTTGGGCTGTATTGCCATCGGACCTTTATGCATATACCAAATTTTATAAAAGTCATTTGAAGTGAAGTGTGTCAAAAACGCATTTTTTATGGAAGGGGGTGGGGAGTAGGGGTGGGAGGATATTTTTTCTTAATGTTGTATTGTCATGGGACCACTATGTGTGTACCAAATTTCATCCAAATCGGATAATGGGAAGTGTGTCAAAAACGCTTCACAAGATTTGATAGATAGTTAGATAGTTAGATAGTTAGACAGAACATCTGAAGCTAAATAAAAGCTTGTAAAAAAATGTACCGCTTGCTTGACTGTTTCACAAACGACAAATCTAGACATATGTATTTTTGCTTTATTTTTTGTGATGTCACGTAATAACAGCAAATAATACAAAAACTCTCGCGTATCCCTTCAATTTGGACTTCTTGGCTTGACGTTTTAACTTGTAAACCCTGGCTTAAACCCTGGAAAATCCACGGTATCGCCTTCCAAAACACAATTACCACACAGAACTGTGTTTATTCCTGTCGTTTTACCTGCAGTAATTTTAGAGTAATTTAATATTTTATTTTAATTTATTTATTTATTTGTTGTGTTGCTTTCCATCATCCCATGGTCGCTAGAAAATTACCAGATCTGATTAAGTTTTACTATATTTGACAACATAAACATGTTCCAGATAATAGAGACATTTTGGGTCGCGTATTTCACACTTTGCTACCGGTATTGTTATTACTGAGTCTGCGCATTAGCAACTTCTCGCTCCTTTTTTGTTATTTACGGCACAGGTGCCTGGTACTTACGGCCGTCCTTTAATGTTACCGTTATTTTTTAAGGTTAGTTTTGTATTGGTTTTTTAATGCAGTCGCATTTTTTTCAATAAATAAAAAGTTGAAGGAGTGTGAAAATACTAAATCTATCTTTTTTTCCTGAATGTTACCGTTATTCTTAGTAACAATAACGGTAACAGCTGTCAAATTTTCTGTTATTTTAACTGAGCCAAAATGTCCCTAATATAATTCTTGATTTTCCTGTCGTATTTTTATGTTCTTGGTCTTAACCAGTGTTCAGTATTACTACCTAGTATAGTATAGTGTATCTTAATACCTATTGTTCTATGTAATACAAGTTTTTACACGTATTACAATTTTTACACGTATTACCAAAAAAGTTTTTTTAGGTGTAAATTTATAACCGATTACACCATCCATAACTGCTTATTTTAGTTTTTGGATTCCCTACTCTTAAGTAGCATTTAGTAGTCCTAGATGTCGTGAAATCCAAAGTTGTGTGAAAGGTTTTAATTGGTTGTTTGATCGACTATGAACCACATCGACAAAACTACGATTTCTCAACGTTTACCCTACTAAAGGTAATTTACGCAACTGTTTGCGACCTTGAAACCAAATATTTGAGGTATATTTTTGTACTTCATTTTCTAGTTCAAAACTCAATATTTTCTGGCGGTTGTACCGCAGCTGTGGGTTTGACCGAGGTTACGTCATGTTGGTTCGAACTATTATTAATTTGCTTTTATCTTTTTAGACCCTTGATGTGCATTAAAAATTAAACTTCACATATTATATAAAATAAAAACATATATATATATATATATATTTGTTGTTAAAAAATATTTTAGTATCCGTATAAAAGATTGAATACATTTTTAAAATCATTACAAAAACTTGTTCAATTTTTGGTAATTTAGTTAGCAATCAATATCATGTATTCCTAACAACTTTCGCGACGTTTACCCGAACAGAAAATCGTTCACCAAATTGGTTCAAAACAGGGTCGTGCTTGACTTAAAGTCAACGTTTAGGCGCAACGTTGGCAAGCGCTTCACGACGTTTAGCCAACGAGGTATTGCTAGTTGGACTGTTTTTCTCTAAACACGAAACTCTGAGATGGATAAACTTCCGCGTCCAGTCCGAGTTCGAGCCAAAAGAAAAACAAACTGAAACATGTCATAAATATCGCAAAAAGGGCTCGCAAGTAAAACCGAACGAAAAATGAAAACACTTTAATATTTCTATCATTTTTCCGAACACAGCGGCGAATCTCGTCTAGGATTTGACTTTTGTGAAATACGTATTGAAGGATTATTATCTTTGTTTTAATATTTTAAACTTTTTTGAAATAAAAGTTTCAGTGGCAGACTAAACAGAACTGAACATAACAATCCAAGACAATACGAAAACAAATTGCGTGGTCCGCTGTGAAGCCAGGATATAGAGAAAAAATATACTGTTGAAGCAGCTTCCGTTTTTCGTTAGGCTGTGTCCAGTCGTTAAGTCGTAGGGTGAAAGCGTCTGTTGGTTGTCATAACACAGTCGGGTGCTCCCGCAAGTTCGCAAATTTAAAGGACAGACGAATTTGCCTCCCATATCTAGAATAACAGAACCTACCACCGACGTGATTTCTCTCCGCTCTTGGATGCACGTATGCTAGATCATTAAAAACACATTTCTTGTAAAAAGGTAAAGGTATTTTGTAAAAAAAATTGAGATATAAGTAAAGCAAAGTTTTCCAATACAAATTTCAAAATAAAAGGTTCTTACTAGTTTGGAAATGTTTTTTTAAACTTTGCTATTACAGCCAAACTTTATGTTCAATTTAGCACTGTGCCTAAGAGTCATTTGCAGCCGTAATAGCCAAGTTTAGAAAAGCATTTCCAAACTAGTAAGAAAACTTTCATTTTGATATTTGTACTGGAGAATTTGGCTTTACTTTTATCTCAATTCTTTTTACGGAATACCATATTCGCCTACTTGGCTTTTTTTGAGATGAAATGTTTTTATTAAGATTTTCACTCCTTTTTTAAATGATTTGGATAGTATTTAAGTTTTAAAGTCGTAAAATATACGGAATATTGTTCAAAACTTTTGCAATGCCTTATTAAAAAAAATTCCTATAGTTTTATCATACTTCCTATCAGTCTATCTAGCGTTTTTGAAAGTGGGCAATGTTACTCTTACATAACTTTACATTTATAGGAGAGGGAAGTTAATTAAAATTTTGAGGTTTTTTATTTTTTTTCTATAGTTTTATCATAGTTTCTATCAGTTTCCAAAGCACTCTGTAGCGTTTGTAAAAGTGGGCAATGTTATTTTTACATAATTTTACATTTATAAGGGAGGGAAGTAAATTATAATTATGGGGTTTTTAAATTTTTTCCAAGGGTTTGGTCATAATTTCTATAAGTCTGCCAAATTTCAGATTTGTCTGAAAGTACAGTAGAATTTTGATGATCTATACATGAGTGAGTGAGTGGCAATTTCGATGTTTTTTGAAATTTCGTAACCACGTTTCAGTCCATGAAATTTGGAGGGGTTGTTAACTCTTGAAGATCAACAACTGTGCAAAGTTTGAAATTCGTAGCTCATTCCGAAGTAGAGTTTTAGATATGTCGAATATGGGCTGAAATGTTTCAAGAAAAGATGGTTAAGCACTTTACGCAAACTTGGCAGCGCACTGCCGTGCCCCCAGATATCTAGTCTACGCCACTGCAAAAGCTGAAAAATCTAAAAGTAAAAACCGACCGAAAAACACCAGTTTTGTTTACGCTCATAAATTCTCTGTTAATTGAAATTAACGTTTTGAAAAATTAGAGTTGTTTGGAAAAAAAATGTTGAAAACTCGATATTTGAATTGATTTAGCACCTCTAAATGACTTTTTTTCTTTGATCGCGTGGTTGGCACTATTTTTAGCATTTTGATAATAACTAAAAACACAGAGTGTGTATAAAGTATTAGACACAAATTTAAAAAAAATCTAGTTTCATTACAGGACGATACGGTTATATAGTGATTTTAAAATACTTCTTGACAACGACATTCGATTAGTGTCGCCCTCTATGTGCCTATATGCAAAATATAAAAGATACATATCTTATGAAATACTTTTTTTTGCCACATTTGTGTTTGGGTATTTTTATGCAGAATTTGTCATCATACCACCCGTTAAGTATATTAATTTTATTGTTTATTTATTCCTAAAAATATCATTTTTAAATTTTTTCATAAGCTGTCCATAAATAAACGGTATTTTTAGTCTCGGAAGGCTTATCTAAAAAAATCTCCATTTCCGTTATAAATACGTTACACACACACACTCCAATACCAAAAATTAATCCTACAAAAATATGAATCGAGCACGCCTGTTTTAAATATTAACTTGTTTGGCTGTTATTTCAAACAATGTTTGCGTAGGTTCTGTCAAAATAAAATAAAATATACACAATAAAGAATTTTTATTAATAGACAGGCAGTAGCAGCAGTAAAATTTAAATAAAATTATTGAAATTTGTATATTTGGTTTTTAAAGTTCTGGGGTTTTTAATGATGCGTTCAAGATATTAAACTCCTCAAAGAGTATTTTATACAACTCTAGGTTTTAAAGGATAAATTTTACTCCTGTGGTAATCGTGCTAAAACTTGGGTATAATGAAACACAGAAAAATATTATAAGTTAAAGCAAATAGCATTCCAGTGTGCAAAACCTTGTAAAGTTCTGTCATTTCAAAAAGCCTAATCATATTAACCATTTTGGGATTTGCAGGAGTCTGTGCAAAAAATTTATTTTTAAATTTTGGGAAGAATTTCTGTGTTTAAGCACGGCTAGGTATATACATCATTCTTTAAAGTTAAAGTTTCGAACATACCTTATACCATTCTATAAGTACCTAATTCCTTCTCGAAATATAACAAAGGCTTTCGAAAGGTACCACCTACATTCTTTAATACAGGGCCAAACTCATTTTAAAATTGTTAGCGGTTGTGTTTATATTACGGATTTGAATTCATGTCATTATTATAGTGACATTTTCATTATTATTGTGAATAATAACAATTATAAAGCTGTATTATATTTTAGTTTGTTTTTATAAGTGAGGACCTAGTAAGTGATATTAATAATGGCGTTTTGGCGGCCATTTGAAAAACAAATTTTTGGAGACCATTTGAGGACCAAGGAGGAGAAGAAGTGGTGGTACCACTAGAGTCTGCAGTTTTACAGAAACCAAACCTTAACCCTAAAAAGTAAATGGATCCATGACGGAACTGACACCTTCCTAGCTAGCCTATTATCAAACTTCAAGTGAAGCCATGATAATATATTAGCCTTGAAAACAGTTTTTTTAAATATCTCAGAAACTAAAGCACCTACAAAGTATTTGGTAATAACACGAATTATTGAAGAAAATATAGTCTACTACATTTGAAAACAGTGTATAAAAGACGATTCTCCATCAAAAAGTTAACATTTTTTAAAGTTTTTAATTGTCAAAAAACTGTCATTCGCATTAATGGATTTTGACCAAAATCTAATACGCTCGTAAGAGTATCGAACACTATTTTACCTATATATATATATATATATATATATATATATATATATATATATATATATATATATATACATATATATATATATATATATATATATATACATATATATATATATATATATATATATATATATATATATATAATCTACACACACGCAGACAGACATCACGACGATATTGCTAAGATAGGTCAAAATAACATCCAAATAACACATTTTTGGCGTTATCTTAGATCGTCGAAAATAATACCTTCTCTCTAGCCAATGCTACGCGGGCTGTGAAGGTAAAAATATCCAAAGGACAAGGCAAAACTTTTAAAAACACATTGTACGAGGAAAACTCAAGATATTATTTTTGATATGTATGCGCAACTCTCAGTAGAAAATTACGGAAATCGTTCCAGAATATACGAACGTATTACACATATTACAGGGGCAAGCTACAAAGTATATAGTACCTATCTATTAATGATATTATTATACGCATTAAGCAGCAACTTTTATTAAACGTTTTATTTTACTTGACTATATACTATAAATAGTTCCCAGTCCGGCCCATATTCTCTTTTATTTGTTTAGAATTCCTTAATGGGTTTCACACTTCAAATTTTATTATGGTTTTTTGGGCGGCTTTTTGAAATGAAAGGACTATACCATTAAGATTGCATTAACAGATTTTTGTTACTTTGTTACGTAACCAACTTGTTACATCACCGCCACGTTAAATGCCCCCCCCTCTATTACGTAACATTGCGACAATCCAGCTTTGCAATAATATATGCAACCAAGTGACATTAACTTTGTTACAGTATGACTGCCTATATAATATAACAACTATACTGCAACATGTTTTTATGTCATTTTCAGGATGAGAGGTCATTTCATCTCGGTTTGTTTATAAAATTGAAATAAATACCGTCAATTACATAATTAACTGTACAAATTTTAATACGTTGACATATGGACTTCGATTACAAATAAAATCTTTAGCCACATAGACGGAGAAAATTAACCAAAATTTTAGTGCAAGTAATAAAAAATTATACGATGCTGAAAACTGGTTGTGCGGTTGTGAAATACGAAATGAATTTTTTGCTTTATTTGTCTTATTATAAACCATCCACGAAGTGATCTTGCGTGGGTGGCAAAAGGAATGTGTGATATCAAGCATTTTAGTGAAAAGTTAAAGACACAAAGTAAGTCCTACTTATTTAAATAACCACGTAGAATTTTCAATGCTAGGCACCACTGATATTAGGTGCCAATTGAATAGTGCCTATAGGCAAAACATTACCGAACATAATGAAAATGTGGCAAAAAATAGACATATACTTAGTAGGTTAATAGACTGTTTAAAATTCTGTGGGATTTATGAAGTTGTTCTACGGGGCCATGATGAGTCTGAAACTGGTGCTAATCCAAGCACGTTGCGCATGTAAAAGAAGGGCGAATAGACTTTATCTATAAACAAATAAACTAAAAACTACACCAAGTAGCAGCTTGTTTGTAAAATGCTAAAATAAAATTGTTTAAGTAAGTTTTTTTTATCTCCTTTTCCATGCAATATAAATTTCTGCCCCCCCCCCCAATTTATAACGTCATCAGCCGCCACTGGTATCAAGTATTATATATATGTTACTAAGGGCGCATTTACACGGGTCGATTTCTGGCCGCACGGCTAAAATCGCCCGTATAAATGGGAAATCGTCTGCGGCGCATGCAACTAGATCGAATCTGCCAAAAGTTGGGTGCCTCTCGACTTTTGCCGCGCGACCGTAGGTCGCATGCGACGCGTGACTAAAATCCACCGTGTAAATGCTTCATTGTTAGGTTAGGCGACTCGCAGCCGCGTGATAGTCATTTCCGCCCTATTTTCTTTACTATTAAGAATAATGTGTCAATTATTTGGTATCTGAAAATGAAAACTAGAATTTGGATCTTCTGAGCTCCAACACTTAAAAGTTTGCTATGAAAAATCCACTGACAAACCCAAAATTCACGAATTTTTCCCATCCATGATCCCCAAATGATTAATTCATCAAGAATTGGTTCACGCACTGTTTGAATTCCACAGCATTTAAAACAGCTGTTCTCCCCAACATTTTCAACAAATATAAACTATTCCCTTGCGATTTTAGTCGCCCGTGTAAATGGGGTAGCGACGCGACTTGCCGCACTGCAAGTCGAGGCGACTTATCGCACGGCGAAAATCGACCCATGTAAATGCGCCCTAAGTTTGAATGGGTGCAAAAACTGAGTTTCCTTCTGTCCATGGTCCAAATTCAAGAGATTTTAACAATACATTATTTTCATAATACCACTTATTCAATAAATTATTTATTTCCAACATTGTAAAGCTGGCAAGCAAAATTCATATTATGAATAATAGTTTTACAAAAGTTTTTTGGGGCTTATATTTTATTATTTAAGTTAATGAGTTAAAGAGCTGAAGCTAACTGACCTAGTTTGAATGTGGAGTGCGTTTATATTATTTTATTCTGTAAAACACCAATTAGGCATAAATTTAAACTAATTTTGCCTGTTTGTGGATTACAATTTAAATTCATGTAGGTTTTGAGTGTAGTAAAAAGGATTACGTATTATGTCAGACTTTCGTAATTTAATAAAGTTTATTTTCACTATTAAAAATCAAATTTATTTTGCCCCATAGATATACAAAAATAATTAGATCTCGCTGCAAATAGAGGCGACGAAACGTGGGCCACAGATTTTGGGTACAAGTCGTTACCCCTAGGGGTCACTGTAGTGAACAAAAATAGTCTAAGCCACCACTCTTAGAGGTCGCGTTGAGAAAGCAGCCGAACTTCCCCATCGCATTCCCAAAAGTGTAAAATTATCAATAGTTTCATTCAAAATTATATTAGACTGGTAGGTAGTGTTGTCAGGTCTAGGGATTTATCCCGAATCTAGGGATTTTCGGTGTAAGGCAGAGATAAAGGGATTTTGTTGCAAAATCTAGGGAAAATTTAACAAAAACGATTTTTTCCAATTAAGTACCAAATATATTTTGTATTTCTTTAATGAATTTTGAGAAGTAAAATAAACAACAATCTTAATGTTTAAGAAGTTTGGACAAAAATGTGAAATATGTTAATGAATCTTTTATGTTGTCCATACTCTGTAATTTTAGGTTTGATATCGTGCGTTTGCCACATTAAAGTGGCACCTAACTTAAACAAAACCAAAATAAGAAACAAGTTTTCAATAGAAACAAAACACTAATAAAAAATCAAGATTGTTTTAGCCTTAATATTAATCAAGTCTTGATTAGCAAACTAATAACAAAATGTATACCCAAAAAAAAATAACTACCTATAATAATTAATCTACTTTAAATAAACTTTTGGTCCTTGGGGGGAAGAGGGGAAAAAATTTATAAATGAAATTGTCTGTCAATTAAGAACAAAAAATAAACGTGCAAGTAATTTTATAACACAGAAAATAAGTTTGGCCATACAAAGAGGAAATTCTGCAGCAGTTTTGGGGACTATCCCAGTAAATTCCGGTCTGGATGAAATAATTTTATTATTTTATCGAAGGATGTGAGGGTGTGGATTTTTACCTTTACTTTATTTTATTTGTATTTTTATTTGTATTTTTGTTTAATTTTTACATTGTTATTGTTAATTTAAAAAAAATATTAAACGCATATAGAGCTAGTAAACTAAGTGAATTATATAAAACAAAATAATGCTATAAACACAACACAATTGTGAGTTACAGACTAAACAAAGCGGGGAGAACTGTTGAGTGAACCCTAAGTTTAAATCTGACTTTTCTAGTAAATTACGTTAAAACAAAATTGCTAATTAATTTTACTGACTAGATTGTAATACAATAAACACAGTGTGTTTGACAAATAAAAAAAAATATATTTTATTGTATTTTAAACTAATGTATATTATTTGCATTTTTAATGGTGAAAATAAAATAATTCTAAATGATGGTTTGCAGAATGCAGGGCGCAATGGCACTTGCGGTATACAAATTAACGTAGGTATAGGGATTTTTCAAATATTATCTGAGGATGGTGCAAAATTTGACCTGGCAACACCTGGTAGGTATCTACCGCAGAAACGGTTACAAATTTCGACTCTCTACAACTCTTCTGAGTCTCTACAACGAGTATATAAAGTTATTTTTCACCGAAAAGTAAAGGGGAAATGTTTAAAGACCTATGCAACAGACGCCTTTTTTTGGAAACCCTTGCAATCCGTGCTCATGGTCCGTAAATAAACCGGTTGTCTGGTAACTCCCAGCCAATAAGAACTCGGCAGCCTATGACGCGGCAATATGCCTACTCCACGATCAATAAAGAGAGACCTATACGTTATATTATGAGAGAAATAAAGATAGATGCCATAAAAATACCAAAATTTATTAAAAAAATAAAAATTCCAACAGTTTTATAAATATCAGATTTAGGACACGATTATAAATACTTTTCCTAAGTTAATTCGACACTCTTGTTCATATTAATTTAACTTTTTTTGCCGAACACTGCAATATTGATTTTTTTTGTGGATAGGAGTAAATTAAAATGAGTTTTTTTTTGAAAAATTTTATCAAAAAAATTATAAGAAAGCAATTTGAAATGACTTTAAGTCAATGGCAGTAAGGGAACATTCATAAATTACATAACACAAGGATTTTTGATCCCCCCTTCTTAACGCATTTAAAGAAAGATTATAATAAAAATACATTGACTGTAACGCTAATATTCCTTCCCTCCTAGTTGAGCATTATACAGGGTGTTTCAAGTTGAGTGTCCACCATTGCTAACTTTTTTATTATTAAAGATAGAAAAAAGTTTAAATTGGCAAACTAATAGAATTTTTGATGCTCTTTAAGATGCTCAAATAAAAAAATCGAACATTGAGTTTTCGAGTTTTTTCAAAAAACAAAAATATAATTTAAAAAAATTCTACCAGTTTGCCAATTATAATTTTTTTATATTTTTAATAATAACAAAGTTAGCAATATTGTGGACTCTAACTTGGAACACGGTGGACTTTTAACTTGGAACACCCAGTATATAATTTAAGAATGGCCCTCATCAGTTTTGTTTTTAAATCATATTGCAAGTAACAAAAAACTAAACCTATCTAATTAAAGAATAGTTACAAAATAATTTTCTTTAACTTTTTTACTGTTTTTCGACTCTCATCAGTCCATGTATTATTCATTTTGCTTTTTGGTATTTATAAAATTTGATTCTTATACTTAATACAAATAAATTTACCAATTTATATGGAATAGAAACTTTGTCAAATATAAATTTAGTGGATCGCTTCACAATATTGATTTATAAAATTTAAAATTGACACCATGCAATTTTATGAACCATTTGTCCATTTTGTTAACAACTTCTTTCCATGATGGTGAAGGCTCAGTTAAGCCTCCAAAAGAAAGGCTTTGCACCCAAGATGGCATGGCATATGAATGCATGTTGATTTGTTAATTTTCATATATATATGCTTTCATGCTACAATCCTGCAATATAAACTAAACCATCTTTTTCTAAAATTTCTTTTAGTTAGTCTTAAATACCAATGCATGCCCATTCAAAAAACGCATCGGGTGACGCTACATTAAAAACCGGTGCAAATCCATGGCCTATCACGTGCGTTTTTTGAATCGGTTCATGGGCATGCATTGGTGGAAACAGGGTATAATACATTTATAGCAAGCACAGAACAGGTATAAATACTACGTACAAGACGACAAGACCCAAAATGTACAAAATTTCCTGGCAAAAGACGAAATTACGCTATATACAGCGTTTGACTGCTGCTCCTAGGAAAACTCTGACGTAGCTCTGACGTCACGGCCGTCATGATACCGAGTTTCCAGACAACCGGTTTATTTAAGAACCGTGATCCGTGCTGACGCCTGATGCAGTGCAGCCATTTGCAAAGAGCTGACCCTCTCCCAGCGCTATGTAAAATATCAACATTAGCGCAGGGAGGAAGGCTAATAATCTATTCCCGTCCCATCTCTCTGGCTTTAGCTTTATTTAAAATTCTATAACTTATAAAACATGAGGGATAAAGCGACGTCAATTTTTCATGAACGCTAAAATATATTGTCGCATGACATAAAACTGACCATTCATTCTTTAGAATTGGACAAATCGAACAAATTTCAAAATCTCCATAATTCCTCATATTGCAGTATCGTTTGGGAGAACATACAAAATAAAGTGGCGCAAATCCTTCCATATTTTCCAATAAAATGCTCCGTGGAATACTAAGTAAGCAGATTTAAATTCGTAGTCATAACTTAATATTCATAAAAACGGAGAGCTGCAAAAAAATGGAAAAATGTGCAGCTTCACCACGTGCCTATTAAAAACCGAACATTATTAAAAATTGTGACTGGCAATCTTTGACGCTATAACAAGTTTGATTGAAAATTTAGTTCTTAATTTTAATTTAAAAACTGCGTGTCGTTAGCTGCTGTGGTTCGTAAGATAAACTTTTTTTAGCATTTTTTAATATCTCAAAAACTGTGACTCTGACGAACTTTGACGTTATACTTAACGCAAGATTTCGGAAAATCCCCTTTCTAGAAGCATTTTCTATTACTTTTTGGCAAATGGTCAATTCCCCCTATTTCCAACCGGCTAAATCCCAATATCCCTGTTGCCACCTCGAAATATTGAAGATGGCGACCAACATGGCGGCCAAATTTTAAAGTGACGCTGTAAAGCCTAAATTGACACATGTGTACATTCAAAATATGTATCTATATAAATAAAAAATAATATCATATTAGTTTTTCTTTAAATGGGTGCAAAAGCCACCAAAAACCCCCCCACACCCCTCAAAATCTGAAAGTTTGAGGTTTTTCAAATTTTCTTAAAAACTAAACTTCTAAGAGAATAATTTATCATAGACTTATATATATCTCAATGGAGTTAGACTGATAACAAACTCTCCAGCGGATTCCGTTAATTAAAGTAATTTAAAAAAGTTGAAATTATACCCATATTTTTCTAATAAACTGATGTCTACAGGAAATCTAGAGTTATTTTATTATATTCAATAAAATTTCCTTTAAAATGATGTATAACATGATCGGATTGGTTTCATAATTAAAACTTTAGAGGCATCCGTAAATTAAATCAATTAAAAAAAAAAAACAGAAAATAAACCATTTTTGTTACAGGTTTTATCTATTTTTCTGAGAAACTAAGCTTAATATGAAAAAATTAATTCTATACTTTATAGTAGAATGTAAAATTTCCTTTACAACAATGTGAAACTCGGTAGGGTTATAACAAACTCTCCAGCGACCTCCGAAATTGGGGGTGATTTAAAAAATCATTAAAAAAACATGTTTTTTTACACGTTTTATCCAATTTACCTATCAAAAAATGTATTTTTTCCCATTTGCCGCACTGCGAAAGAAAGGGTATCAACATGGCGGTTTTAGACGCCATTTTGTCACATGATGTAAGCTTTAAGGCATACAAATTATCTAAATTTCAGGCGACTTTATTGAAATTCCTTTGATCATGCATTGCAAATGTCCTCTAATTTGCTGTAGTTGCTTTGTAGTTCTCCCTGCTTCCACCCATCTCCCCTCCTGCCATTCCCCCCACCCTATTCAAAAACCATATTCGCATAATTTTATCAAATACAGGGCGATTTCAAAAATTCTTTCTGCATACGCTGTCAGTTTTTTTTCCAACACCATTTTACTAGTTCCCCGCCCCCCCTCGTCTGTCCCTCTCTCCTCTCAGACCTCCTTAATTATTAGTAAGACGTATAGCTATAACTTTCACAAATATAAAGCGATTTCAAAAGTTCTTTCTGCGCACGCTTTAAGACTTTTTTCCAACATCATTTTACTAGTTTCCCCCTCCCTCTCCCTCTCATTTCCTCACCCTCCTTATTAGTAATAGTTGTAGCTATACCTTACACAAATATAGAGCGATTTAAAAAATTCTTTCTGCACATGCTTTAAGATTTTTTTCGACACCATTTTAATTAATGGTATTTGGGTTTTGTTTTTTGTGCACGGCCTACACCTGCAATACAGTTACTGTTATCAATGTACATGTTTCGGCCTCACAGGCTGAAACGGCTATACTGCAATCTGCAACGCGCTTTATTTGCATAAATTTCCTATTAAATTTTTTTTTAAATGCCAGGGGATCGATGAAAGCAATTCTTAAAAATGCAAAACGAAAACTAATTTCCGATAGGCCAATTTGTGCCAACAATATAGGAATTTTACCGGAGTTCGTGCTCCATCCTTTTTACCCAACTGCAACACGGAGAAAGGACCCTTCCTTCCTTGTTCTTCGATTGTTGAATGTATGTAAGTAAATATGTATGTTTGCGTCATGCTAGAGGCTAAACGGCTGAACCGATTTTGACAAAAAGGGTGTCGTTGAATTGTTACTGATCCCGAAGGTGCTTTGGGCTATATTTTTTTAAACAGGAATCAACAAGGCGGCTTCAGACGCCATTTTACTTAAGGTATACAAATTATCTAAATTTCAGGTGATTTTATTGAAATTCCTTTGATTACCCATTGCAAATGTCCTCTAATTTGCTGTAGTTACTTTGTAGTCCTCCCTGCTCCCACCCATCTCCCCTCCTGTCATTCATTCATAATTTTATCAAATATAGAGCGATTTCAAAAATTCTTTCTGCATACGCTTTCAGATTTTTTTTCCAACACCATTTTACTAGTTCCACCCCCGCCTCTCTCTCTCTCCTCCCAGCCATCCTTATTAGTTTTATTTATAGCTATAACTTTCACAAATATAAAGCGATTTCAAAAGTTCTTTTTGCACGCTTGAAGTCTTTTTTCCGACATCATTTTACTAGTTTCCCCCTTTCTCTCTTATCCCCTCCCTCCTTATTAGTAATAGTTGTAGCTATACCTTTCACAAATATAGAGCGATTTCAAAAGTTATAAGGCTGAATAAGAATGAAACTGTAAATTTGGCAGTTGGGTGATTTTTTCTTAAAAAATTTTTTTATGTAAAAATAAATATTTTAATTTAAAATAATTACAACGTGTTTAGAGCATAAAAGGGTATGTGCATTGGCGTAGCTAGGGGGGGGACAGGGGGGGCCTGGCCCCCCCCTGATGTCCCTCAGGCCCCCCCCTAAGATATTTTAGGCCTCCCCTACCGACTACTAATAAAAGAACATGACGCTGAAAATACATACTTTTCTATTACTATTCGGGAAATATTCAAATAAAATAGATGCATTAAAATTTAAAATCATTCAGATAATGTTTACATTTCAGGAAAAAGCCCTTGTCTTGCGGAATTAGCCCTTTTCTGCACTTATGCAATTTTCCGAAAATATTTTTTAAATTTAAACATAATTATGCATATTGAATATTTCATACATATTGGCGACATCTTGTAAAATATTATAGAAGTGTAAGTTAAATTTCGCATTTAATAAAGACAGCGACCTTTGCCCCTCTGTTTCCGAAATCGGGTTGTAGATGTCGTAAGGTTATAAAAGACCTTTTTAAACTGTTTTTCTAAAATAAATATAATTATCTTTTTAGTTTTTTTGAGGTTAGCGTTCAATGTCTTATGGAAATTTTCCGATTTTGGTGACAATTTCATAACCATTTTCATATTAAGTTTTCCCACGTCTACTCTAAGAGCAGAAATGACCGTTTTAAAGAATTGTATTTTTCGGTTAAATCAAACTGTTGGTCATGATTCTATCAAACAACATATAGCAGAAAACACCTATCCAAACCTCTACCAACTTTTTAAAGTTGCGAGTATTCTTCCAATTTCAAGTGCAACTTGCGAGAGGTCTTTCTCTGCCGTGAGAAGAGTTTTTAATTGGCTTAGAACAACTATGACTCAAGAGAGACACTCAGGTTTGTCATTGTTATTCATAGAAAAAGATGTTGAGGTCGACTTAGACAGTGTGGTAGACGCTTTCAGTCAGCGACGTAGAAAACTTTCTTTGTAGAATTGCTGAATCACATACTTCCAGTGTATACATATAAATAAGTTGGTAAATGTATTATTAAATTTGTTATATTAAAATATTAGAACATTTAATGCGCGCATTTTTTTTTATTCATTACACACTTTGCACGACTCTTTAAAACCTATGTTTGCTTTTTGTTCAAGATAGACCGGGCCACGGTCCCCCCTGAAAAGCAAGGCTAGCTACGCCAATGGGTATGTGTTCACCAAATTTTGTGAAAAACAAAAAAAAATGGTGGGAGATAAAAATAAGAAAATCTAGGTTTAGTACAAAAGTGGTTTATACAAAAGTTGTAGAACTTTTTTTAATAGGAGGTCCAGTTTCACTGAAACCCGTAAAAAACATTAGGGCCTGTCCTTAAATTACGTAACGCTCTAGGGGGGAGGGGGGGTTTGGTCCAGCGTTACACTCAATGTTTTTTTGAAAAAAACGTTACGAGGGGAGGGGGGTCCGAAATCCTGAATTTTTGCGTTACGTAATTTAAGGACGTTCCCTTATCCACCACTAAAAGTTCACCCCATTTCACCCTAATAATTGAGATCAAGTTTAATTTATTTTTCCTGTTGGCTGCAATATAGTTTCTTTGATTTCCAATAGTTTTAATGTTAAACAAAAAGTGAAATTAAAGTAATGAAAATAAGAAAAAAGTTTTTCTGTCTTCGGCCGGGACTCGAACCCGGAACCTCTTGCTCTGTACGCAAACGTTCTAAGCATTGAACTACCGAAGACCACACACAATTTTTCGGAAAACTTCCATTTATGCAGGTGCGCGAGAAATTCTCATGGTATTAACTCGACCAAGTCATCCAACTGATCTCTATAATCTTTCTTTCCCACTATCAAAGGTATGATAACTCAAATTAGACGTAAAGAATCAACGTCTGAAAGCATGAGATCACCTTTTCGTGTGTTAAAATTTCTGATCGCAATGCATGTCTTCTTATTTTTCTTTCTTTAATTTCACTTGTTGTTTATAGTTTTAGGTCCTTGCATTATTTGCAATTTGGTATTTGATAGTTTTAATATTGTTATTAATTTGTTCCCTTTCAAAAACTTCCTCTTTGAACTGGTCTAAGAGATCATATGCAATTTCTGATATTTTTAAAATTTATGCTTCTCTCTGATTGGCTTAAAATTGCTAAACGGTATGCAAAAAAGCTTCCGTATATGTCTCCGGAATTTTTTATAATTTTCTCCGTATCAGCCGTTTTAAATATTCCGGTAGCATACGTAACCACATTAATAAATCCATGCGACTCAGGTTTTAATGTTTGTTGAAACAATAAAAATTAATGGATACCGGGATTATGTGCATAAATACAGTTATTAATATTTAGCAAATTCTGTAACTAAAAAAAAATAATTATATTTATGATTGGTATACTCTAGAAAGTATGGAGGTCATTGGTTCTACTCGATGTTATGCTTTTCAATATTTTTTTTTAGTTTTTACCTAGCCCGCGTAGCAATGGCTAGAGAAGGTATTATTTTCGACGACAAAATTTTTTATGTGTTATTTGTGTGTATTTTGACCTATCTTAACAATATCGTTGTAATGTCTGTGTGTGTGTGTGTGTGTGTGTGTGATTTTTATAAAATTATCAGGTAAAATAGTGTGTTCGACACTCTAACTAGCTGATTAGATTTTGGTCAAAATCTATCAATGCTAATGATGAGTTTCTTGTACTTCGTAAGAGCTTTAGTTTCTGAGATATTTACAAAAAACTGTTTCCAAGGCTGATATATCATGGCTTCACTTGAAGTGTGCTAACAGGCTAGCTAGGAAGGTATCAGATCCGTCATGGATCTATTTATTTTTGTTTTGTTTTTTGATCTTTTGTTGTGGCCAGGGTCACAATCAGATACATGGGAGGGAAATAGATAGGTGTTCGACGAGTGCCCAACTGAATTTTAAGGTGACACCATGGATCTTAATGGTAATAAATGGGCGATTATAAAAAATATGCCTAACAGAGTTTAGATTACTTGAAAAAAGTAGTGGAGTATAACTACTTCCTTAAAAAGTACTACTTGTTTGTTTACTTTTTAGAAAAGTAGTTAAATTACCAACTACCAGCAGTTAGTAGTTAAATATTTAACTATTTTTTTTATTACAAGTCATATCTAGGTAGTCAATTTAAGTTGTCAGTCACACCCTCTCGTATCTCTGGTCACACCCGAAAACAGCAGTGTTTGCTTTTCTCGGGGACCACGGCAGCATTTGACTTTTATTTTTATTCTGCATAAAATAATCGCAAAAAGTACTACAAAAAGTAGCTACATGGTTTTGACTACTTTTAGTAATTTAACAACTTTTGAGGAATTTGATTACGTTTAAAAATATTTCACTACTAGTAGTTAAATATTTTTAAAAATAAACAAATTCCGCAAAAGTTGTTAAGACTACTACAAGTTAAATATTTTTAAAAGTAATTAAACTCTACAAAAGAAGTTAAATTACTAAAAGTAGGTAAAACCAAGTAGTTAACTACTTTTTGAAGTACTTTTTGCGATTATTTTATGCAGAATAAAAATAATTAATTATAACTGCTAGGAGAAAAAAAGTAATCAGAGCAGAACTACTTTTATTGAAAAATTAGTTAAATACTTTTGCTGTTAACTACTGCCCCTGATGCCTAGATTGCCACATTATAAATTTCAAATTTTAAGACAAAGTTATTAAAAAATTCGGAATTCAAAAAATTCGCCATATCTTTGTGGTTAGGGCAGATATTTCAATTCTATTAAAACTTTTTCACAGAAAGTTAATTCATTAAAATGACAAATTTTTGTGGACCCAAGGTAAAGCAAAAAAATTTATTAAAAAAATCTAGATCCGAGAAGTTTTAACAAAATTGAAACATCTGTACTAATAACAAACATATGTGACAAATATTTAGAATTGCAAATTTTAAATTCCTTCCTTGTAGCTCCAAAACTACGAAGACTGGAAAAATATTTTACCATATATTTTTAGCTACAAATAATGCAAGGACCTAAAACTATAAACAACAAGTGAAAATAAAGAAAGAAAAATAGGAAAAAAGTGTTCTGTCTTCGGCCGGGCTCGAACCCGGAATCTCTTACTCTGTACGCAAAAGCTCTTTACATTAAGTCACCAAAGACCATACTTAAATTTTCGGAAAACTTCTATCTATGCATGTGTGTGGTGTCCCAATACAAGAACGAGAAACTTTCAGGGAATTATCTCGACCAAGCCATCCAACTGAGCTCTATAATTCTTCCTCCCCACCGTCAAAGGTATGGAAACGTACAGAGCGGCCGAAGACAGAAAACTTTTTTCTTATTTTTCTTTCTTTAATTTCACTTGTTGTTTATATATATTTAGGTCTTGAAATTTGAAATCCCCAGGTCTCTATCTTAATAAAAACTGAGTTTGCCATTTAATAACATAAAAAATCGGACAAACTGTACACTGATCCCAACTAACATTTATAGTAGCGACTACATGTTCTAAAGGCTTTGCTACTTTCTTATAGTAGAAATGTGGTGATCCCAACCAAAATTTGTTACTTTTTAGTTCTAACAACTATTTAGTATCAGGAAATAGTAGATGTTTCGTAAAAACGACCCTCTAAACTACTTCATAGGATTGTTTCTTGATAGTCGATTCTGATAGTCTTCTCTACCACAATAGGACGTTGCTAAAGTTTTACTTTCTTTTTAGTCGTTATTTCGTAGTCGCCCTGACTTTTATATCCTACTTAATTACCACTAGAAAGTTAAGCTTCATTGGAGTCCCAAACAAGTGTATCCGACAACTACATTATAACTTTAATTTTTACCACAAAAGTTTGTGTCATCATAGTAACATCTGATGTAACAATGTAGACAAAATAACTTTTTGGATCAACTTTAAAGCCGCAACTACTTTCAAGTAACATTTTCGACTATCAGGGAATATAGTTTGGGACGCCATGTTTTTATGTAAGAAAGAAAATTTAATATTTTTGTTGTCGTTTTATGAGCTCATATTAAAGAGCCATACTATTTTATAAACAAATTAGTTGAAGCTTACCAAAAATGCTCTTCTTAAGCACCATTTGTTGGAGTTAACTGTCGATTATGAAAACATAACCTCCAAAATCACAACACAAAAATTCCATCAGCTACCAGAAAACGGCTCAATTTTACGGGCGCACCGGTTTTTTGCAATATATATAATGCATGTTATACAAAACACTTTGCGTCGCACTCAAATTTTGATCCTCTGCTCGTAAATTCTCACACTTTTGGATAACATAGTTCATATTATAACCATAACCAAACAAAGAAACTAAGCGAGTCTGTTTACTGTTGTGTCCACCATATTGTGTAACAATTCTACCAAAAAGAAACGATTATATTATTTGCAACTACATCGCAACTTTTATGCCATTACGGAAAAAAAACAGCCTCTACGACGTAGTAGATACCTGGCTACGACGTAGTAGTGTAGTTGTTACTACAGTGACTTAAAGCACTTGGCCAAGTAGTTATAACCAGAAATTGGTTCCCCACTTAGGGAATTATAACGTCGCTGTATGGTATACTGAGACGTAGCGGGAGTACGTTGCGGTTACTTTTAAGAAATTCTTTCTAGTTGGGGTTTCGTCGTTACAACTTTAATTGTTTGTTGGGATGGTTCCACGAAATTGTGTTGTGCCGTTAGGCATATTAGAGTGTAGGAAGAGACAGACGCACGCGGCGGACGGGTTTTAATTATGAGACACCTTATATTATCACCGAACATCCATTAAACGTTCAGGAAGTCATTAATGCTAAAAGGCTAATATGGCGCGGCTTATTAAGTCGCTTTATCAGCGCCAGCGACCCCATCTATAGCTTAAGAGCCCTACTATTAGATAATTTTTCTTCCAATCCAACTTTAAAAGACTGGAATTCAGTAAAAAAAACAAGTTACCATTAGTATTCATGGACTGACTTTTCTTGTGTTGATATATTGAATTATTTTTACTTGTGCTGAAACTTTGGACATTTGAATAAACACTGTATTCTATTTTGAGAGTTTAAATCAAACTATATTTTTTTAGTAAATAAAAAAGTTAGGGATTGAAAATTTCTAAGTCTGACAAAGTGCTTACCTGAACTCCGACATAGTTTTGACCTGAATTCCGTCATATGATAAAATGGATGCTAAAACAATTTATAACAAATACAACTAACTTTTATTGCACAAATGAACTTTGCTTACATAAATTCATCAAATATTTTTAGGACGACCTCAGTACGCACACGAAAAAATATAGAATTTTTATTTGTTCATACCAGATGTGAAAGCCTAATGGGTTAAAAAACCTAATTACCAAATTTTCTGGTAATATATGTCTGTCTGTCGGTAAACTGTTCTAGGATGATCTATCTGTCTGGTTGTAACATAACTAAATATTCGCTTAACCTATATAACTGTGGTATTCGTAATGATAGTTAATAATTTTTAGTGGAGTGGAGCCTTGTAAGGTATTTATTTCTTACAGTAAACGGAATATTTGGAGCAAACATTTCTGGATTCTTCGTTAGATATGAAAAGGGGACAGCCTCCTTCATAATCCAGCAAATGTGAAAAAACACAATCTGAAAGCCGTCATTGTCGTAACCTGAATTCCGACAAAACATATGACGGAATTTGAAATTTAAAATTTTTTATTTTTTGTAGTATTATCATCTTACATCTTTTGTCTTTAGGTAGTTATTTATATGGAAAAAACTGAACTTTAAAAAAATTGTAGCCCACTAGAACTCCTTCACCCTTATTTTTTACAAAAATAAAACAATCGGAAAGCCGTCATAGCCGCATATCCTGAATTCCGACACCTTGAATTTAAAAGACATTTTCAGAGAATATAGCTCAAAAAGCCTGTGACGGAATTCGAGATTTAGAAAATATGATCTAATGTGATTCTGATTTAGATGTATTTTTCGCTTTTTGATAATTGTAGGGATGGAAAGACTTATTTGAATAAACATTGTTTGTGTTGAGAATTTTTTCACTCCTGTCGGATTTCCGGCTTAATGGTTTTTTGTAACCCAAACCCCGCTACCCCCATTTTATTGAAAATAATCGAAAAAAAGAACAACGTTGGTTAAAAACTTATCTACAAAGATTGGTTTAGTAAAAAATATAAATATATTAGGTAATAATATGATAAATTACCTAAAATCTTAGATTAAATAAGTACGTGCAAGTGGCTTACTTTATAATAAAATGCGACGTTCCGCCTTGACATTTGAAGCATGACTAAAGGAATTTTTTGCACGCAGCATCTCTTTAACACTCGCGGCTACAGACTAAAATGCACTCGGGCTCCTTCGATTTCGAGGTTATGTTTTAATTGTTTTGTTTTTGTTTAAATTGCCTGGAGCATGGAATAAATAAATTTCTTCGATGGTGGAAGTGTTTGAAGTCCTTTCGAGTTTTAAAAATTAGTATTAAAAATATTTGTCGTGTCGTTAGTTCTGTCAAATTTAGTTCAAAATAGCGCTAGTAACGAAATAGGGTATCTTTCTAACATATTTTTTCAAAAAAAAAACTTCCCTGACTTCTTTCGCGGGATCCTAGCGGGTGTGAAATAAAACCGAACCGAACCGAACTTAACCGAATCGAATTATCGGTTTAGGTCGGTTTGGTTTCACAACCTCTGGGATGCCGGTTCGGATCAGTTCCGTTCCGTTCGGTTCGGTTTTCTTTCACACCCGCTAGGATCCCGCGAAAGAAGCCAGGGAAGTTTTTTTTTTTGAAAAAATATGTTAGAAAGACACCCTATTTCGTTACTAGCGCTATTTTGAACTAAATTTGACCGAACTAACGACACGACAAATATTTTTAATACTAATTTTTAAAACTCGAAAGGACTTCAAACACTTCCACCATCGAAGAAATTTATTTATTCCATGCTTCCAGGCTATTTAAACAAAAACAAAACAATTAAAACATAACCTCGAAATCGAAAGAGCCAGAGTGCATTTTAGTCTGTAGCCGCGAGTCTCTTTAACCAATACAGCTAAAGTTTGCGCACAGTGTTGCCAGATATATAGGAGAACAGATAAAGTATTTTTTATTAGCTTAATAATTCAAAACATTTCCAAAAAGTCACGGAATTCAGGTGGGTGTCGGAATTCAGGTTAAATTGAGATTTAGCGCCTGCGCACTCGGGAATGATCGCAGAGGAAAAAGTCGGGTTTCAAAAAAGGTATTTACGAAAATTGAGCCTGTTACTAAAATAGACCGGTGGCGGTATACTGTTGACTAATAGGAATGGCCTGTATTTTTAGTCAATTTAGACCAACACAGCTTATCTACTAACATATCAAACAAAACCAATTTAAGATATCTACTCTTGAAAAAATAAAGAACACTTTGAAGGAAATGCATGTGGTGGTGTATTATCTTAGACATTAAAAAATCATATTCTATTTAAAGCCCTGAGTTACGGCTTTGTCGTGTCGAGTAATTTGTAATAAAAGCTTGTAAGTGAGTTTTTAAAAGGGCCCGACATGGCTCCCTACTTAAAAATCTTTGAGCACAAATTGACAGGAACCAAATTTTGTTATCGTGTAAAAGCCACTCAAGTTAATGCTCGAAATCCTCAGCAGACCTCATACCAACGAAACAAATTATTTTAAAATGTTTTATGACTAATTAAGATAGAAGAAGTCTGAGTAACTGATTTTTTCTGCTTAGACTAGGCAGCGCTATCAAAACGGACGGGCCACTTTGTTAACGTCACATCGGGGGCTGATTTTTTTTTGATGGTCACGTCACGTCACAGCTGATTTACTTTAAAAAATTGAAGTTGGAATGACGGTTCATGAATATTTGCCAAATATTCATGAAACGTCATTCCAACTTCAATATTTTAAATAAGACAATCAGCTTTGTCGTAACGTGACCACCAAAAAAAAATCAGCCCCGGATGTGACGTCAACAAAGTGGAGGATCGTGGCCCGTCCGTTTTGATAGCCCTGATATTATATATATCCAAATATGTCAACATACAGGGACTCTAGACCAGGTTACTGCACTGATATTGTCACATTGACGTACCTATACTGCTGAAAATCCTAAAAAATCAATTTAACACGTGTTTGACGCTCTGGATCCTATGTTAGGTGGCAGCAATGTTGTTTTGGTTTTGCCCTGTTGGCATCACTGAAATAGAAGTAGCGCGCCATTTTTTGACAAGTTTGCTAGGGTTTGTCAGTTTGGACCAAGGTTGCTTACAGAATTGGATCAGTCATGTGAGCTTAAGTGGACGACTGTAGCTGCGTCATCCGGTTTCCATAAAACAAATGGTTTAAGGTAACCGGGTGACGATTTTTTAATCTGATTACAGTTGTAACCTGTGTAAACACGTAAAGACTGGGTTTGGCCCTAAGCCTGCCATTGTTCTGTGAGAATCAGCTGATAGTTCTAGTATTTTTTGGAGTTTACTTTTTTCGTTGTTGTAACTGTACGTATCTTTATTTTTGAGACACCTTTTTACAACTTTTTTTCGTTGGCCTATGCTATTTGTTATGGTAAACAGCTGATAACTGTCAAAAAGTTGTTCTAAAAAATTATGATATGGAGATTAATTTTTACGGATTTTATCAATTTTGTATTCTGCCAAATTGTACCAATCAGTGTTGCCACCAGAAATAGGATCCATACGTCAAATCGCTGATAATGACACAGTTTTTCCAGGGACTGATATACTGTTCAGTCCTTGGTTCTCATTTGATTTTTTCTCCAAAATAATTTTGCTTTTTATTTGGCTTTTAATGCCCTCTTTGCCGGAAATGAAGACATCGTAATAATAAATCAACAACTTTATTAAGTTTAATAAAAAGTCCAAAATAAGCCAATTCATTTTTGTTTTAGGGAAAAAACAAGAGAAAAAATGTCTGTTATTATTTTTAAAAGAAGCTGCATAAATTTAAAAAAGCATTTATTTATGTCTGTGCGCCGAAATTTGCGTAGCCCTAATTTGCATTGATTGATGGTGTGGCTGGGGAATGATGAGATGACGAAAACTTCACGCTTACAATCTTTTATATTTATATTTTAGCGAGGCATTAGATTGTAGGCCACTTTTTGCTTTGTCAGAATTCGAAGCCCACTTACAGAATCAAAGTGGAGCAGATTAAATGTAGAACGTAGTCAACGATTATAAACACACAGGATTGCTTATTAGCTCGAATCTTTCAGCGGTAGGCGGCGCCTTCCTTACGTCACTAGTGGACCTCTTCTCAGCGCGCTTCATTTAATACACATTGCAATCGTGAGATTTTCCCGCTTTTTTCTTGCTTATTTGCAAACAAATTTTTTATTCGTGATAGTAAATATAATCGTTTGCTCTGAGAGCTGAATTTTCCTACCAGACGATATAATGGAGTTTCTTTTTTAAATAGTTGAAAGTTTTAGAATAGAAGTAGGATTTTTTCTAAAAGTTTAATCAATTTAAATCATTAGATGTATAATTAATTGTTTTTGTTGTGGATATAATAAAATACACTTATAATATGTAGTAACAAAAAGGTTTTTATTTGATATTTCAGATCTAAAATTGCAATATTTATTATATTATTATATCAAAAACCAGTCAGTTTTTGGAGAAAACAGCCAAATAAGATGTGTTTTTCAACTTCTTATGCTTTAAATCAATAGATTTTTATAAGTTTTTTTTCAAATGATTTACATTGTTTGTGTTATTTGTTTTTATCCCACCCAGCGCCCGTTTTCACTCCTTCTCCTGTAACATGTTTCTGAAAACTTCTATAAAGAGACTAAAAAACTTAAGAAAAAAACTGAAACTAAACTTGGAGAAACTGTCTACAAAATAAACTTTCCAATAATCAGTTTAATAAAAGAAGTACGTTTGCGGCACAATTACCAATTTTCTTTAATGTGATTAATTTAATGAAAAAGAGTTTCCAAAAATCAAAAAAAAATTAAAAGTTTATATAAATATAATAATATAAAAGTATATATATTGATATTTCTACACTGAAAGAGGGAACACAAAGCTTTTATTTCAACAATAAATTAATGTGCTTTCTTTATATCATAAAGGTTTATCATAACAAAAATATTTCATGTAAAAAAAAAGCCAAGTACGCGAAAGTGGTATTCCGTAAAAAGAATTGAGATAAAAGTAAAGCCAAGTTCTACAATACAAATTTCAAAATGAATGGTTCTTACTAGTTTGAAAATGTTTTTTTAAACTTTGCTATTCCATCCAAACTTCTTTACGTTCAATTTCCTAAGAGTCATTTGCAGCCGTAAGTGAGTGACAATTTTGACGTTTGTTGAAACTCGTAACTACTTCAGTACTTTTGAGAATTCTATAAAACTAAACATAAAGGGATTGTTAACTCCATGGAGATCTACGACTGTGAAAAGTTTGAGATTTGTAGCTCATTCTGAAGTAGAGTTTTAGATAGGTCAAATATCGGCTGAAATGTTTCAAGAAAAGATGGTACGGCGCGTGAACTTGGCGAGGCACTGCCGTGCCCTCAGATTTACCTCCTAAATAGTCAACCACACACACGTCAAATAAATGAAAAAACGCAAAAAAACGGAGGTAAAAACGTCAAAAACACCTTAAAATCACACGAACTCTCAATACAAACAAAGCAACTGTTCCGCTGGTGACGTAAGCAGACACTGTTCGTCTCGCTGAGCGACGCTAACATAGAGTTAAATGGAAATAAGCAATCCTGTGTGTTTATAATCGTTGGAACGTAGTGACTTTGATCATGGCAAGTGACAGACAGTCTTCTCGCCATTAATCGGTTACAACTTAAACGTATTAACCTATCATCACGAAACACATCACCACGGACTCCAGAGAAGCGTACCCACCAAAAAAATCAATAATATGTGGCTAGCTTGCTTCAGTGTACGGCGAAAAGAGTTTAATTAAATTGAACAAGAGAGTGGATTTAACTTAGGATAAGTATTTATAATCGTGTCCTGAATCTGATATTTATAAAATTATTGGAATTTTTATAATAAATTTTCAAGTTATTTAATTTTTTATTAAATTTTGGTATTTTTCCGGCTTTTAAATAGATCTATCTTTTTTTTTTCTCATAATATAACGTACACCCGATTTCTTTACAGACCGCGTGTCTTACTAAGTAAGCTTAGTTCGACTTTTGGCCACCATACTTGGCAAATAGCACGTAGTGAGTGCAGTGGCGGTTTTTCCATAAGTGCACATGTACACGTACACTCCCAAATTTTACTTAAAAAATATTAAACTTTGATCATTCCTTAATTTAATTCATAATTACCCCAAAAGGAATTCACTAAACACTGGAATATTATCTAGAAATTAATACCTGGTATGTATGTGTTTGTATTCGTGTTCAAACCAGTCTGTTAGTTCGAATCTATCTTTACTTTTATCGTTGTACTCTCAATCAAACAACGCTTTTATTTACTGGAACCAAATTCTATGCACCGTGTGTTATGTCGCATGCTAATTACAAAATATATAGAAAGAGAGGACGACATGTCCCAATAGAATTTTACAGCCGCCCGCACCCCCGTGATGCCCCCTGCGTTCGCGGTTCGCGTTGCATGTTAGAGCAGCTCACGGGCACTTTTAATTCGTGCGCTTAGTAGTTAATTATGTGCAACGATCACTTTTCCAAGTATCGAGTAGATACTGATACTTCCTATTCGAGTATCAGATATTTTGTATTCGGTACTAAGTAATCATTATATTATCGGTAAATCCAATAAATGCAGAGTAGAGTTGAAACTTTAAGTATGCAAAAAATAAAAATATTGATGTTTTACATGTTTGTAGCTTTTTTATTACGAAAATGTAGATATATTAATCTGGGGAATTTTGCTCAAAATCTGGCAACTTTTCAAATAGATTCTGGGGAAAATACATTCCTGAGCCTGGCAACAATGCGCCAGATAAGCCGCCCCGCTAGACATAACACATCAACAGCTATTGAATCAAATAATCGAATATTTAAGTAAATAAATATCGGTCCAAATGATTACAAGTACTCCAAACTCGTTACTCATACGGCCGATGCCGATACGATTGATACGAAAGTAACACTTCGGCGTCGGTCCCATTCGGGATTCGAGTAAGTCATTTGGCGTCGAAGGATTTGATTACTTTGAATCCGTCCATGTATCAGATATTAAAGTATCGAGTAAATAGTATTTGCATACCACTAGCGCTTAGACAACTTAGCATTATCGGTCGGGCGCGGGCGGTTTGTTTTGATTTCGACGATTTGGTTTTTACGACAATGGCGGAAGTTTCTAATCTTGATAGCATTAGCGTGCAATATTTAAAAAGACAATTAAATTTTCATCTTTGCCAATAGAAGAGAAAGAGAAACTAGGTGTGATACATTTATTATTTATTCATAAAAACAATAAGAATAGGGAGGTAACTACTAATATCTAACTCAATATCTCATTTTTTAATTATTTGCTCTAAATTATATGATATGACGACACACTCAAAGGCCCAAAAAGTTAGCGTAAACTCAAAAAAAAATTTCGCCTACGCCGCAATTTTTTTTTTGTTGGTGTTCACCCCCAAAACTTTTTATCACGCGCCGCCACTGACTGAGTGGCAAGCTTAGTTAGATTATGGTCTCATAATTCCTTCTTAAGCATCTTAAGATCTTGCGAAGCTACATTTCCATTTATGTCTGATTCTGTGGTAGCCCTCGGGAATTATTAATATCTGAGGGCGAGGCATCGATCTTACAAAGAATAAATTATTCTCCATTCTCCGTGGAAAGATTAATGGAAAGCAGTTTTCCATGACAGTGCAATGTTGGACTAGCGATTTTTAAACATTTACTCTCGACCTTCTCGGCGTACAGAATGCACACACTCGCACACAGACGTATATATGGGGAGAAGAAGGAGATTTAGAGCTATTGCTTACTTACCCCATAAAAATAAAAGCTGCCCCCCCCCCCCCTGAAGTCCCTCAGGCCCCCCTAAGATATTTTAGGCCTCCCCTACCGACTACTAGTAAAAGAACATGACGCTGAAAATACATACTTTTCTATTATTATTCGGGAAATATTCAAATAAAATAGGTGCATTAAAATTTAAAATCATTCAGATAATGTTTACATTTCAGGAAAAAGCCCTTGTCTTGCGGAATTAGGCTTTTTCTCTTTAAATTATCGGTAACTTTTCTGCACTTATGCAATTTCCCGAAAATATTTTTTAAATTTAAACATAATTATGCATATTGAATATTTCATACATATTGGCGACATCTTGTATAATACTATAGAAGTGTAAGTTAAATTTCGCATTTAATAAAGACAGCGACCTTTGCCCCTCTGTTTCCGAAATCGGGTTGTAGATGTCGTAAGGTTATACAAGACCTTTTTAAACTGTTTTTCTAAAATAAATATAATAATTTTTTTAGTTTTTTTGAGGTTAGCGTTTAGTGTCTTATGAAAATTTTCCGATTTTGGTGACAATTTCATAACCATTTTCATATTAAGTTTTCCCACGTCGTTAAATGGAATAAATTCGTCGAGCAATACCGGGAAATTTTTAATATTAATACTTCTACTCTAAGAGCAGAAATGACCGTTTTAAAGAATTGTATTTTTCGGTTAAATCAAACTGTTGGTCATGATTCTATCAAACAACATATAGCAGAAAACAACTATCCAAACCTCTACCAACTTTTTAAAGTTGCGAGTATTCTTCCAATTTCAAGTGCAACTTGCGAGAGGTCTTTCTCTGCCATGAGGAGAGTTTTTAATTGGCTTAGAACAACTATGACTCAAGAGAGACACTCAGGTTTGTCATTGTTATTCATAGAAAAAGATGTTGAGGTCGACTTAGACAGTGTGGTAGACGCTTTCAGTCAGCGACGTAGAAAACTTTCTTTGTAGAATTGCTGAATTACATACTTCCTGTGTATACATATAAATAAGTTGGTAAATGTATTATTAAATTTGTTATATTAAAATATTAGAACATTTAATGCGCGTACTTTTTTTTTTATTCATTGCACACTTTGCACGACTCTTTAAAACCTATGTTTGCTTTTTGTTCAAGATAGATCGGGGCCACGGCCCCCCCTGAAAAGCAAGGCTAGCTACGTCAATGACTGCGCTAGATATTTTTGTACAGTTTTATATTCTGTATGCCTATAATAAACACTAAGTACCTATTAACATAATTAATATCTAATTTTTGCACAAAATGAAAACTCTAAAAAAATTACTAAAAACGTACAAAATTTCAACATACAACAGCACTGCCCCCGTTAGTTAAAAGGCTGCAATTAATTTTTTTTTGAATTTAGGTTTTTGGTCTCGACGGATTTTCCATCATGTCCTATGTAATAAAATTTAAAAAAAAAGTTAAAAGAAAAACAAGTAGCAGTAACTGTAGTACTGCCTTATAAACAATTAAAACTTTGAAGTCGTTTTTTTTCCGTATCACACTTTCGTCACTTGCGCCCTTTTAACTACCGGGGGCAGAGCGTCGTATGCTAATTTTTCATATGGTAACGACTTTTTTAATAATGAACTTGATGTTGCAATTTTATCTATGATCTCCTTAATTTGAATTGGACGCAATACCGATTTTTCAATCGGTTAATCGATTTCTTAGATTTTTTATCTATTTTAGCACCAAAAATGATATTTCGCAACTAAGATATGAGATAGTGACAAGGCCGTACCGAAGGGGGAGATCAGTGGGATCAATAACCGATTTTAAGGATAAAAAATTACCACCATATTCCCACATATTTGCAATTAAAAGTTCAACGGACATCAAAGGATTGTTTTGAGTGTAGCCGAGCCGGTCACGTGACTTTACCCAATGCAAAATAATAAAGGGGGTAGCGGCCGATAGAATACACTGCAGTCCAACATTTTTTCGTGTCCGTCATACCAACAATCTACAAAGAATCTACTAAGACCAGTAATTTTAAATGTGTAAACTTTAGCAAGCTAACTTTACTTTACCTTTTCATTAAACGTAGAAACATTAAATCAAAAAAGTCCATTTTAATTCAGATTAAGCTCACTTGGTCCTGCATAAAAAGCCAGCTTTCACTAAAAAAGGGTGAAGGGCGCGGGCAATTTATTTAAAGAGAGTAGGACTCATTTCGGCCTTAAGCTCCAAAGCGCAAAATTTAAAACGAAATTAATCCCGAGAAGAAAAGAAATGAAAAAGTGCAGTTACTAACGCTCAGATTTTCCCTTAATTTTTGCGCATTTTACCATTTGTTTGGGAACTCTTAAAGCGCTTTAAAGGACCTTTTTATCTGCCGTTTAAAAACTGCCGAAATGGTAAACTTTAAAAATGATAAAAAAGAAGGACTCAGAGCCATTTGAATGCATTATTATTTCACCTTCTCTCACGCGTGCGTTAGTATTAGTTATTTTTAAACACACTTCCCCATGACTTGACAAATTGTCATAAATTTAAGGTTATGCGGGTATATTGTACACTGCGCAGCCAACGATAAAGACCGGCCATGGCGCGTTATAAGCAAGTCGGCGGTCACGTGATTTTAGGAGTCCCAGGATTCTTATTGTATTGCTTAATATATTATATATACACAATTTAAATAAATTAACAAAAAATTTTTGTTCTTTTATAGGCAAAAATTGAAAAAAATATTTTGCTGATATATGTGTTTATTATGGATAAAAGAACTGAATCTATAAAATTTGCACTCTAATATCTTCAGGTACACATATTAGGTACATAATATCGTTAGTAACTTCAAATCTATACAAGTCTTTCAAAATTGGACATATCAAACCTAAGCTTTTAGTTTTTTAATTTTTCTTTGAATGTCATCATCTTTGAGTTCTTATTCATTTTATTTATTTTATTTCAGACACTAAATCATTGTGCTTTTTAATAAAATTATTTTAAAAAACTTTACATGCCCTTAAACTAATTTTTTCAAGCTTTGACAATAGTTTTTCTCCACTAAAACACTCGCTAGAGTTATCTGAAGAAAAATTTTCAATATAAAACATTTCACAATAATTTATTAAAAAGAAACAAGTGATTTTGTGAATAAGTGAGATGGTTTTCCCATTCAATGAACTGAATGTAGTGGTCGTCAATAATTTTTTGATAAATTACCCAGCACAAAGTTTAATATCTATTTCAATAAAGTGTAAGTTAACTACCAACTCATGTTCTTTTACAAGCTGTATCTTACTTTTTAAATATTTCACGCTACCAGAGAGATTACTATCTGTTAACAATATTTTACAATTCAGTTTTTTAATATTGCGAGGGTGCGGAAAACATATTACCTTAGAATTGTAAATTGACGTGTATGCACTGGATAACTGGATAAACAAAGATGAAGCCAACATTAAAGTGTATCCACCATATCTTCGATTCTCATTTCAATAAGAAATGACAACTGAATACATTTTTCACTCTCACTATCGAAAATGTCACTAAGGATGTCTATTACTTGATTAATCTTATCATATCTTTTACCACTTCTTTCTCGTTTGCAACATATTATGTTTCAGTTTTATAGTTGGACCGACAAGGAACAACACTAATTACACGTTCGTGGCATTGTTTATCTTATAGGTATTTTCTTTATAATTTACTCATTAGTCATTAATTATTTTAACGCAGCCCGCTACAGTCTTTTTCGTGGGCTGCGTTATTTTAATAACTTTGATAAAATTCACATAAAATTCGTGCCCGAATTAAAAAAAAATCGACGTAAACAAACATACCAAAACTGAACACACACATGTTTTATAATGACAGCGGGCCGTGAGGCGTTTTTTTGTGGGACTCCTACGGTGATATTTCCGCGCCCAGGCCGGTCTTTCTCGTGGGCTGCGTGTACACTGTAAAGAGTATTCAGTTTCAGAAGAAAACTCAAGCGTGTGTTCAATTCGAATGTAGAAAATTGTTTTACTGCAGGCCTAGCTACAAAACTTAAACGGACTACAAAAGTATTGTCATAAGTAATTGAAAAGTCAATGTAGATTTCCAAGAGTTTATCGGTTGTACCTAGCTGTTTATGTAAAAAATAAGGACTACAGGACTTTAACCCCATTCCCCAAGCATTTTCAATAAAAAACACATACAAAAAAAACATTGAACGTAACATAAGGCTAAAACATTCCCTCTCCCCCTTGAGCGTTAGGTAATTTAAGAATATAAACAAATACGTCAAATCACAACCAGACAGCTGTTATTTTCGCCTAAGCACAGCATGCGTCCTTAAAAATGGGATTTTCACTGTAAGTAACGGGCGCCGTTACCGTAAATAACAAAAAATAAGCGAGCAGCTGCTAATGCGCAGACTCAGGAATAACAATAGCGGTAACAAAGTGTAAAATACGCGACCCAAAATGTCCCTTGGATTTCAAATAAACCCCAACGTATGGCTTGGATAAATTAAGGGTACTGATAATAGGTTTAGTTCGGTTCTTGCTCTCAGTGCCATATGTTTTCTAAGCTTAAACAGGGCTATCAAATCGGACGGGCCACGATCCTCCACGTTGTTGACGTCACATCCGGGACTGATTTTTTTTTGATGGTCACTTTACGACACAGCTGATTGTCTTTAAAATATTGAAGTTGGAATGACGGTTCATGAATATTTGACTTTTTTTAAAAATAAAGCCGGTTTTAAGATTGTTTTTACTATATTCTTTCAAAACAATTTTTTTTAAACCTATAATAATCCTTAATTTTTCAGAGCCGCTTCATTAGCTCACACAAAAATTAAGTTTAAAGCACAAGCAAATGTGACAATCACAGATGACAAAGTCAAATACATGTCAAATATAACAGTTGGCATGTGGTACATGGCGGGTAATTTGAATTCAAAACAAGGAATGCTAAATCTTGAAGATTTTAACCTTTTAATCATGTTGTTTCCTTACAAAACTTTGGTGGAATATCGGGATGGTGTCTGAGAATATTTCACTGAAATTTTGCGGAAATCTGTAGTGCCATTTTAAAAATATCAAAAAAAAAACGTCTGACCTCCCATAAGACCCAATGTAAAATTCAGCCCCCGGAGAACAGCTGATTTTTTCAGGGTCGTGGCCTCTATTTTTGTGTTGGCCTTGGCTTAAAAACACCGATCATCAGTTACCTGAGGATAAATACCTTGTAATTTGTTTAAAAAAATGCCAAATAAGCGGCAACGTCAACTCAAGATATCCTTCTAAAAGTTTCAAAATCCAAAGAATTTTTTTAAATTCAAATCAAAAATAAAAATTAGTCTCAAATTTGACAACGTCAGATCAGTGCATTGACAAATCATCAATAGCCTTTATTTGCGAGCATTTTATGCCTAATCGTGCCTCTACTTTTCTTAATGCATTTGTAAGTAAGAAACAGCCAGAAAATACTCGCCCTTTACTGCAATTTGCTGAAGCGGTACAGGAAAAGTATTTTCTTGTTTAGTGTTGTATTATGGTTCGGTTTTATTTATATAAATGCATTAAAAAAAGAAGAGGAATAGGAACCCCGATTATGCATAAAATGCTCACAAAAAAAGGCTATTGATGATTTGAAAGCAGTAGTATCTTTCAAATTTTATTAAAAGCGTCTACCGTTTTAATCCAAGCCATACGTTGAAGCAAGGCCAACAAAAAAATACAGGCCACGACCCTGAAAAAATCAGCTGTTCTCGGGGGGCTGACTTGGACATTGGGTGTTACGGGAAGTCAGAAGTTTTTTATGATATTTTCAAAATGGCACTACAGATCTCCCCGAAATTTCAGTGAAATATTCTCAGACACCATTCCGATGTTCCACCACACTTTTGTAAGGATGCAAGATGATTAAAAGGTTAAAATTTTATTTTAAATTCAAATTACCCGCCATGTACCGCATGCCACCTGTTATATTTGACATGTATTTGACTTTGTTATCTTTGTTTGTCAAGGCATTTGTTTATTTGTTTGTATTGTAAAACTTTGTCCATTTTTTAACGATTTTTTACAATAAAGTTTATTTAAAATCCAGAAACATCAGTGTTAATCATTTAAAACAAAATTGCACTACAGAAAAATCATTTTTTGATCTAAATAAGTTTGAAAAGTTGCCGAATATAAACAAATAGGTGTAGATGAGCTGATTACTTTTCACGCAGAAATGAACACATTCGCTTCTGCTTTAAATTTAATTTTTGTGTGAGCTAATGAAGCGGCTCTGAAAAATTAAGGAGTACTATACATATAAAAAAAAATTTGTTTTACAAGAATATATTAAAAACAATCTCAAAACTGGCTTTATTTTTAAAAAAATCAAATATTCATTAACCGTCATTCTGCTGTGGCGTGACGTGGCCATCAAAAAGAAATTCAGCCTTCGCTGTGACGTCAACAAAGTTGTAGATCGTGGCCCATCCGTTTTGATAGCACTGGTTGAAGTTTATTTGAATGCAATAGGCTTGAACGCATATAGCAGTCATTAGAGAATTATTGAAATGTGAGTGTGCCTGGCACAATTATAGCCTGGCATTATTTCAATAATTCTCTAATTTCTATTAATGGATTTAATGCTTTAGTAGTAAATCTACGTGCCTTTAGGTGAAACAAGATTTATTTTTAAATAATTTGAAAATTTTCCTCACGTAATAATGCTATAAAGCGAAAATTCTTTAACAAAGCAATATAGCCGTGTGGCACAACACCTGGCTTACTCCTTATGAAGTCTCCAAGGGGAATTCGAAAATTGCCAACAACAACCTTACCCCTTTATTAAATTACGAAACAAACAAAAATATAAAACTTTGTCACGGGGATATAGGTTGGAAAAAAAGTTCTTTTAGGAAATTCAAGGAGACAAGTCGAAACAGCGGCCCTGGTAACAAGAATATAAAAGAACAGGGAAAGACAATATATTTTCTTAATGTACAGGGTGCCAAATTTTGGGAGCCTTTTATATGAGTTCTCAAGCGGTCATCCGATATTAACCCTGTATGTATGACAAATTGTAAAGCAGTAAAGACAGGAAACCACGTACTTATTTAGATGTACTACTAAAGTGTATTAAAAACCATTATTAGAAAATGACTGTTACAAGTGTTTCGGCATACAGGGTGTCCCAAATAAAAGCAACTAAATGGGGATTTCGGAAACGGTAAGAGATATGAGTTTGTTTAAATAAGAAAAAAGTTGCAGTATTCTAAGCCCAATCAGATGCCGTATCAAAATGAAAAATATCTACAGGGGTTTTTACAACATCGAGCAAAAACTAAAAATTGTGTTTTTTGAAAAATTGAAATATGGCCGCCATATTGCAAAACAAATTTAATGAAATTTGATAGTTTTGTATAAGCAACTACGGCGAATTGAATGACGTTAACAATTTTTTTCTAGGCCTTCTAGTTTTTTTGAAACCATAGCCAACTTTGTTATTTCTTATAACCGCCATATTGGATTTATACTTCAATAAATAGGGCAAAAAAGGAGCTTTTCAACAGTGTATAATAAGCCTATTAGCTCACACTACTACTATACTATAGTAGCGTGAGCTATGGTGATCCTAATTTTTTCGAGAAAAAAAAAGTTGCTCCGATTTCAAAATTTTTTATATATCTTTGCGTTTCAGATGATTTTGAACCTTTTTTGTTGCGCCGTCTGTCTGTCTGTCTGTCTGTCTGTCTGTATGTCTGTCTGTAATGACCAACGCGCATAACTCAAAAACGGCTTCCCGATTTTAATGAAATTTGGTGGGTTTTGGGTCGAGATGGTCCCATTTAAAAATGAACAAAATCCACCGAACACAAGCCAAATAAAAGGAAGGGGGTAGATTTCAAAAATTAGAGTTTATGTAAAAACATGGCGTGTGTGATAGCAAACGAAAGGTAATTGAGTCTGGAGTTAAACAAAATACAATTTAGTTTATTTAAAAAAAAAGGGTGGGGGTAAATTTCAAAAATTAATGTTTAAGTGGAAATATGGCGTGTGTGATATCAAACGAAAGGTAATTGAGTCTGGAGTTAAACAAAATACATTTTAGTTTTTAAAAAAAGGGTGGCGGTAGATTTGAAAAGTTAGAGTTTAAGTCAAAACATGGCTTGTGTGTTATCAAACGAAAGGTAATTGAGTCTGGAGTTCAATAAAATATACTTCAGTTTTTAGTTATATTTGATTTCACGTAGATACACTATAAATATAGTACCCAGTGTGAGCTTAGGTGCCCATAGATTGGCAGAGTATCTTTGGATGACGGAAAATGTGAATTTATTAAAAAAATAGTTTTCACTTTGTTGGCTATGAAACAAATGCCGTAGTTGGGTTTGTTGTCATACCTACGTAACTACCTTTCAAAACTTTTCCATTTATTTGATCTATATGCAAATCTTTAAGGCCATTATTTTTTAATTTTTCTCTGGCTAAGAAATAATACAATTTCGTAAAATCTATCTTTTATTTCTAAAACAAAAGTTTGCATTTATTATTTAATTTAAAATAAAACTAAAAACCGATAACAAGGCATTGAATTAAATAAGCAAATCTTCGAAAATTCCACCGTTGTTATTCATGCAAATCTTGCATCGATGAATTAGAGACATGCATGTACCCTTAACCATTTGTTCAGGAATTTCTTCTACGGCTTGAACAACGGCTGCCTCAAGTTCTTTTATCGTATTATGAGTAGTAGAATAAACTTTATCCTTTAAGTATCTCCAAATACAAAAATCAAGAGGCGTAAGGTCCGGCGAACGTGCAGGCCAGGCAACTGGACCTCGATTTCCGATCCAGTTATTTCCATGTTGCTGATTCAAATAGTCGGTTCATTCGTCATTCAGTCGTCATTCTTGCATTATGTGGAGGTGCTCCATCTTCCTGGAAGACATCTTGAAGAGACAAAACAACCAGCTGTGTCGTAACGTGACCATCAAAAAAATCAGTCCTCGATGTGACGTCAACAAAGTGGAGCATCGTGGCCCGTCCGTTTCGATAGCCCTGGTTTATATGTTCCACGATGATTCATGTCACTCACCGCTGACAACTTTAGTTATTTTAGTGAAACGCCAATGAACTTGACAAGAAAGTAACATAACCAAAAAAATTTGAATTTTTCTGACTGATATGTTTGTCGCGTCTCTATTCCTTTCACAGTACAGCGTGTCTCATTTTCGATGGGATTAAATGGGAAACTCGGTTATTATTAAAGATATCGATTTTCTGATTGCACCTTACCGTGCTCTTTTTTGGAGCCCTTAAAAATGGTGTAATCAGATTTTTGCTATACCGCGTGGTTTCGCTAATACCGGGAGTTTTTGAAAAAATTGCATTTTAATTAATTCCTTGTATCTCGCTTATTTTGCAAGATATTTTTATTCTGTAAAAACCTTTCTATGGCAACTCTTTTAGAGCAAAATAATGATGTTGTCAATTTTTTCAAATATTGTTTAGTTTTTGAGATATGGTATTTATCATAAAAAAATTAAATACGGACGTGGATTTTTTTATTACTATTTTCATTGGTTCCATGCTATTATTACCTTAAAATGATAAAACTAATATTTTTTTGATTTAAGGTTAAAAAAAACTATTTAATATTTGAAAAAAAAATTATAGTCTGAACCTGGAAATTTCCAACGTAATTATAAACTAAAAATTGCAAGACACACTAGTTGAACGATTTTAAGTTTATCTGTTTTGAAATGATAATTAAAAGATTTATAAATAAAGTAAAAAACGTTAAAAAGTTACAAAAATAATATCATACTAATTATTTGATGGTAGCACCTCAGGTCGTGAAATTTACAAAACAAAAGCGTGGAATTGACATTGTCATTTTACTTGTCATTTTTGTGAATGGCTTACAATTACTTTAAACTGGCTAGAAATCGACCATATCCAGATTTTGAAAAATGTTATATGTTTGACTGCTTTATTCAAGCAACAAAATCCCAATATTTAAATGGCAGAAATATTTTTATGCAAAATGCGTTAAGAAAAATTACTCAAAAATGCCAACAATGTCTTACACATAATGGTAATCAGAAAAATTAGTTATTTTTTGTAATTTGTTTTTTTTTGTATTTTTCGTAGACTTTGTTTCAAATAAATCTGTAAATTAACGTAAAACCACTTTAATATGCTAAGTATCAAAACAGTTAAACTAAAAATTGTTTAACTAGCAATTTTTAATTTATATTTATGTTGGAAATATCCAGGTTCGGACTAATTTTTTTAAAAATATTAAATATTTTTTTTTTACCTTAAAACAAAAATTTTTTAAATTTTTATTATTTTATGATAATACTAACATGAAACCAATCAAAATAGTGATAAAAAAAATCCAGGTTCGTATTTAATTTTTTTATGATAAATACCATATCTGAAAAACTAAACAATATTTTAAAAAGCTGACAACGTCATTATTTTCTTCTAAAAAAATATCCCGCAAAATAAGCGAGATAGAAGGGATTATTAAAAATACAATTTTTTCAAAAACTCCCTGTATTAGCGAAACTACGCGGTATAGCAAAAATCTGATTACGCCATTTTTGAGGGCTCAAAAAAAGAGCACGGTAAGGTGCAATCAGAAAATCGATATCTTTAATAATAACCGAGTTTCCCATTTAATCCCATCGAAAATGGGACACGCTGTACACCAAGGTTAGTAATCTGTGATTCCTTTAAAATATGTCTTACACTCAGGGTCTCTAACAAGAAGCAGGATTTGATAATTTCGAAAATATAAAGTTCTTCTATTCAAAATTTTCGTGGTGGTATTATATTTATTAAAATTTCCTTAGGCTCCATCTTCTTTTAAAAACGAAGCAAAAATCAAATTTATATTAACCCGTAGAAAGCACCGTTGTTATGGGCTGTTAGAGGCCGAAATAATAATCCTGTAGATGTAGCGGAGCTCCATCGGTATGATTTGTGGCTTTTAAAAAGCTAAGCTTAAAATGGGCCATGAATATATTGTTGTGCTCTATTAGTTTTCATATGAATAGTTTAAGAATTTCAAGAAGCTAGTCTGTATTGAGAGAATTTGGAACACTATGAAGGGTAATAGGTCACCTTAACCAGTAGCGGCTGGTGACGTTATAAATTGGGGGGGGGGGGGCAGTGGCGGATCCAGGATTTCGAGGGGTGAGGGGCCAAGGAGGAAGCAAAAACCAGAATACATTTTTTCCATGTTGTTGTTATTACTCTAAGGTCTGAAATAAAAATTGACAGGCATAGGGAATGCGCCACAGGCGAAAATTTTTGGAATACTAAGTAATTTTTCTCAAGAAAACTAAAAAAAGTTATGTTGCGGGTAAATTTTGTTTAAAATTCCGGTTAATTCAGTGGAATTTTTTCCATCGAGCTACAAACAGGTTTACTGTCGGGAAGGGGGGGACGCCCGGGCCCCTCTGCCCCCCCCTGGGCAGCCACTGGGGGGGGGGCAGAAATTTAAATTGCATGAAAAATGAGATAAAAAAACTCACCGAAACAATTTTATTTTATTATTTTTCAAACAAACTGCTACTTGGTGTAGATTTAGTTTATTTATTTATAGATAAAGTCCATTCGCCTTTCTTTTTTATGGCCCCGTAGAGGAACCTCAAAAATCCCACAGAATTTTAAACAGTCTATTAACCTACTAAGTATATGTCTAATTTTTGTTACATTTTCTTTATGTTCGGTAATGTTTTGCCTATAGGCACTATTCAATTGGCACCTAATATCAGTCTTGCCTAGCATAGAAAATTCTATGTGGTTATTTAAATGAATGCCACTTAATTTGTGTCTTTTTAACTTTTCACTAAAGTGCTTGATATCACACATTCCCTTTGCACGCAGGATCACTTCGTGGATTCTTCATAAGAAGACAAATAAAGCAAAAAAAGCATTTCTTTTTTACAACCGCACAACCAGTTTTCTGCATCGTATAATTTTTTATTAAAATTTCTATTATAAGTTTTTATAGAAATTTGCACAGTTAATTATGTAATCGACGGTATTTATTTCCGTTTTATAAATCAACGATAACAAAAACAAAGAATGACACGCGATCAAAACAAACTTATACGTCTTAGGGAACGTCCTTAAATTACGTAACGCAAAAATTCAGGATTTTTGACCCCCTCCCCCCCTCGTAACGCTTTTTCAAGAAAAAACACATTAAAAATACATTAAGTGTAACGCCCCCTCCCCCTCTAGAGCGTTACGTAATTTAAGGACAGGCCCTTAACTAGAATCGGCTTCGTAGCAAGTGCAACGGACGTTTTCGCATGGTGATGATGGCAGACTTCAACTAAAACCCATACCCCGCTGAAAAACGGGTGAAATTGAAATCTTGCCCCGCGCGGCGCTTCCCGATTGTAATTATTTATGCTAAAAGTTCCCCAATTAATCGTTTGCTGTTAACCAGAGATAATAAAAAGAACTTTTTTAAATAAATCTATTAAAAATACTGCTTGTTTTCTAGTTTTGGGAGGGCCCTGCCCCGTTGACCCCCCCCCCCCTGTAGCAACCGCCACTGACCTCAACTCACTGGGCTCAAATTAGAAAAAAAAAGGAATTAAAAACTGCATTTGAATTTAATGAATAATGGAATCGTCTCCAAGTTTTGCTTTTTGAAAAGTGTGCAGTTTGGGCAAAAGTTTGTTGTAGCTTTTTAATTCTTGAAAATGTCATTTTGTTCAACTAATATTTCGTAGATTTTTTTTATAAGGAGTGAAACTGTTAAACTGAATTTTAACTGTCGTTCTTCTTATTCTATTCTTGAAATCAGCAAATTAAGAAATAGTAAAAACTAAATATACAGGGTATTATTAAAGTATATAGCCAAACTTCAGGGGGCGACTCCTGGAGTCATTTTAGGAAGAAAAGTTTAAATAAGCATAGGTCTGAAAATGCATACCCAGCATGATACAGGGTGTTAAACTTTGAAAAAAAAAATTGTTTTTGTAAATATCTGCAACATCGTTCGCTTGATTTCATTGAAAATTGGCAGAGATATTTCTAGTATAAATGGCCTACTTTGGCTCTAAAGAAGTTGCAATTAGCAAGTCCAGTGGCGTACCAAGGATGACCTTTGCAAATACTTTGTTAAAAAAAGTGTACGCCAATGATTTTTTTGACATTTTTGTATTTTTGGCGTATTGTCCAACTAAAAATACATCTTTTAGGTCTCTTGTATTTTTTTCACTACTTGCTCTGTTTTCGAGATAAAAAATAAAAAGCATTTTATTACAAAACAAATTTCACGGTGGTATAACACTCTTTTAAAAGTGATTTCTCAAAAATTTTTATTTAGAATTTGAGGAAGCATTTACAATTCATAATCAAACAGGTTATACTACAGAAGTTGCTGAAAGTGTATTTGAACCCTAACACATTTAATTAGCACGTAAAAAAATGAAACGTACTTATACGATATTGTTTATCGTTGTAATGGAACTTTGTCAAATTTTCGATAATGTTGATTGTTACCATGGAACTTATCAAATTTTGACAGTTTTGTTTTTCTTTCATTCCACGACATTCCATTTTTTCTAAAAAGTCGTATTTTTAGTTGTGCTGTCGGAAAACTTATAAGAATGGCAAAAAAATTACTGCCGTACAATTAGTTTTTATTATTATTGGTTAAGGTGTGCACCTAGACGCCGCTGGACAATAAATTTATTTTAATTTGGACTTTTGCACCTTAACAAAATACTAGTTCCCAATTTCCCCTAAATTTTGTAAACAAAAATTACCCAGAAAAGACTTAGTATTTTTTTTAACCGTAAAATGTTTTTTCCAAATAAAATGCTTTTTATTTTTTTATCTGGAAAACCGAGCAAGTAATAAAAATAAGACAAAAGACATAAAAGATGTATTTTTAGTTGGATAATACGCCAAAAATACAAAAATGTCAAAAAAGTCATTGGCGTACACTTTTTTTTAACAAAGTATTTGCTAAGGTCATCCCTGGTACGCCGCTGGACTTGCTAATTGCAACTTCTTTAGAGCCAAAGTAGGCCCTTTATACTAGAAATATCTCTGCCAATTTTTAATGAAATCAAGCGAAAGATGTTGAAGATATTTACAAAAAACAATTTTTTATTTCAAAGTTTAACACCCTGTATCTTGCTGGATATGCATTTTCGGACCTATGCTTATTTAAACTTTTCTTCCTAAAATGACTCCAGGAATCGCCCCCTGAAGTTTGGCTATATACTTTATTAACACCCTATATAAAGTAATGATAATGATCCACTATTTCTTGCTAAAACCGTACCATCCACCTTACTTTCTTTGCTAGAATATAAAAGACATATTTAACTGACACAATTTTTGCAATAAATTTTCGACTGCCACTGCGATAAAAAATATTTTGGTGGTATTTTGTACCAATACAATAACTAAAGACTTGGATTTGGTCCAAATTTAAGAAATCTGAATATTTTTTATATTTATTACGCGTAAAAAGCTTGCTTGTGTTTTCTTGACAGAGATGAAGCCGTTTCGAATTGAATTGTTTTCCCCAAAAAAAACAGAATGTATTGCTTGTTTTCGTAAATATTATTTTCAGACATTTTTTCAGAACAGCAGATTTCTAAATAACGACTCGTCATGGGTCATTCAATTATTATTTTTAATAAATAAATAAATAAATAAATATTTAGGTCTAAAAATTACAGCTGACGGAACACTAGACAAAGCTAGGAAAGATCGAAACGTACAAGAAAGAAAAGCAATAACTTTATTAAATGGAATAATTTGGGACCAAAGTATAGCAAAACATAACAAAAAGCTTATATATAACACCATTGTAAAAAGTATTATTACATACGGCTCAGAAGTATGGCCAATCAAGGATAGAACAGAAAAAATGCTTTCCGCTAAGGAGATAGACTATTGGAAAAGAGCAGCAGGGAAATCAAAAAGAGAAAGAGTTACAAATCAAAGAATAAGAGAAATTATGACAGTGGGTGAACGTACTTTAGTGGATGATATAAGAACAAAACAACTGGTGTGGTACGGACATGTACAAAGAATGAATGATGAAAGACTACCTAAACAAATACTACAATGGAAACCAACTGGCCGAAGAAAACGAGGACGGCCAAGGAGAAGCTGGAGAGAAGGAATAGACAGTGAAATAAGAATACGAGGCATAGATGATGAATTATGGGCAAACAGAAACGAGTGGAGATTAAGTATCAGAAGACGTAGAACGTTGTGAAACCGATAAATATATATATAATAATATTGATAGTGTATACCAAAACAAATACTCATTAGTTAAATACAGTTAAGCAGCCAGGTACAGGTAGTGTGTAGTGTTTCTTGAATTTTTCCAAATTTTTGGTGACTTTTGCGAACAACTGTACTGTACTGTACTGTTTTTGACATCAACAAGCATTAATTATATGCAAGACTAGGTTAAGAATAAGTAAGATTTATGGCAACAGCAGCGACTTGTTTTTGGGCATTTTTTCAGGCTCGCTGTATTTTAATAAAAGTTGTATTCGGCTAATATGTCCTTTGAGCCACTAACATCAAAATAATTCATATTTTATAACTAGAAACAAATTTACTAAACTATTTTTAATTTTTACAAAACACATTGTGTAATTTTGATTTCTAACGGTTTTCTAAGCCTGGCTTGCGTTGATGTTTTGTCTCTTTGTTTGTTGCACAAATTGGTAGCTTGGTCACTTTTGACAGTACCACTGTCAACAAGGGCACCTGATACAATAGTGTGCTATACTTACTTCCAAACTACGATGATTGCAATAAAAACAAGCAGTCCAAGTAATACTGAACACAGAACTATCACAGCCAAGGTCTGGGAAGATGGACTACTGCGGTAACTTGCGTCTATGAGCTGAAACAAAGAAAGGCTAACATTAAAATCAAAGCTTGAAGAAGAATGTTCTTAAGAACAAAAAAGTTAAATTATGGAAAACATTTTTAATGCTCGTTAGGGTGGCACTTCATATCTGGGCCAAAATCTAGGATGGATAATGGTCGACGGAAATACTATTTAAGTAAATATTTTTTTTGTAGGGGGGGGGGTAATTATTATGCGGTGATCCCGATATTTCTTAACTAAAAGTCCATATATTTTTTTCTAATTACCAAGTTACTCCCCCCTTAAAACCGCGCTTTCCGTCTCGGATCATTGAATCATTGTCGAATATGCCTAAAGGCTAATCTGGGTACGCTACTGTACTTTTCTCCTTATTGACTAGGGATTTTCTCTTTTCCAAAATATCCCTAGTTTTTGAAAACTTCTTGAGACCATTTCAAGCGGTCGGTTGACCGTTGGGTTATTAGTTTTCTTCGTTTAAATGCGAGAATCAGGGCCGGTTTCTCAATAAAGGATTAGCCCTGATCCGTGGGTTATCTTTGATAGCTGTCTTTTTTTGGCATGTGGGAAATATGTCAGTCATCTCTTTTTTTAACCCACGGGTCAGGGCTAACCTTCTATTAAGAAACCGGCCCTCAAACAGATAACGCTAAACCAAGAAACGTCAAAAACTCCTGCATTTTCGTTGTTCTTTTAACCAAAGATAACCTACCTCCGGAGCAGGATTATCAATGGTTAATAGCAAGGCCTGTAGAGGAGAGGTTACTTGGTAATTTTCTGACCAATCAGAGCCAGTTGTTGAACGTGGGAAATGACGTCACCCGGAGTGCTCATTTAAATAAAAAGCATTTAATATAGTAGGAAATCTTCAAGTTTCGTCTGTTCCTTTATTGATTTAAATGTAAATATGTTTTGTTCTTTTTCTTAAACTGTCTCTAATAAAGATATTCAAAAAATACATCAACTAACTCAAATACAAGAACTTACCTTATACCAAGTATCCCAAATGCACAATAGGGACTTATTGGAATAAAACCTGACTTTATTTTAGAGTCGAATTTATTTTGACACATTTACACAGAAAACTAACAGCTGACCTCTCAAAATTGACATACCAAAGCCAAATTTAATAATAAAGACGCTAACTTTCATTTAATAAATACCGACATTAATAAATCCGGTTTTTAAATACACAAAGGCCGAATTTTGAAAGAGTGCAGCTGCTTTTTATATCTAAATTTGTCACCATAGGGTTGATTTTCAATTCAATTCAATTTCTTTATTTATATACGAGTTAAAATTTGTATAAAATCATTTACATTTTATAAACTTATTATTAATTTATTCTAAAGAGCAGAAGAACTTAATCTTGAGAGCCCTTTACCATTATTATTTTATGCTAAGTTTATATGCCAATATGAATTTTTAAAATAAATGAGTTTTAGTTGTTTTAAATTAGAGTAAATTTTTCAAGTAAAATTCCTCATCCTAATCCTAACCTAATCTACCTAAAGGCCTGCCTTAACAAAAGCCTAAAAAAAGAAAAAACTTTAAAAAACATTAAAATACTTTAAAATATGAAAAATACAAATCCTGTTTTTAATTTGGTTTTAAAATGAAGCCTAAAATTTTACAAGCTTTTTACTTCAAAATTTCAGAATTGATAATAATTAAAAAATAATTAAAAAACGAATCAAGATAAAGTTTGTTTTTGCTTAGATTGCTTATTAACAGAGCTACAAAAATTATTAAGTACCTACCTAAAATAATACTGAAGAATTAATCAATTTTAAAATAAGTTTTAGTTGACAATAAATTATACATCTAATTTAAGATAAATTTAAAGATATTTTTTTAGGATTAATCTATTAAATGATAGATATAAGCAATACAAATTATTATATTTTTTTATATTTTTCTGACACAGCCCTAACTTTAAAGTTAACATGTGAAAAACAAATTTAATCTGACAATTACCATTTAAATTTCTTTAAAAAACCAGCATACCTAAAATTGTTGTATATTTATAAAACACCTAACAATATCACAAGAGTTTAATTTTAAATACAAAAATAATGTATATTATTTCAGCAATAAATTGTGTAATATGGAATAGTTATGCTATCTACCATCTAATATGGTTTGGTTCAAAGTTAAAATTTAATTTCATAAAATATCAAAAGAGAGAGAAATTTAAAAAAATATATATACTATGTTTGAGGATCGTTATTTTTCGTTTATACTATAGGTACTTGACATGGCAGGTTTAGTAGTTTCTCAACATCTTTATTCTGGAGAAAGAAAGTTTTTAGTTTTTTTAGTAAACTTTTTGAAATTTAAGTCCTTTACTGAATTGGGAATATAGTTATAGATTTTAGGTCCCAAGCATAAATACATTCTCTGTGTGTTTGTTTTTTTATAACGTTTAATAAAGATTTTGGTGTTATTGTAATTTAGGGTAAAGTCAAATTTTTCTATATATTTTTTTGTAAAGATAGATACATTTTTACAGTAAAGTTCTGTTATCTTTAGGATATTTAAGTTTTTGAAAAGTTCAGCTGTGTGAGCCCTAAATCTATACATCGAATAAAAGCTTTTTGCAAAATCTTAATTTTTTCAATGTTTTGTTTAAAAATTCCTCCCCACACCACAATGCCATAGCTAAGTATGGACTGCACCATGGCAAAATAGAAAACTGTTTTTAAGGATTTTGAAACTAAGTTTTTTATGTAGTAGAATTTGCTTAGAATATATTTAAGTTTGTTACTGATATGGTTGATATGTTCTTTAAAGTTCATATTTTCGTCAAATATAAGGCCAAGATATTTAGTTTTTTGACAGGTACAAGAATTTTTGTCTGTGCAATTAAAGTGATATTTAACAGTTTTTAGAAATGTATAACTTCTTGTTGTGGAGAAATTTATATATTGTGTTTTTGAGGTATTGATGAACATATCATGACTAGTGTACCAGGCTTTTAAGAGTTCTAAGTCATGTTCGATATGCAAAAAGTTTTCATTCCATGTTTTTGAGGAGTATAAAAGGACAGTGTCATCAGCAAAGGCAATGAGGTGACCTTTAAATGGAGCAGAACATAAGCTATCAATGTAAATAAAAAATAGAAGTGGTCCTAGGACAGATCCTTGGGGTACTCCTGCTGATATAGTAGCTTTATCGCTAAGTGTGATTAATTTTAGATATTTGAGTTCTATTTTGAAGGTAACTTTTAAACCAATTTAGGTGTATATTTTTTATCCCAGCTTTCTCAAGTTTTAATATTAGCTTGATATGTGATAAAATAAGGTCAGGTTTTATTCCAATAAGTGTCTAATGTCTTGGTAAGCTTTTAACTTCATAAGTCCGTTAAAGTAATTACAAGTAGAAAGTATAAGTAAACTAGAACAAGTATTTACAGTTTTTAAATAAATATAGTCCGAAAAACTCCACAAATGTAAAAAATGAACTCTCGAAGATTAAAAATACTTAAAACCACATGTAAACATAGCGCTCCAATTAAATCTTGGCACTCCGAATGACGCGCTGTCACCTCTCACAGCGTTTCGACCATAGAGTTACCAGGCAACCTATCATCTATAACGGACCTTGGGTTAATAGAACAATGACAATGCATGATTTTTGACGTTTCTTGGTTAAGTTCTCTCTATTTGATTCTCGTAATTAAACGAATAGGACTAATAACCGAACGGTCCACCGCTTGAAAAGGTCTTTGGTCCATGTCCATTCGTAATCACGTGACCTTTAAATACACACCACATTATAATTTATAGATAACGAACGTAAAATTTAGTACCCATATATTATTTGGCTTAAAAATTCGGCTGATTGACGCTCGCGTGTTTAATGGCGGGTAACTAGCGTTGCTGTGGCCTGAAAGACAGAAGAGCTGTCGTAGGTCATGGATGGTTTGTTTCTTTTTCTTTACGTTCGATCTTTTCATTGAATGATATGTATAGCAGTGTATTCTCGCCTGCTCTTGTTCTAGTTTCTCTCGTATCTCGGTAGATGGCGCTTCTTGCGACAGTTTTCTCACTATGTACATAGGATTAGAGACAAAACCGTCTAATTAACTTCGCAAGGGTGTCACATTGACCAAGCATTGTTTTGAGGAGTCCCATAAGGACGAAACAGTTACCCGTCAACACTTATTAGGTGTCCATTAGATCTTGGACCCCCGTGAGGTTATGCTTTAAAGGTACCCACGGAAAAATATTTAGAGAAACAAAAACCCGATTAGCCACGAAACTTGTTTGATAATTTGTAGATATTATTTACCTACTTATAACTGGTTTTAATTAGTAAACCCTTTAATTAAAATTGTCGTTATGATAATTAGTGTGCTAAAATCTACAACCCCTTTACTTCTAGACATAATTAATATTAAGCTTGGTAAACCTAATAATATTATTATCCTGTTAGAATCTAGGTGAACCCATATAATATGGAATAACTTCGAAAATAGAGAGCTTAAGCAAATTCGTAATGCTTATCGTCTGCGTGGTAAAATTTTCCATAGCCATGTTTATTTATTTATTTATTTATATATATATATATATATATATATATATATATATATATATATATATTCATCATCTAAGCCTCCTAATCTTATTTCATTGTCTATTCCTTCTCTCCAGCTTGTCCTTGGCCGTCCTCGTTTTCTTCGGCCAGTTGGTTTCCATTGTAGTATTTGTTTAGGTAGTCTTTCATCATTCATTCTTTGTACATGTCCGTACCACACCAGTTGCTTTGTTCTTATATCATCCACTAAAGTATGTTCCCCCACTGTCATAATTTCTCTTATTCTTTGATTTGTAACTCTTTTTCTTTTTCATTTCCCTGCTGCTTTTCTCCAATAGTCCATCTCCGTAGCGGAAAGCATTTTTTCTGTTCTATCCTTGATTGGCCATACTTCTGAGCCGTATGTAATAATACTTTTTACAATGGTGTTATATATAAGCTTTTTGTTATGTTTGGATATACTTTGGTCCCAATTTATTCCATTTAATAAAGTTATTGCTTTTCTTCATTGTACGTTTTGATTTTTTATAGCTTTGTCTAGTATTCCGTCAGCTGTAATTTTTAGACCTAAGTATTTATACTCATCAAAGGAATGAATTCGGTCCCCACTTATTGTACTCTTCTATTAGTTTTCGTGTCATATATTCTTGGTCGTCATAATCCTGAGCCACTACTATCTGATCATCGGCGAAACATAAAGTATACAAGTTGGTTTCGTCCAACGGAATTCCCATGTTTTGGCATTTTCTCTTCCATACTTTAAGGACTTGTTCCAAGTATATCTTGAAGAGCGTAGGCGAGATACAGCAACCTTGTTTAAGACCTTTATTTACTTGAAAGCCTTTGGTTAGTTTTGCTTTTATTTTAACTTTTGCCTTACTATTGCGGTATAACTCTTTGATGGCCTTAATTAGTTGTACGCTTATGTTTGTGTTTTCCAACGCTTTCCAAAGTAGCTTTAGTGGTATACTATCATATGCCTTCTGCAAATCGACGTAAAGCAGATGCAGCTCTTGTCTGTATGCCATTTTCTTTTCAATAACTTGGGTTATACAAAAGAGATGACCTGAAGTCGTTCTACCCGCCCTGAAACCAGCTTGTTCTTCTGCCATATATAAAGACATGGAGGCAGAATGTTTATTTATTTACCTCATCTAAAATTCTCTAAATTAAAAAAAAAAGACCACTGTTTTCCTTTAAAAACTGATGTTAAAACATAGGCATTTTTGGGCGAAAATGAGGTTTAAGTAAAATTAAAAGAAAATGTAAAACATATTCAACGTTATGAGTTTTTCCTGAAAAATGAAGAAATGCGCGACATAAAAATCAGAAACAAAAAAAAACTTTTTTAGATTCTTCTTGGAAAATTTTAGGTTATGTATAACGGTTTGTAGAAAAGTATTAATAGAACTTTTTATTAGGTATCTTCGCTGGAAACCGTGAAAAACCATTATTCATCCCTTAAAGTCTACTTCCATTTCCAGCAGGGTACCCAGAAATTTGTCTTAGGGGGTGGGGGCGAGACTCCATGTTGTCGTATTTTATGCTATTTTTTGTTTTTATTTATGAAATATGTGGAAAATATCTAAAAAAATTCCTAGGCTTGGGGGCGATCCATGCCCCGAAGCACCCTCCTGGGTAGTGATGGGTCGTTCGCGAATTAACCGGTTCAAAGAACCGGATCTTTATACTGAGCCGTGAGAACCGACTCTCGGATTTTCAAAGAACCGGTTCGCCGATCCGCGATCTGTGAGTCTGTGACGATTTGGCGATTAAAAAAGCGTCCGAAGATTCACGAACTCTTCCGACCACAGAACTCCCGACTGAACCGCAGTTCAAACCGCTCAAAAAGATCAAGCGACCGAAGAGATCCGAGGTCCGTTGAATGCATTGAATCGTACGAATTGCAAAGACACAGAACACTGAACGGAGGCTACGTAAAGAGCACTTTGACAACTTAAAAACTTAATTTTTTACGGCACAATTTTATGATCATTTATTTACTTCATTACTTGAAAACAAAAGGACGTGTTTCTTGATGTTTTTTTTATAGTCGATCAGTTGATTCATAACTACAATGGCGTTGTGATAGTTTTCTTATGTGCCGCCAGCATATTTGTAAACGACGCCCATGATTGCGATTCGGTTGTAGCCCGAACGCTGCCGTAACCGTGTCAATGAAGCCCTATTCTACATTGACACGGTTCGGTTACGTTGGCGATCGATTGACAACGGTTAGGTTTCACATTCTCTAGGATCCGGGGAAAGAGGTCAGGAGAGTATGTTTTAAAAAAATATATGTATGTTAAAAATTTACGAATTCTTTCTTAAGAAAGATTGTTCCAGACTGATTTTTAACGAACATTTTTGCGATCACGAGTGTTAGTTACCCAAGCGATTCACTATATCGTCTGCTATTTACCAGAGATGTTCGGGCGAAAGCCAATTGGCGATCCTGGGTGTTGTATACAAATATGCGTGCCGCCAAGGGTTTGGTGGCGCCACGTATCCAAGCCAATGCCAAGAGCGCAAATTGACAGCGAAGCGGAGAAACAAACGCAGAAATCACGATCGTCATAAATGAGAAAGATCAGGATCCGCGAGCCGGTTCAGTGAGTCGGCTCTTTGTGCTGACCCGGATCCGTTGAGCCGGATCTCAAAAAAGACCCGGATTGCCCATCACTACTCCTGGGTACGCATTGCTTGCTTTTATAACAGTTTTCATACTTATTTCATATTAAATTTTTGGTGATTTTTATAACGACATGTGTTTTTGGCCACTACTGCGGATGCTTATAATAGAGAGCTAAATATTTCTTGCTTAATTTTTCTAGTAGGTTTAAATTGGTGCCTAAGTTTTATAAAAATAGAATAATGTTTAGAAAGTTTAGTGATGTTTTGGGGCAGATTTATATTTTGATTACCTACACCGCAAGGCAAGAGGTTACATCTGTTTATAATTAGTTCTAAATTAACTCTTTAAATCTTTGCTAAACAAATAAATATTTAGTCTGGATTTTTTTTCGGTTCCTCTAGTTTTTTTTTTAAATCCTGTATTTTATAGGCAAGGTAAATTAGGTTAAATTTACGAGTAAACGGGCCAGATAATTATTAAAAAGTTCATTAAATATCGCGTTTGAAATGTTTGTATTGAAAGTAGGTATCAACAAAAATATTAGGCTATCATCAGAGATATCAAGAAGCTTCACTAGTTTTGACTTTTTAATACAAGCACACCACTGATGTATAGGCCAAGAACTGTAGTTTACAGTTACAGTGCAATTGATCATTTTGAAATAGTTGATCGATTGTCCTCTATGGTCTGTCAACGATCAGCTGTTGGAAAAAGATCTATAAAGCCGGCTCTCCATTAACCGCGCGGAACTTTTTCTCGGATTTTGATTGGCTGAAATTTTTAAGTCAAGCCATTAGGGCCCAAGAAAGATAAATCCGCGCGGATAATAAGCTTCATGGGCACCCAGGCTTATGGATTTATTAATAGCGAATTCTTTTGAGAAAGTTTGTATCATGAGTGCAACACGAGCTTTGAGAGTCTGTCAGGGCTATCAAAACGGACGGGCCACGATCGATCCTCCACTTTGTTGACGACACATCGGGTGCTGATTTATTTTCGATGGTCACGTCACAGCTGATTGTCTTTAAAATATTGAAGTTAGAATGACGTTTCATGAGTATTTGCTTTTTTCAAAAATAAAGCCGGTTTTGAGATTGTTGTTACTACATTCTTGCAGAACAATTTTTTTAAAATGTATAAATCCTTAATTTTTCAGAGCCGCTTCATTAGCACACACTAAAATTAAGTTTAAAACAGAAGCGAATTTGACAAACACAGATGACAAAGTCAAATACATGTCAAATATAACAGTTGGCATGCGGTACATGGCGGGTAATTTGAATTTAAAATAAGGAATGCTAAATAGTGAATATTTTAACCTTTTAATTATCTTGCATTCTAACAAAAGTTTGGTGGAATTTGAGGATGGTGTCTGAGAATATTTCACTGAAATTTCACGGAAATCTGTAGTGCCATTTTGAAAATATCATAAAAAAACGCCTGACCTCCCATAAGACCCTATGTAAAAGTCAGCCCCCGGAGAACAGCTGATTTTTTCAGGGTCGTGGCCTGTATTTTTTCGTTGGCCTTGAGTCTGTGCCAAAAATATGCACTGAGTGCAACACTGAGTTTGTCAGTTACTCAAAAAAATACAAAAACTCAGAAAACGCTGGCATTGATTGATGGCAAATGAAACGTCACAAAAATATTTATAAAAAAATTATGTAATTCTTTTTTAAATTCCAATTATTAAAGCAAACAATATTTAAACGGACTCATCGATATCTTTCACGTATATCTACGGATTATGCCTTCCATTTTTCATAAGATTTAACTTTTTTTTTCTAAAAAAAGCTTCATTTATTACTTTTTATGACAAGATCCTCCTATAATACCGGCGACATAATCTATCTCTTGAATAATAATATTCGTATATAAAAATTTTAATATGCTTTTTAAATTGCCGTTATAAGCGGAAGCCCAGCCTTTGTTAGAAAATTTTTATTTAAGATGAAAACTGTTATACTTTTGTAATATTAAAAACCAATCTTAACACAAGTACTTAAATTTGATGCCCGTAAAATTTCAAATAAAAGTTTCATTATTAAAACACCTTTTAACAATGCCCCCCAAAAAAATATAATAATAACAAAAACATTTCATGTAAAAAAAAGCCAAGTACGCGAAAATGGTATTTCGTAAAAAGAATTGATATAAAAGTAAAGCCAAGTTCTAATTTTAAAATGAAAGGTTCTTAATAGTTTGGAAAGGTTTTTTTAAGCTTTGCTATTATAGCCAAACTTCTTGATGTCAATTTGGCACTGTGCCTAAGAGTCATTTGCAGGCGTAGTAGCCAAGTTTAGAAAAAGATTTTCAAACTATTAAGAACCTTTCACTTAATTTCTTTTTGAAAGGATTTTGATAATACGCGTATTTAAGTTTTATTAATAAATTAATAATATAATTATTAAGTGGGCAATGTTACTTTTACATAACTTTACATTTATAGGGGAGGAAAGGAAATTACAATTTTGGGGCTTTTGAATTTTTTCGTATAGTTTTATCATATTTCCTATCAGTCTGCCAAAGTTTAGCTCTCTAGCGTTTGTGGAAGTGGGCAATGTTACTTTTACATAACTTTACATGTATATGGGAGCGGAGTAAATTAGAATTTTGGAGTTTTTTGATTTTTTCCAAGGTTTTGGTCATAATTTCTATTAGTCTGCCAAATTTCAGCTTTGTAGCATATTTGGAAGTACAGTAGAATTTTGATGATCTATACACGAGTGAGTAGGTGAGTGAGTGGCAATTTCGATGTTTTTTGAAATTTGGAAACTACTTTATTTTATGGAAGTCCATGAAACAATTAAGGGATTGTTAACTCTATGAAGGTCTCCAACTGTGTAATGTTTGAATTTCGTAGCTCATTCCGAAGTAGAGTTTTAGATAGGTCAAATATGGGCTGAAATGTTTCAAGAAAACATGGTATAGCAGTTTCCGCGCGAACTCGGCGGGGCACTGCTGTGCCCCCAGATTATTAAATTTTAGTATAATAAGTTTCACAAAGAAATCCAGGTCGGTATTTGATTTTTTTTACTGTTAGTAATAGCGTAGATATTTCAGAAACCACATGTACACTTGGAAAATCTATACGCATTTTTTGTGCAACTGAGTGTACATACGTACACTATCTGTCTCCTCTTGAAAATACGAATAGTTCTCACGCGCTGTTCTTAAAAAGCTATACTTTGAGCAAAACCTGGCAACATCGCGCCTACTCTCACGGCACCAGTAGGGCAAATCCCATAGATGCTAAACGAATGCTGCATTGCCAAGCTTTAGGCTGAAACTCCAAGGCGTCATAGGCCATGTTTTACTCACATACTATACGTATTTTTAAAATGACAGTGTACCAACGAAAATTGGTCATCCTGCAACCAGACTGTTTGATTGAAGTAAACGAATCACCAAACAAGTTTTCGTGGCTAATCGGGTAAAAAGAAGTTTTTGTTTCTCTCATATTTTTCCGTGGGTAGCTCGACAGCTTAACCTCACGGGGGTTCAAGATCTAATGGATACCTAATAAGTATTGACAGTTAACTGTTTCGTCCTTATGGGACTCCTCAGAACACTGCTTGGTCAATGTGACACCCTTGCGAAGTTATTTAGACGGTTTCGTCTCTAATCCTACATCCATGGTGAGAAAACCCTCGCAGGAAGCGCCATCTACCGAGATACGAGAGAAACTAGAACAAGAGCAGGCGAGAATAAACTGCTATATATATCGATCGATGAAAAGAAACCATCCGTGACCTACGACAGCTCTTCTGTCTTTCAGGCCAGAGAAACGCTGATTAGCGGTTTTACCCACCATCAGACGCGAGCGTTAAATCAGCGGAATTTTTAAAACAAATAATACTAACAAACGTGAATTTAAGTACCCGTAAATTTAAAAATTAAACAATTTTTGGTGGGTAATTTTTGCGGCACGAAGTCTTCTGATGATATTGATTATAACTGATGATTAGGGCTTTTTTTAATTTTTTTTTCAAAAAGGCTTTTTCTCCTTTCTTTTAATTTTGCCAACACCGCTTAGAGTCGCTTTTTGCTCTGTGTTTTCTGCAAGGCGCGCTGGATTTTCCCTCTAAACGATTTATGCCATTGTGTCGTACACGAGCGCTGAATACGGCTCAGTCCACGTAGGTAAAAAGACTCTGGAAGGAATAACTATAAAATAGTCCACAGCACACCGGTCTATTTTTTAGGTAAGAAGTAGTAAGCGTAATTTTCGGCTGAATTTTGTCGAGATGCCCAACCTTTTCCTGTTCGAAAACTCCTAAAAGTAATTCCTAAGACAGTGCGCAGGTGCAGACATTTTTCTAGCCCAGTGACGGCCCGCGAGTTGTAAGGCTGGGGGGGCTCAAATGGCTTAAGGGTGATGGTAATAGATTTTTCCAGCAGCAGTTAGCTGAGCTTGTAATATTCGTTTTACCGAACAATGCAAATCTAGTGCAAGCATTCATATATTTTCTGGAATATTCGTATTTTCTTATTTTCTGAGGAAGATGGTGCAAGTCTTTCAAACGTTAGTGCCCAAATAGGCTAAATGCCGCATTAAGGGGCCTACAGACACGCGAACATTTCTAGAGATTAGTACGCGCGTACAAGTTTGCGCATACTAATCTCTTCGTGTGTAGACAATATCCGCCTAAAATATCTCTCGCAGATTAGTTCGCGCGCACGATGTACGCGAGCAAATCTCTCAATGTCTAGGCAAAACGCATTGATAATATCGTGTTTATGTTTAGAACGTTTAATTTTGTCTTCGTGTGTGTAGGCAATTCCACCAAACGTACATGTATGCAGAGATTAGTTCGCGCGTACTAATCTCAAGAAATGTTCGCGTGTCTGTAGGCCCCTTCATCACCTTAAAAATAGATAGGTGTACTGAGTACGAATAAAATCACTGCTAGATGCGTCCACTTTGACTATGCCCAAACGAATATCGCTCCTTGATCAGTCACTCTCTCTCCTTGACTAAGCCTTGTCTAAGCCTTGTTTAAGCAACAGCGTGTGACGTATGTCAGGTCGTTTTGTTTTTGTGATCTAATCTTTGGGACTATTCTTTCTATTGGGGTGGAAGGGGGTTACCTTTGCGTTATACTCAATACTTTTTTTATGTATTTTTTCATGAAACGGTATTGCAAAGGGGGAGGAAGTGTTAAAGGCTGAATTTATGCTTTTACGTAATTTAAGTACTTATGTTACCTTTAGGCATTTAAAAGTTTTTGCTTAATTTGCACGTTGCATATTTTTGCCCGTACTAGTCATGTATCTTAGTGTAATGTAATAATATTGCTCGAAAGTATAATTTTATTAAAAGTGTACGTGTTTTCGGCTAGTGCGAATAGAAAATAGAGGAAACAAGGGTGGAAAATCATTAGAAAACACTCGCCGACAAAACTGTTTCATTTTAGCGCTGAGACGACGAACGGTTATTCACTTTAAAGTAGGAAAAACTTCTTTTTTAGAACATTACGTAATTATATATAGATTTAAAAACAATAATTGAGAAATCTAAACATACGGATGATTTTCGCTACGCGCTCTTACTTGGAAGCTAAATGTAATTGTATAATAATAAAATTAAGTATAATGTTAAAACGGAAAACCGTAACTTACGACCTGCAAATAATTAGTTCTTTGTAAACATGTTTAGAAAAGTATTTTGTGATTATTATTGGCATAATGCTTAAAATATACAAAAATTTTTCATCCTATCTAAGTTGACAAAGCTATAGGGATCAATTTTAATGAATTGTTTACATCACATTAATATTAAGCAAACAAAATACATATTCTTTTGTACGCGATTGAGATTTAAATTTTATTTTAGCACCCATTTTTAAAAGCAGTACAAAACTATTTTAAGGTTTTTATTTTTTCTTTCAGTACAAATATTTTTTCGTAAAAACAATGTGAAACATTCATATTTTATAACTTTATTTTAATCCGGTCCTGAGATTAACTCCGATTAACCAGCCATCGTTGATTTTACCGAGATCAAAGACCGCCAGCCGGCTTATTTGTCTGTTTGCTGGGTAACCTGTAGTAAAAATACTCTGCCAATCTATGGGCACCTAAGCTCACTCTAGGTACTATAGTTATAGTGCGAGCTAATATAATCAAAAACTGAAATATATTTTATTCAACTCCAGACTCAATTACCTTTCGTTTGATACCACACAAGCCATGTTTTGACTTAAACTCAAATTTTTTTAATCTACCCCCCACCCTTTTGAAAAAAACTAAAATGTATTTTGTTTAACTCCAGACTCAATTACCTTTCGTTTGATATCACACACGCCATATTTTCACTTAAACTCTAATTTTTGAGATCTACCCCCACCCTTTTTTAAAAAATAAACCAAAATTAATTTTTTTTAACTCCAGACTTAATTACCTTTCGTTTGATATCACACACGCCATATTTTCACATAAACTCTAATTTTTGGAATCCACCCTTTTATTTGGCTTGCGTTAGGTGGATTTTGTTCATTTTTAAATGGGACCATCACGGCCCAAGACCCAACTTAGGTACCAAATTTCATTAAAATCGGACAAGCGGTTTTTGAGTTATGCGGGTTGGTCGTTACAGACAGACATACAGACAGACAGACAGACAGACAGCAAAACAAAAAAGTTTCAAAATCATCTGAAACGCAAAGATATATAAAAATTTTTGAAATCGGAGCAACTTTTTTTTTCTCGAAAAAATTAGGATCACCATATCTCACACTACTTATAGTAGTAGTGTGAGCTAATATCCCTACATTTTTGTTTACAATTTAATATTTTAATTGCTTTGCTACCTCGTCGTCATTCACCTTGAAAAAACACTTTTACACAGAATGTCTCAAAAACTTTTTATAGCTAATATAAATCACGAGACACGAGGGACGAGATGAGAGAAAGGCTCTCTCGAGCGATAGAAGAGTCCTATCGTCAAGACGAGAGACCCATTTTCTCTCGCATAACGAGACGAGACGAGATTAGCCTATTTTTTATTGAAACCAAGTTGTTGCAGTCCTGGGGTACAAATGTAACTTTACCAAACTTTTGTTCTATAAAAACTATCAAGCAATTTTTGTAACTATAATAAAACTAAAATTAGTTTTATAAAAAAACTCTGGTTAGTTTAAAAAATAAAAATTAATAAAGCTTCTAACGAACTAATCTAGTAGGCCTTAAACGAACAATCCCATTTGTTCAGCAAATTTTCGCACACACAAAAAAAGCATTTCGTTTTTCACAACCTTTCAACCAGTTTTCAGCATCGTATAATTGTTTATTACTTGCACTAAAATTTTGGTTAATTTTTAGGATTTTTGGGTCTGGTCTATGTGGCCCTAAAGATTTTATTTGTAATCAAAGTTCATATGTCAACGTATTTAAATTTGCACAGTTAATTATATAATCAACGGTATTTATTTGCATTTTGAAAACCAACAAAAACAAAAGCAAACAATGGACACGCGACCGGCAAGGCTTTTAACTACTAACCTAACCCAAATCAAAACAAACTCATACCGGCAACACGTAGGAAGGGCAACGAATGTTTTCGCACGATAAATATGGCCGATGTCAACTAAAACAAACATTCCTCCCGCCCCCGCGCGAGAACAGCCACCCGTACACCGCTGAAAAACGGGCGTCTAGTTTTGGGAGGGCACTGCCCCGTTGCCCTCCCTGTAGCAGCCGCCACTGGGTATAAAATACAATTAAAGATGGCAAGCAACGCAATTACAAAAAAAAATTAATTAACAGTGAAATACAGATTCCATGTACACCGAAAAAGCAAATATTCAGTTAATTAAAAGCGTTGAAACGTCAAATCAAAACAACGGTTAAAAAGCAACAGGATTTATTTCATTGTTTGAAAATCTAGTAGGTAGGTATTTCGTTAACAATTAATTATTTTAGTCTTTTGACATCTCGCCCGGGCGTTAACAAAAAAGCTTACCAAAAATTTATACAGGAATGGGGTATCAAATAAAAACGAAAGGCTTAAGACAGGGATGTTGTATCTCTCCAACTCTTTTTTTACAAGCTTTTATTTAGCTTCAGATGTTCTGTCTAACTATCTAACTATCTAAATATCTAAATATCTAACTATCTAACTATCTAACTATCTAACTATCTAACTATCTAACTATCTAACTATCTAACTATCTAACTATCTAACTATCTAACTATCTAACTATCTAACTATCTAACTATCTAACTATCTAACTATCTAACTATCTAACTATCTAACTATCTAACTATCTAACTATCTAACTATCTAACTATCTAACTATCTAACTATCTAACTATCTAACTATCTAACTATCTAACTATCTAACTATCTAACTATCTAACTATCTAACTATCTAACTATCTAACTTGTAACGGTATATTTTAGACTCTACTATAACCTAGATTTTACAATGATTTGTTTCCCACTACACGAGGTTTTCCTACAAAACTGAGGTAGGATTACGCAATTTTGGGGAGGAAAAACAAGCCAACATCGTCAATTAGGAAGGTTATTAGAGAACCCCTAATAAGTTTTTCTTCTACACTTTACGGTGAATCTAGAACCCACTAACCTTCAAGAAATCGCTCTTTACATCACAACTTTCGTTTTTTTAGCACTAGGTAATATAGGCTGTCTGCTTCTGAGCCCGTAATAATGTAGTCGGCCCTGTGGAATGTCGTTTACATCTCCGCTATAGTATTTTGTCGATAAGCTTAGGGTGACTTTGCTTCTTACAGCGCGGACTCCTAAAATATTTATAAATTTATGATGTTCCTTTTGTCACCACTTCATTTGGCAATGCATTTTTTGGTGAGAGTTAGCGTGAATCACTAAATACACTGACTTGCCTTTTGTGCGAATCTCCATGATGATAATTTATAGTTTAATAACTAGTTTCACTCACTGGAACTATAACTAAATTGTGGTAAACTGGGAAAAATATTTTTATCTGTTTTGTTTTGATCTGCTGTTGTTTATTTGTTGTTCAGTGGTCCGGAACCACCGAGTCTTTTGGCCAATTTCAGGCGCGATCACAGCACAGAAGATACGTAGAGATGGCACCTTGTTTTGATTACGAAAGTCAGCTGATTTCTTGTCAAAAATTTTAGCACTTTGATTTGATTTTTATATGAGTTACTGAGGGTTTTATGAAGGAAAATATAGGTTTTTAGGTAGTCCAAAATGTTTAGTTTCTTATGCCATAGGTTTGGTTCGAATTTAAGACCAAAAAGGCGCCAGAATGAACATGCGCAGTTTGTTTATTATGATTCTGGTCTACAGTGTTGCCGGATACATTAACAGGAGATGGTTTTGAATTTCTAACTTGAATTGTATCTTTTATTCCGATTGTGACAAATACGGTAGTATAGTATTTCGTTTCTGGAAAGTATTGTATATAATAGATTAATTTATTGATAAGGGTTGTTATTTATGGTTAATCCTCTCAGATATTGTTGCCGTCACTTACGTTGCATCTGAAGATATTAAAGACAAGCTGGCATCGGTGTTGTAAATATCCGAGAAGTTAGCTGTTTGAGGCTATATTAACCAAAATTGTGAAGCAACCACCAGGTGGTTTGTTTTGATTTTTGTTTGTTGGTCATCAGCTGATTGTGAAATGTCCAATTTCTAATTAATTTTCTGGTGACTGAAAACCCTTTTATTGCCTAATTTTCATATGATTGGCGTCCTCGGACGGTGTAGTTTATTATTTATGAGGGCTGGCTTAGTTTTGAGACAAAGACTTTGGTAAACATTGCTACTGCGCAAGACAGTGACGGTAGTGCTAAATGACAAGTAAATTAGGCCTTTTCTCATTAAAGCGTTTTCCGAAAAGCATAAAATTGGTAATGACGACATACTAGGCTGGCCAATGAGAAAGCTCCACATCAGTGGCGTGATGATGGCGTGATGTCCAATGGGATCCAACGGTCGCTGGGAAAGTCGGCGTCCCTGCGCTGCAATGCGTCGCAGTTGGACAGTTCAGCTCTGACTCACACAAGTGTGAAGGTGTTCTGTGGAAAATTCCTGGGAAACTCAATTTTTCATGTGGAAAAATTGCCTCTAGTCTGAGGATCTACCAGATTTTCCTGTCGCAAAGGGACTTGTTGTGCTTTGAAGAAATCGTTCTGGGTTTGTGAAGTCCCTTGCACGCTTAATGCGGTTTATTAGATACCTCAACACATGTGTCTGGCTGAAAACTAGAAACTACAATTTCCTACCAACAACCTGGAATTATTTAAAAAACCCTCTTGTGGACGTCGTGTTGCTCTTTGGTACCAAGCTATAGATTGAGGCTTGCTTGTCTGTGGTCCCCAGAGGTAAATATAAATATAGAAAATATATATAGTTAATCTTACTTGGCTCTCATATAGTGCCTTTGTGATAATATATAGGTTAATATTATTTGGCTTTCATATAGTTTTTTTTTATATTTTTGGTCGACATGGATTTTTGTCTAACCATAAAAATAGAATGTTGCCAAGTTTTCTTTTAATAGAACATTAGTCAGATAGGTACTCGACACAAATAAATGTTTTTTTTGTATTTTGGAAAACCGAAGAGCATGAACTCATTCAAAATTGCTCGGTTGACTATGAAAACAATTGTTAGAGACTGTACGGTCAGCCAAAAACTTAGACAACTTATTTTGGTTAATAGGGCTCACTCGGTAAATTCTTTTACTTGTAGATGAATTAGAAAGTATATTATTTTGTTATTCTTTTTAAGGCATAGTTGGACATTCCCTAATTTTCTGACAATGTTCACGCTTGCTAATATTGTAACAATTAGTATTCTTTTTTAACGAACTCCTTTATTATTTATTAGTTTTCCTTTATAGTGACCAGCCGAAAGCAAGATATAGTTTGGGGGTTGGATAGTTATAAACAAAAATTTATTCGGTATAAAACTTAAATTTTATTATTCTCTTTTCTTAAAATACATACAGAAATGGGGCGTGGAAAAAAATAAAGGGTTACAAATAAATTGAGATTCTTAAAAATACAACCAAACCAACGAAATAAAATAAATGATTCGCGGCTAAGGGTGGGAATATGAACCAAATTATTAAGTTATTCAAAAAAAAAGGAAAGTCATGCCTACTAGAAGTATTTTTTTTTTAAATATAATTTCATTAAGTACAAAAATTGGTGGCTTAATTTAAGGCCAGTACTTAAGTGTATCTTAATTTGTATGGGGCTTCAGCGTAACTTAAATTGTAAATTTATTTTTCTTAAATCTTTTTAAATCATTAATGTAATTGGTTTTCATTATTTGATTTTCAAACTGGTAGTCATAGTTATGGCCATTACTTAACGTAAGGCATTGTAAATTATTAATTATTTTCTCTCAAATAAAATAGTTGTTTATTTCATTCCTTTTGGTTATTGGACTGATACGTTATTGCTTGAGAGTTAGGGATCATTATCAATATTTAAGTGGAACTTAAGACTTTAGTATTAGCTTATGGTCGTTTGCACTGACACTTAAGTAAACGCTTAAGGGGTACTGAGAAACACTTGTACAGTTTTAGAGATATGTAAGGGCAACTTAAGGGGATACTTAAGGGTGCCTCAAAATTAAAAGAAATATTTAAATTTCTTATATTTTCTTTTTATATTTATGGATATATTCTGCTTTTGTTCATTCCTCTATTACCATAATGATAGTGGAAAGGAACATTAAAATATTTTGGAAGTAATAAAAATTCGAAATAGGGTTTCAAATACAGGAAGCTGAGACCTTGTTTTCTTTTTAGGGTTTTTTTTTTGTTACGTTCAACTTTAAACCAAAGTTAAAGAAGATTTTTATAAGAAAATTTCCCACATGAAGATGTTTGCTGCTAGGTTTTCACCTATCATCTTGTTAAAGCGTGATCTATTCGTTTGGAGTTTTGAAGTTCTTTTTCTCGACGTCAACCTTCTTACACAATAGAAGTACCCGCCAGTTCTTCAGACGGATTGGTTCCAGTGTTGGGTTGCCAATGTTACGACAGCTAAGTTTAGCCTAAGTAAAAAAATAAAAAAAAAAAATGTCGCGCTGCCTATATAAATAAAAATAAAGTGCGTTTGCCGTTAAAAATCTAAAATTAAAGATGGCTTCTAAGATTTGTTTATAAAAGAAAAATTACTTAGCGTTTATTCGTATCAATATTAGCGAATACATATTTTTATAGTAATGATATCCTATATTGTGCGGCGGTAGCTAATGTCGACATCAGCGTGCGCCATTTAGTTTAAAGCTTCGGTTTAAGATTAATTTGAATAGAATTAGCTTTATAAATAATTGCGCTATGAGCATTATTGCGGCTAACTTGATTTGCGGTCAAGCACTGGACGTTGTACTTTTCTTGTGTCTTGTAAATATATTAAGTGACTTCAAACAATAGTTTTATTTCTAACTCATTGGGATTTCCGGTATATGAATACACTATTCTGTCTTCCGCAAAGTCTGACTGTTTTTCGTAATTTAGACAGTCAGCATTGTCATTTATAACAACAGCCCTACTTTGATGAAATTACGTGGCGCCTACAAAAATCTAACTCACTCCCTTCCCGCTGTTTAAAAGCTGGCGGCCTTCAAAGGTGGACTTTGGTGTTGCGAAATTATTCATATACTAACCCTGTTTTAGCAAATAACTGAAACATAAAAGATTTTTAGTTCGGAAATATTTAGTTCCCCAATTTACAGAAAATTTGATCTGTTGGTTCTAGAAAATACTATTAGAGCAGCTCGTGCATTTAAATCAGTTCTAACTTATATTAAAATGTTCATTCACTATGCTTTATTACTTTAACAATCATTAGCAGAAAAAAAAAATAAACAAATAAAATAAACGTCACATTTTTGGCGCCCAACGTGGGGCAATAGCATTCAATAGCACTAAAAAGTAAAAAGCATTAACAAAAAAAAAAAAAAAAAAAAAAGGGAATTTTTTTTTTGTTTTTGTTTGATCATTTTTGTTAAAAGAACTTTTAATGTCGAGCAATAGAAAATATCAGGAAGTATTAGGCGTTCGTTAAGCGGATTAGGTCGTTTTAGGTTGGTTTAAGTCGCTGGAACACTGAAATACGCTAAGCTCAGAGATTAGAACGGCATTAGGAAACCCTAGGTCAAGTTAGAGCATTTTTATAGTTCTGTAAAGATTGTGGACTTTATTAAAGCTTCTTGTAACCCAGATTTAGATTCTCGCTCTGTTTAGGACCATTGGAATTTGGGTCTTTTTGAATTGATTCGATGTTAGGGAGTCTTAATCAAGTATTATCAACTTTTACTTTGGTTTGGCATATCTTTAAGTGCACTAGAAATTTTGTTCTGTGACTTAAGATATTCTTTTCTGTGCAAATAGTTTAGTGCAGTTAATCGGAGATCTTTGAGTACTGTGACTAGAAATTAGTGTATAGAATATTTGAAATTAGTGTGTAGAATTTTTGTGAATTTATGAAATTCAATATGGCACGTAGAATGGATATCAAACGTCTAGAGAAAGACGAGTTGATATATGAACTTACTTGGAGAGGAGTAGCAGTAGGCACAGTAGACGAGATGAGAAGTCGGTTGAGTGGTGCAAGACAGACTGAGAAGAATGGTGATAGCGTTCACTACCCTGAATACCCCTTCAGCTTTGAGCAGGATTACAATGCAATCCATACGAAACTTAGTGAAGTGGCTAACACATTGGAAAGCTTTGCGGACACCAGGAAGAGTAATGCTTATATCAAACTTTCGACGAAGTTGAATCACATCTTGGGCAGAATAGAAAATTGCGTTGCGAAGACTGCTGAAGAAAAAGCACAGCGCAGTGAAATTTTGGGCGATGCTCTTTCGCTAGTAGACTTGCTCGAATCGAAGACTACAGAGAACCAAGAAGTACCTATTAATCTAGGAGTTCTAGAAGGCGCTTTGGCAAACAGCAGCAGCAGTAGTACTAGCCGACCCAAGGCATGCTCATCTCCAGTACCGGATGATCACATGAATGTGGGAATAAAACCAATTCTACCTCACAAATGGGATCTTACGTTTACTGGCGAGAAACGGGGCATGTCAGTGACTGCATTTTTCGAGCGTGTAGACCAGCTGCGCCATGCGCGTAATGTAAACAAAGATGTGTTGCTGAATTCCGGAATAGACTTGTTTAGCGGCAAGGCATACAAGTTTTATGAAGATGTTCGTTCTGAAGTAACGACATGGGACGAATTGGTTCAGAGGTTTAAAGCTGAATACCTGCCTGCTAACTACAAGGAAAAACTGTTAGATGAGATAAAAGAAAGAGCTCAAGGACCTGACGAGACTGTTGGGACCTACTTCGCAATAATGAATAAGTACTTTCAACGATTGGCCTGTCCCATAAGTGAAGCAGCTAAACTGGAGATTCTTATGCGAAATATTTCCAAAGTATATAAAAGCCAATTGAGTGCACATGAAATTCCTACAGTGGCTGAACTTAAAAGGCTTTGTAAAAGAATTGAAACTAGAATGCAATCAGATAATGATTGGCCTCCTAGGAAAACTCGCTCAATGGAACCAGATTTAGCGTATGTTGCTTCTGAAGAATTTGAAGAACCAGCAGTAGTAGTTCAGGAAGTGAGAACTGATCTTCCGTCAGCTTCATCGGATATTGCTAATCATTCTGCTAGAGCCAGGAGCATTGTTTGTTTCAATTGTGGATTATCGGGTCATAAGGCTATTGGTTGTGTTGCTCCAAAGAAATTAGTGTGTTATGGTTGCAGAAGAGAGGGATTTAAGAAATCGAATTGTCCAACTTGCAGGTCGGGAAACCGGCAAAGGCCCACTTAGGCAGTCGGCCTAAGAGTAGGTTAGGCCAAAATCCGACTATGAGACCTATTTTAGATTTTATTCTTGACCACGCACGTGATGATGAAAGACCTTATTTAGAGGTTGACGTTCTAGGACATAAGTTATTAGGACTATTAGATTCGGGAGCTTCACGCACCTTTTTGGGTCGTTCTGGTTGGGAAATGGTAAATAGTTTAGGTTTTCGTTTAGATTCCTCAAAAAAGACCGTTTGTACAGTGGCTAATGGACAGAAAGCGGCGTCTATTGGAGTTGTGGAGCTTCCTTTTAAGTTGCGTAATAGGTTACGGATATTGGAGGTTATTGTGGTTCCTGATCTTCCGCATTTGCTAATTCTCGGACATGACTTTTGGGTAGCAATGGGTATTGTACCAGATCTTCGTCACAATGAATGGCATTTTTCTAAAGATGTAGATATTTGCTCAGTTATAGATTCGCCACCCACTGTTCTTACTCCAGAGCAAGAGATTCGACTTAATGAGTTAGTTTGTAAATATAAAATTTTAATGGGTTCTAGCTTAGGTAGAACAAATAGAGTTGAACATAAGATTGTAACTAATTCGCTGCCAATACGACAGCGGCCTTATAGAGTGTCCCCACCAATACAGGCAATGATGGATTCTGAAATAGATGAAATGTTGCAGTTAGGTGTGATCGAGCCTAGTTCTAGTCCGTGGGCCTCTCCCGTGGTTATGGTACCTAAGAAAAACACCGGGAAGTATAGGTTCTGCGTTGACTACAGGAAATTAAACTCTGTTACCGAACGAGACAGTTACCCACTACCTCTGGTCTCCGAAACGTTAGATAAATTGAGTAATGCCAAATATCTATCGAGTTTGGATATTAAAAGTGCCTATTGGCAGGTTCCAATTGACGAGGCATCTCGTCCGCTTACTGCATTTATCTGTCGTAGAGGTCTTTTCCAGTTTCGTAGGCTCCCTTTCGGTTTGCACAACGCACCAGCGACTTGGCAACGTCTGATCGATAATGTACTAGGGGCAGACTTGGAGCCAAATGTCTTTGTTTACCTGGATGATGTTTGTGTGGTTTCTGATACTTTTGAAGACCATTTGCGTGTCCTGGAAGAGGTACTTAAGCGTCTGCTTGACGCCCAGATTACTGTCTCATGGGATAAGGTTCAGCTGTGCCGCCCAGAATTAAAATTCTTAGGTTATTTAGTACAATCAAATCGAGGGTTGAGTGTAGACCCGGATAAAGTAAAATCCATGTTAGAATTACCTCGTCCTACCAATGTGACCGAAGTTCGTAGAGTATTAGGTAGTTTCTCTTGGTATAGAAGGTTTGTACCCGAATTTTCGGCTATTGTTACGCCCATTACTGCTCTTACAAAGAAAAATCATAAATTTATTTGGACTGAAGAGTGTGAGATTGCTTTTCGAAAGATTAAAGCGTTATTGGTTTCTGCACCAATACTTAGTTGCCCAGATTATAATAAAGAGTTCATTCTGCAGACTGATGCTTCCGGTTTTGGAATCGGTGCTGTGTTGTCTCAACCTGATGAGAATGGAGAAAAGGTAATCTGTTATCTGAGTAGATCGTTGACGAAACAAGAACGGAATTATACCACAAGTGAGAGAGAATGTCTGGCTCTGGTTTGGGCAATTGGAAAACTTCGACCGTACATCGAGGGTGTTCCTTTCACTGCTATTACTGATCACTACAGTCTGAAATGGCTGCATAATCTAAAAGACCCTGCTGGTAGATTGGCCAGGTGGGCAGTAAAACTGCAACAATTTAATTTCAAAGTAATACATCGTTGTGGTAAGGATCTCGTGGTACCAGACATGTTGTCTCGAGCAGTACCAGTAGTCGATCTTGTTCAAGCAGAAACTGTTGAACCTCAGCTCGCTGATGATGCTTGGTATAATCGGATGGTTGAAAAAATTAAAAATTATCCATTGAAATTTTTGAATTGGAGGTTATCTGAAGGAAAATTGTGGAAATATGTTCGTCAGAGTTATTCTATGTTGTCTGGTGATGTTGACTGCTGGAAAATGGTGTTACCTAAAAAATTAAGAAAAGAGGTTATAGTGGCTGCTCATGACCCTCCTATTTCTGGTCATATGGGTGTGTTTAAAACTTATTCTAGATTGATGGAAAAATATTATTGGCCGAAAATGAGACAAGATGTAGCACGCTATGTTAGGAGTTGTGTAACTTGTGCAGCTCATAAAGGTAATCCTCAGGGCAATCCTGACCAGATGGTTTCGCACTCTAAACCTAGTCGACCTTGGGAAGTGATTTCCACTGATCTAATAGGACCTCTTCCCCGATCTAATAAAGGTAATACTGCAATCTTAGTAGTCACTGATTATCTTACAAAGTTTTCACTAATCTTTCCTTTGAGGACAACTTCGACTAAAAACATTATCACACGCATCGAAGAACAAGTATTTCTAGTTTTTGGTGTTAGTAGAGGGATAATTTGTGATAATGGGCCACAATACCGTAGTTCTGAGTTTAGGAAGTTTACTGAGAGTTATCACTGTAAAATCCACTTTAATGCGAATTACCATCCTAGAGCAAATCCTACCGAAAGACAGAATAGAACTATTAAGACCATGTTGGCTATGTATGTGAAAGATAATCATCGTAAGTGGGATGAGGATCTTCAAAAATTAGCTTGTGCTATTCGTACCGCAGTACAAGAAACGACGAAGGTATCTCCATACTTTGCCAATTTTGGGAGAAATATGTTTCTTTCTGGTAATGATTATAGTAACAAGGCTTTGTTTACCACAGAGGATGGCCAGCAGACTGCAGAAATGAGTAAGAATGAGGGCTTCCGTAAGTTGTTTCTGGATATTAAGAATCGATTAGAAGTAGCTAATCGTAAGAATGTGGATCGTTATAATCTTCGAAAACGCGACGCTCAGTATAATGTTGGTGATCTAGTTTGGAAAAAGAATTTCGTCTTATCTGATGCGTCTAAGTATTTTACTCACAAACTAGCTCCAAAATATAAAGGACCTTTTATGATTCATAAACGTTGTTCTCCTTGGACTTATGAGTTGCGTGAACAGTCAGGCAAGGTACTGACGGGTTCATGGCATATTAAAGACTTAAAACCATACCAGTGCTAGGGCCGATTAACTGTGTTAATCGTCTTGAAGGAAGGGGGGGAAATTGTAACGGTATATTTTAGACTCTACTATAACCTAGATTTTACAATGATTTGTTTCCCACTACACGAGGTTTTCCTACAAAACTGAGGTAGGATTACGCAATTTTGGGGAGGAAAAACAAGCCAACATCGTCAATTAGGAAGGTTATTAGAGAACCCCTAATAAGTTTTTCTTCTACACTTTACGGTGAATCTAGAACCCACTAACCTTCAAGAAATCGCTCTTTACATCACAACTTTCGTTTTTTTAGCACTAGGTAATATAGGCTGTCTGCTTCTGAGCCCGTAATAATGTAGTCGGCCCTGTGGAATGTCGTTTACATCTCCGCTATAGTATTTTGTCGATAAGCTTAGGGTGACTTTGCTTCTTACAGCGCGGACTCCTAAAATATTTATAAATTTATGATGTTCCTTTTGTCACCACTTCATTTGGCAATGCATTTTTTGGTGAGAGTTAGCGTGAATCACTAAATACACTGACTTGCCTTTTGTGCGAATCTCCATGATGATAATTTATAGTTTAATAACTAGTTTCACTCACTGGAACTATAACTAAATTGTGGTAAACTGGGAAAAATATTTTTATCTGTTTTGTTTTGATCTGCTGTTGTTTATTTGTTGTTCAGTGGTCCGGAACCACCGAGTCTTTTGGCCAATTTCAGGCGCGATCACAGCACAGAAGATACGTAGAGATGGCACCTTGTTTTGATTACGAAAGTCAGCTGATTTCTTGTCAAAAATTTTAGCACTTTGATTTGATTTTTATATGAGTTACTGAGGGTTTTATGAAGGAAAATATAGGTTTTTAGGTAGTCCAAAATGTTTAGTTTCTTATGCCATAGGTTTGGTTCGAATTTAAGACCAAAAAGGCGCCAGAATGAACATGCGCAGTTTGTTTATTATGATTCTGGTCTACAGTGTTGCCGGATACATTAACAGGAGATGGTTTTGAATTTCTAACTTGAATTGTATCTTTTATTCCGATTGTGACAAATACGGTAGTATAGTATTTCGTTTCTGGAAAGTATTGTATATAATAGATTAATTTATTGATAAGGGTTGTTATTTATGGTTAATCCTCTCAGATATTGTTGCCGTCACTTACGTTGCATCTGAAGATATTAAAGACAAGCTGGCATCGGTGTTGTAAATATCCGAGAAGTTAGCTGTTTGAGGCTATATTAACCAAAATTGTGAAGCAACCACCAGGTGGTTTGTTTTGATTTTTGTTTGTTGGTCATCAGCTGATTGTGAAATGTCCAATTTCTAATTAATTTTCTGGTGACTGAAAACCCTTTTATTGCCTAATTTTCATATGATTGGCGTCCTCGGACGGTGTAGTTTATTATTTATGAGGGCTGGCTTAGTTTTGAGACAAAAACTTTGGTAAACATTGCTACTGCGCAAGACAGTGACGGTAGTGCTAAATGACAAGTAAATTAGGCCTTTTCTCATTAAAGCGTTTTCCGAAAAGCATAAAATTGGTAATGACGACATACTAGGCTGGCCAATGAGAAAGCTCCACATCAGTGGCGTGATGATGGCGTGATGTGTTCCACCAATGGGATCCAACGGTCGCTGGGAAAGTCGGCGTCCCTGCGCTGCAATGCGTCGCAGTTGGACAGTTCAGCTCTGACTCACACAAGTGTGAAGGTGTTCTGTGGAAAATTCCTGGGAAACTCAATTTTTCATGTGGAAAAATTGCCTCTAGTCTGAGGATCTACCAGATTTTCCTGTCGCAAAGGGACTTGTTGTGCTTTGAAGAAATCGTTCTGGGTTTGTGAAGTCCCTTGCACGCTTAATGCGGTTTATTAGATACCTCAACACATGTGTCTGGCTGAAAACTAGAAACTACAATTTCCTACCAACAACCTGGAATTATTTAAAAAACCCTCTTGTGGACGTCGTGTTGCTCTTTGGTACCAAGCTATAGATTGAGGCTTGCTTGTCTGTGGTCCCCAGAGGTAAATATAAATATAGAAAATATATATAGTTAATCTTACTTGGCTCTCATATAGTGCCTTTGTGATAATATATAGGTTAATATTATTTGGCTTTCATATAGTTTTTTTTTATATTTTTGGTCGACATGGATTTTTGTCTAACCATAAAAATAGAATGTTGCCAAGTTTTCTTTTAATAGAACATTAGTCAGATAGGTACTCGACACAAATAAATGTTTTTTTTGTATTTTGGAAAACCGAAGAGCATGAACTCATTCAAAATTGCTCGGTTGACTATGAAAACAATTGTTAGAGACTGTACGGTCAGCCAAAAACTTAGACAACTTATTTTGGTTAATAGGGCTCACTCGGTAAATTCTTTTACTTGTAGATGAATTAGAAAGTATATTATTTTGTTATTCTTTTTAAGGCATAGTTGGACATTCCCTAATTTTCTGACAATGTTCACGCTTGCTAATATTGTAACAATTAGTATTCTTTTTTAACGAACTCCTTTATTATTTATTAGTTTTCCTTTATAGTGACCAGCCGAAAGCAAGATATAGTTTGGGGGTTGGATAGTTATAAACAAAAATTTATTCGGTATAAAACTTAAATTTTATTATTCTCTTTTCTTAAAATACATACAGAAATGGGGCGTGGAAAAAAATAAAGGGTTACAAATAAATTGAGATTCTTAAAAATACAACCAAACCAACGAAATAAAATAAATGATTCGCGGCTAAGGGTGGGAATATGAACCAAATTATTAAGTTATTCAAAAAAAAAGGAAAGTCATGCCTACTAGAAGTATTTTTTTTTTAAATATAATTTCATTAAGTACAAAAATTGGTGGCTTAATTTAAGGCCAGTACTTAAGTGTATCTTAATTTGTATGGGGCTTCAGCGTAACTTAAATTGTAAATTTATTTTTCTTAAATATTTTTAAATCATTAATGTAATTGGTTTTCATTATTTGATTTTCAAACCGGTAGTCATAGTTATGGCCATTACTTAACGTAAGGCATTGTAAATTATTAATTATTTTCTCTCAAATAAAATAGTTGTTTATTTCATTCCTTTTGGTTATTGGACTGATACGTTATTGCTTGAGAGTTAGGGATCATTATCAATATTTAAGTGGAACTTAAGACTTTAGTATTAGCTTATGGTCGTTTGCACTGACACTTAAGTAAACGCTTAAGGGGTACTGAGAAACACTTGTACAGTTTTAGAGATATGTAAGGGCAACTTAAGGGGATACTTAAGGGTGCCTCAAAATTAAAAGAAATATTTAAATTTCTTATATTTTCTTTTTATATTTATGGATATATTCTGCTTTTGTTCATTCCTCTATTACCATAATGATAGTGGAAAGGAATATTAAAATATTTTGGAAGTAATAAAAATTCGAAATAGGGTTTCAAATACAGGAAGCTGAGACCTTGTTTTCTTTTTAGGGTTTTTTTTTTTTGTTACGTTCAACTTTAAACCAAAGTTAAAGAAGATTTTTATAAGAAAATTTCCCACATGAAGATGTTTGCTGCTAGGTTTTCACCTATCATCTTGTTAAAGCGTGATCTATTCGTTTGGAGTTTTGAAGTTCTTTTTCTCGACGTCAACCTTCTTACACAATAGAAGTACCCGCCAGTTCTTCAGACGGATTGGTTCCAGTGTTGGGTTGCCAATGTTACGACAGCTAAGTTTAGCCTAAGTAAAAAAATAAAAAAAAAAAAAATGTCGCGCTGCCTATATAAATAAAAATAAAGTGCGTTTGCCGTTAAAAATCTAAAATTAAAGATGGCTTCTAAGATTTGTTTATAAAAGAAAAATTACTTAGCGTTTATTCGTATCAATATTAGCGAATACATATTTTTATAGTAATGATATCCTATATTGTGCGGCGGTAGCTAATGTCGACATCAGCGTGCGCCATTTAGTTTAAAGCTTCGGTTTAAGATTAATTTGAATAGAATTAGCTTTATAAATAATTGCGCTATGAGCATTATTGCGGCTAACTTGATTTGCGCTCAAGCACTGGACGTTGTACTTTTCTTGTGTCTTGTAAATATATTAAGTGACTTCAAACAATAGTTTTATTTCTAACTCATTGGGATTTCCGGTATATGAATACACTATTCTGTCTTCCGCAAAGTCTGACTGTTTTTCGTAATTTAGACAGTCAGCATTGTCATTTATAACAACAGCCCTACTTTGATGAAATTACGTGGCGCCTACAAAAATCTAACTCACTCCCTTCCCGCTGTTTAAAAGCTGGCGGCCTTCAAAGGTGGACTTTGGTGTTGCGAAATTATTCATATACTAACCCTGTTTTAGCAAATAACTGAAACATAAAAGATTTTTAGTTCGGAAATATTTAGTTCCCCAATTTACAGAAAATTTGATCTGTTGGTTCTAGAAAATACTATTAGAGCAGCTCGTGCATTTAAATCAGTTCTAACTTATATTAAAATGTTCATTCACTATGCTTTATTACTTTAACAATCATTAGCAGAAAAAAAAAATAAACAAATAAAATAAACGTCACAAACTATCTAACTATCTAACTATCTAACTATCTAACTATCTAACTATCTAACTATCTAACTATCTAACTATCTAACTATCTAACTATCTAACTATCTAACTATCTAACTATCTAACTATCTAACTATCTAACTAACTAACTATCTAACTATCTATCAAATCTTGTGAAGCGTTTTTGACACACTTCCCATTATCCGATTTGGATGAAATTTGGTACACACATAGTGGTCCCATGACAATACAACATTAAGAAAAAAATATCCAAATATTTTCATTTAATAGAGTAGATAGCTGAGACTAAAAAGTAGAAAATAAATTGGTAAAAAAAAAATTTAAGTCACAAGCTTTTATAAAATGCACTAAAAATTAAAAAATTATTTTCTAAAATTCTAATATTATCATAATAATAAAAGCGATGGCCGACTGATGGAAATTTTGACGATGTTAGCACGATAAGATATCCGTATCCGTAAACGATAAGATATCCGTATATAGGTATGGTAGGTAAACATATCTTTGATGGCCTGCTATGTTGAATATTCTTTAAGTGTTTAGATCACAAATTTAGATTAACTTATGCTTTGATTTGCGGCCATCGCTTTTATTATTATGAGAATATTAGAATTTTAGAAAATAATTTTTTAATTTTTAGTGCATTTTATAAAAGCTTGTGACTTAAAAAATTTTTTTACCAATTTATTACAAGCTTTTATTTAACTTCACCTGTATGTATGTATGTATGTAATCAAATCTTGCAACTCATTTTTGAAGAACTTCTAAGCATCCGATTGACTTCAAATTTCGCATAGCGTCTTGGTTCCGATGACAATACAATAATATGGTTTTATCGGGTACCTACCTCCCCCCTAACGTGGGGAGTGGAGAGGAGGTAAAACTTTAGTTTGTCCGATTTTCACCAAAATTGGTATCTAGGGATTTTCGAGGATAAGGATTACGAATTTTCGATCAGATTTCAAAAATTCAATATGGCGGATTCAAAATGGACGATTTAATGTCAAGTTTTTCTGATTACTTTCAACTGACTTTCACGTATCCGATTGACTTCAAATTTCGCATACCGTTGTAGATCCGATGACAATCCAATAATGTGGTATCACTGACTGCCTACCACCCCCTAACGTGAAGGGCGGAGAAAAGGTAAAATTTTAGTTTGTCGGATTTCCACCAAAATTGGTATCTGGGGGTTTTTGAGGATGAGGATTACGAATTTGTGATCAGATTACAAAAATTCAATATGGCGGATTCAAAATGGACTTAGACAAATCGAAAAATTAAAAAATAAATTTAGAAAAAAAAAACTTTTTGAAAACAAGCTATTATAAAATGGACTAAAAAGCATAAAATAATTTTTTTAAATGTGCTGATATTATAATAATAAAAGCGATGGGCGTATTTAATATTAGGTAGATGCCTTTCCATGCGCATTTGGTGGATCGTCTACAACCGATGATGGGCCCACTCTTCTTTTTCAATGTGACAAAATAAATCGACACGCGTAATAATGTCCATCCATATCAGAAAAATGTAAGGGTAGCTTGAGTAGGGTTGGGTTGGGTCAAATTGTCTCCTCTTACATTTCTCTGCTATAATATAATGAATTTGGATTTTTACTAAACTTCGAGTTAACAAGGCTAAAACAAAAACGGGTAAATTTCCTTTAATACGCCCATCGCTTTTATTATTATGATATCAGCACATTAAAAAAATTATTTTATGCTTTTTAGTCCATTTTATAAAAGCTTGTTTTCAAAAAGTTTTTTTTTTCTAAATTTATTAAAATATATATCGCAGTAGCTCTAAAAAACTGGAAACGTAAAGTGCACAGCCTGGGAATACAACTTAACGACCGATTTACCATATACACACTCCAGTTTGCTAACGACCAAGTAATTGTAGCTAATGATAAAGAAGACATGGAGTATATGATGAGAAAGTTAGCGAAAGAATGCCAAAAGTGGGGATTAACAGTGAACGTGGAGAAGACACAGTACTTATGTATTGGAAACGAATCAACTGAGCAAGAACAAGACAATGGACAAACAATATCTCCATGCAATGAGTATATATACTTGGGTGTCACATTTGATAAGACAGGAACAGACTGTAAAGAACTGGAAAAAAGAATACTAAAAGCACAAAAGGTTATTGGATGTCTTAACAGTATTTTGTGGAGCAGAGAGATAAAAAAGAATGTAATGTGAAACAATGGTGAAAAGCTCGCTTTTGTATGGAATAGAGACTTGTCGCGTAACAGAAATATATCAAACAAAAATGGAAAGTGTCGAAATGAATGCAATTAGAAGATCAATGAGAATATCTAGAACAGATCACATAAGAAATGAGATCATAAAAGAAGGAATGGGAATCGAGGGAAGCATAACGGATGTCATCACTAAAAGACAAACTGATACGGTACGGCCATGTACAACGGATAAACGACGAAAGATTACCAAAGCAGGTCCTAGAATGGCAACCAATAGGGCGCAGAAAAAGAGGGCGTCCTAAACTAGAATGGCAACAGTCAATTCAAAGTCGGACAACAAAAACCTCTTGAAAACAATTTTTTTTTATATAAAATTGTATTTTTCTTATTTTTTTTTCTGGCAAGAAGCCGTCACAAAAATTGAATGAAATAAAATGTAGGCAGATATTTTATTTAAAAAAATCAGGTTGGTGCTTCACTTAGCCAACCTGTATACATAAATTTATAATAAAAAAAGCCGCAGACAAAAATAAAAATCGAGGGGTTAAAGCATTAAAAAAAACTTCTAAATTTTAAATGAGTTTGCTTCAACCCACGCGAGCTCATGCAGTGTCAGGGGCGTCGATTATTGTTATTCTTAGGAGGAGTGAAGGCTTTTTCTTTTAGGAAACGAAAAAAAATGCTGCAATTAAGTATCCTTAACTAAATATGATCAAAGGCTTCAGAAAAGGTTTCAGTACAGTTGACTACCTATTAACTATGAAAATACTAATACAACGAGCCAACGAATACAACATTTCACTATATAATGCGTTTATAGACTTTCAAAAGGCTTTCGATAGCATTGAGACAGATACACAGATTTAATAGCCAATATATATATAGCGAAGCGACAACATCAATCAACATCCACAAAGAAACCAAGCAAATTATCATAAGAAGAGGTGTCAGCAGGGTGACACAATACCCTTAAACTATTCAACCAGACTCTTATGAAGAAATAGGCATCAAAGTAAACGACCAATACTTGAACCACCTAAGATATGCTGATGATATCACCTTAATAACAGATAAGAAAGAAGAACTATTAAAAATGCCGGAAGAACTGGATACAGCAGCTAAAAATATAGGCTTGAGTATGAACTACACTAAAATTAAAATCATAACAAACAGATGAAGATATCACGATTAAAATAAACCAAGAGAAAATTGAACTAGTTGAGGAATATATTATGTACCTGGCACAAAGTATTAAACTAAAAACAGGAAACCAAACGACTGAAATCAAGGGGCGAGTAAGGTTGGCCTGGGCAGCATTCGGTAAATTAATCTAAATTATTACATTACATTACACTTACAAAACCAAACATGGATAAGGTAACAAAAGCCCAAAGATCAATGGAAAGAAAAATGTTACATGTAAAGCTAACAGATAGAAAAAGGAATAAATGGATAAGAAATAAAACAAAAGTAAGGGATGTCAGAGGAGAAGTACCAAAATTAAAATGGAAATTTGTCAGTCATAATATCAGACAGAAAGACCATCGATGGAACAAATGTACTGTAAATTGGAGACCTTGGGAAAATAAAATAAGTAGAGGAAGACCCCAAATGAGATGGGCGGACGATTTGAAGAAACATGCGGGGGCTAGATGGATGAACACGGCGACAAAAAGAGAAGACTGGTAGATATTGGGGGAAGCCTATGTCCAAAGATGGATCGAAGAAGGCTAAATAGATAGATTGATTAGTTAAATATATTTATTCTTCGGGGGTACTTACCCTCATGACCTCCCCCCTTCTTGACGCCCTGGTGTATTTTACAGCTAAAAAAATACTGCACGATGACGCGGAACGACACCAATTGAAAATAAAACTAATTTTACGGCTTATAAAACGGTCATTTTGGGCATAATAGACGGTTCAACGCGTTTCGCTGTGTATCTAAATGCAAATAGCTTGTATCGTCCCGTCCCAGCGTCACAAATTTTCATTAGACTACTTCCCACTTTGCACTTTTTAAAATAGACACCTATATTTTGCAAAGCAATTTATTTTATCATCTTGCTTTGCATATCAACTAGATTGAAAGTAAAACGCCTTAACAAATGATTTTCTTACAATGAACAAGTTTGTTTTTATAAACAAAAAGTGAAATTAAAAAAAAAAAATAAGAAAACAGTTTTCTGTCTTCGGCCGGGACTCGAACCCGGAATCTGTTGCTCTGTATGCAAACGCTTTCTACATTAAGCCACCGAAGACTTCACATAAATTTTCGGAAAACTTCCATCTATGCATATGGGCGGTGTCTCAATACAAGAACGAGAAACTATTTGACAAATTTTGGAAAAGAGTTTAGAATATTACATAGATCCCTAATTTGCTACGCAAAATTATTAAAATAGTATATTTTATCATAACTACATTTAAAATCAAGTTTTCTAATTTTCAATTTGAATTTGCCGCTAAAACGCTCATTTCTAGCATGGCGTTGCAATGACGTCACAGCGCAGTAAACTCGCGGACAGATACACGGCTTTCAAGTGTTTATTTGTTTTGTGGTCTGTGATTTTATTGTTTTTTATATAAAAAAATGTCCTATAAGTGGTGTGTAGTGCCTCAGTGTTCGAATACTAGCATAAAAACACCTGAAAAACTATTTATTCATGTGCCTACAGCAGTAAAAGAACGGAAAAAGTGGCTAGAACTTGCTCGATGAGACCCAAGGACCTTATCTAATACATCTTCACTTTACATTTGTGAAGATCACTTTGATGTGAGTCTAACTATATTGTTTCTATTAATTTCTCTCACGTTGTCTATAATATAATATATAACTATTTCGTAAATGACGATGAAATTTTTAAGGTTATGTTTATTACAAGGGGTGAACAACTATAATAGGCAGAAAAGTGTACAAATTTTTAGGTCCCAGGCAGTTATTAGGCAGGACTAGGGAATACCTCTAAATGCAGGACTAGGCAGTGCACATGCAGGCTAAATGTTGGACTGAGCAGTGCATATGCAAGACTAGGCAGTGCATAGGCAGGACTAGGCAGTGCCTACGCAGGACTATGCAGTGTAACCTATGCAGTACTTCAAGTATTGCTGGTCGTTGTATACTTTTTGCCTACCTGTCCTACAATTTTTGATTGTTTCTTAATTCTTAAAATAATAATGATTGGGTATTTAATTGAATCTATTGTAAGTGGCATATTAAACAAAAAAGCAAAACATATAACTTAACCTCAAAATCTAAATGAGTAAAAGTAGGCGAAGAATATCGTAAAAAAACTTTCAGTTATATACAAAACAACTCATCATCAAGAGATATAGTCGAAGACAAAATTTTTTTCTTATTTTTCTTTCTTTAATTTCACTTGTTGTTTATAGTTTTAGGTACTTGCATTATTTGCAATTTGGTATTTGAAATGTTTGTTTTTTCTCTCAACTACATGAAAAAGACAGATAGTGAGATAGTTAAAGAATGATAAAAGTAAGAGAATGAAAGACTACCTCGATTTATTGATTCATCCCTACCACGGTCTGTAAAAAAGGGTTGTCTGCTAACTCGGGTGTCATGGTGGCCATGATGTCAGAGCTACGTCACAGTTATCCGGGTAATTCGCAGTCAAGCGTTGTTTCTGGCGTGATTTCGTATTTTGCGAGGAAATTTTTGAGCATTTTGGATCCTGTAAGTGTTTAAATACCTGTTCCGGGCTTGCTATAAATGTATTAAAGACTAACTAAAAGAAACTTTATCCGCCTGTTCTTGTCTTTTTTACTAAATTCAGGCAACAACCAAACGTAAAGAATTGCACACTAAACTTATATTTAAAAAAAGTTCAAGTATTCCATATAAATTAGTAAATTCATTTGTGAAAAGAATAAAATTTATAACTACCGAAAAACAAAATGAATCCATTAATTATTATTAAATTTGTTTAAAATCTGTTACATAAAATTATAAATGGTTTTGAAATTTTTGTAACTATGATTTGAAAGTGTATTAACTAAACAAATGTAAAAAAAGTTTCTTTTTTATTAATATTGTTAAATGTATTTGGGAAATTTCGTAAGTTTTCTAAATTTAGGTTTAAGCAAGTAAATTTACTTAATTTCTAGTACATATGAAAATAAAACAAAAGTAAGAACAAGTGTCTCTTTTGTTTAATTTATAAAATATATTTGTAAAATTTAGTAAATAAGTAGTTTTTATAAATTTAAGTTTAACCAAGTGAATTAACTTAAATTCTAGTATGTAAATTGTTTGTTAAACTTTTTAAATGTATTAGCTCACACTACTACTATAAGTAGTGTGAGCTATGGTGATCGTAATTTTTTCGAGAAAAAAAAAGTTGCTCCGATTTCAAAAATTTTTATATATCTTTGCGTTTCAGATGATTTTGAAACTTTTTTGTTTTGCTGTCTGTCTGTCTGTCTGTCTGTCTGTCTGTCTGTCTGTCTGTATGTCTGTCTGTATGTCTGTCTGTAACGACCAACCCGCATAACTCAAAAACCGCTTGTCCGATTTTAATGAAATTTGGTACCTAAGTTGGGTCTTGGGCCGTGATGGTCCCATTTAAAAATGAACAAAATCCACCGAACGCAAGCCAAATAAAAGGGTGGGGGTTGATTCCAAAAATTAGAGTTTATGTGAAAATATGGCGTGTGTGATATCAAACGAAAGGTAATTAAGTCTGGAGTTAAAAAAAATGAATTTTAGTTTATTTTTAAAAAAAGGGTGGGGGTAGATGTCAAAAATTAGAGTTTAAGTGAAAATATGGCGTGTGTGATATCAAACGAAAGGTAATTGAGTCTGGAGTTAAACAAAATACATTTTAGTTTTTTTTAAAAGGGTGGGGGGTAGATTGAAAAAATTTGAGTTTAAGTTAAAACATGGCTTGTGTGGTATCAAACGAAAGGTAATTGAGTCTGGAGTTGAAAAAAATATATTTCAGTTTTTGATTATATTATCTCACACTATAACTATAGTACCTAGTGTGAGCTTAGGTGCCCATAGATTGGCAGAGTATTTTTAAAGAGAGTTTGATGATACAGAGACTGATGACAGTCGAAAAATTATAAAAAAAATTAAATATCTTATTTTGTAACTATTACGTATATACTTAGATAGGTATAGTTTTTTGCAAATGCCTGCCACTCTTAAATTATGTATAACGCTAAAGGTTGCATGCTTTTCAATTCAACCCATTAAAAAAAAAAGAGTTGCCGAGCGCTTCCGGAAGTAAAATTAAATTCTCGAGTCTGTGAACACCCTCGGCCGGTGCATCTGCTACCTTATTTATATGGTTGAATACAACTCTAATAAAAATACATCGAATCCTGCCAAAAAACAAGTCGCTTGTTGCCATACATTTTCCTTCTTTCTTCCTAAGATATTCATGCATGTAAATAAACCAGAAAATAATATCAATATAAAAATATATAAAAACTTATACACGGTAAAAAATTTTGTGTACAATGAAAACACGTTCTTTTCTTGAATAAATTGTTTTGAATTAAAATATTTTTTTTTAGTTCAACGCAGCGTTTAATCTTGACGTGAGACTTTATTTTTCTTCTTTAATTGTTTTGTTATACTATACTCCATTTTGTAAAAAGGCCAATTGTCTTCATATAAGTAATATTTTGCTTTCAGAGAAAACGGTGCCTTAGATTAATTCAGTTTCAATTTATAATAAAACAATTTCTGTTTCACATTAAAATAAAGAGACAAGACATTTTTTGTGCTAAATCAAGTAAATATTTTATTTCAAAGCAATTTGCTTTGATCTAAGACAATTTTTTTTACAAAAAAAACTGATTGAGAGATGAACATTCTTAAATTCAACCCATTCAAGAAAAGGGGAAGAGCTGCCGAGCACTTCGGGGCGTCAAATCGAATGCTCGAGTGAACACCCTCGGCTTCTGCTAAGTATCTTATTTATATGGTTAAATACAAATATAGCGAATCCTGAAAATCTGCCAAAAAACAAGTCGCTGGTTGCCATAAATTGACTTTCTTTCTTCTTAAGATATTCTTGCAGACAAATGATGCAGAAAACAATATCAACATAAAAAATATATAAAATTTATAAATAGCAACAAAATTTTGTATATTCAAAACCCGTTTTGTTGCACAGTCCTCTCTACCGCCGCCCTCAGTCACTATCACCTAAAAATTTTAAATTATGAAAGAGCTTCTATTTAGTATTAGTAATATAAAAGATTTTGAGATAGGTGCGCTGTTAAAAGTTTGGAAGAAGTGGTGTACATAAAATCTCCCACATAAAATTTCACACCGAGCTCATAAAAATAGATGTTCCCCTATAAACTTTAGAATCTATTAAATTTCAACTTCTCAGTTTAAAAAGCATAATTTTTTTTTAGTTTATGAATAATATATAAATGTTAAAATAGATGGGATTGACCAAACTTAGATTATATTGAAGAGTTTAAAAAAAAGATTAATGGAAGTCAACCTCCCCCGTCAGCTGTGTCCATGATGCTTTTGTAGTCTCTAATTTAATGAAGTCTTAAAGGATCGAAAGACGGTCTTTAAGAAAACCAATTTGACCGAATAAACTTGAACAAGCAATGTTGTTAAAGACTGTCGAATAAAAAGTTAAAGAAACTACCTTTAATACTTTTAAAAATGAAAATCGTTTTCCTGGAGAATCCAGGTGAATCAAAACTAATTTTACCATTAAAAAAATTATGGAATTATTAATTGAAAAAATTATAAAACAACACTCAATATTATCCAAATCTTTAAAAAAATTTCATGTAAAAAAGTATAGTTGAATAACTTCTAATGCGGGGTTCTATCGATTTCATGAAATTTTGCTTCATTCTGCCCTTCAAAAGTTATCCAAATTCATATAAAATCTTCCTGGTATAATTTCAACCCTACCGACAGTGAAGAGGCGCAGCTCTTTGCGGTTCGACCACAAAGTATTTGTTTTCCGACCGACCGAGCCCAGGTGGATAGACGGCACCTGATTGGCAGATTTTTTTTAGATGCGCTTTTAATTGCTTTCAGGTGTGCTTTTCGGAACCCCTTTAGTCGGCAGTATGCAGAGTTAGAAAATAAATCAGTGTCATTCCTGTAGGTGTAGGAATAGAAAGTTTTATTATCTATTTTTGTTTCTTTAGTTTACGCCATAATTAAATGAAATAATTTTCATGAGTATATCTACCGCCGCCCATGTCACTTTCTATAAAGGATATGCCGATGGTCGGCTTTTATCTTTGTTCTACTGACTTTGCAAAAACTATACGCGAAAACGGCATTTCCTAAAAAGGATTGGGATCCATTTGGCTGCAATAGCAAAGTTTAAATAAATATTTCCAAATTAGTGAAAACATTTCATTTGGAAATGTGTATTTAAATCTCAATCCTTTTTACAAAAATCCTTGTTTTTGTTATGATTCTATTATTGTGGCATAATTTTAGTTAATTTTTGGTTAAACTGGGTATTTATAGAATTTTATGCTTTTGCACAATAAAATTTAGTGTAGCACGAGCATAGATAAAGGATTTGCGGCGCGGTTCAGTGAGTTTTTATTAGATAGGCAACTCCGGCTGTTTGACAGGTCGTTAGCTCTGTGGCGCCCACTGCAGAGCTTAGTGACGAACTAAAAGCCGAGGCGGGAAATTTGAATCGCCTTTTATAATAAATTTTCTTTAATTTTAAAGTTTTTTTTTGATATTTTTAATCAGTCAATATTTTATAAAGACATACAATGTCTTTATAATATATAAACAGATTGAAAATGATACATAAAATGCAATAAATAAAACATTTTTTAAATGAGTTTTTATTATTATAAAAAAAGCTACAAATTAACGACTAACTATTGATGAAATAATACATAGTCTAATTGATTGGTAAAATAAAATATAATGCAAAACCAAACACTGTCTAGTATATTTAAATTTGTTTTTAACATTTCTGGTGAGTGATGAGTGAATAAATAATGAAACAGTTGTTCGTGAAGAGAATCATTCTTAAGTGTCTTATTTTTAACACCTCGACGAAAATCTGACATGATTTAAAAGTACCTCCTCGCCCTGGTTGTAAGTTGTGTAGGGTATGTTTCAAAGCAGTATATATATAGCTTATCAGTGGTCACACATATCATCGAAAAGCTGAAAACAATAAAAAAAATCAACTTATGACCACATTAATCATAGGTACTAGATTATGGTAAGATTTAAAATTAAGGAATAAATTTATTTAAAGTACATTACGCTGCTGGGTAATCCCTCGTTTACTCATCAATTAAGCCCCCCCCCCCTTTTACTTAATATCAAACGAAAGGGATAGACATAAAATTAACACTAAATTTGTGCTTAGTCCATGGGCAAATAAGGCACCTACCAGGCATTTTAAACCTGTATTCAGAGTTCCGTAGAGTAAGCGATAAGAAGGTAAAAAGACACTACCAATACAAATTTTATCAAATGCCAATCTAACCTCAAATGAGAAAATAAGAAAACTTACCTTAAAATTTCTCGAAAAACTATGCATTTTATACTCGTCTGAACTTTAGACACTTCACCCAGAAAAGCAACTAGAAATTCTTATTCTTTTATATTTAAATTGCAAAAGTTACAAATTTAACAAAATTTAATGCGTCACAGCAGCAAAGATTACCTACATAAGCCAAAAAGATAGATTTTAAATGAACCCGAAATAAAATGCGGTGGAAGAGGGTTTTCTACCTGAAAAAAAGGTGGACGGAAAATCCAAACCACAGATAATTCTCAAAAAAAATAGAATAAGGAACAAACGCGCGACCGCAGTGCCTCTTGTGAGCTTAGTGAGAACTTTAACCTAACGACCTGTCAAATTGCATTGAGTTTCCTAGGCATGAGCACGAGTACCACTGTTGAATTTATTAGAATTTAAACTTTTTTCCTAATTCGTTTTCATATTTCGCATTTACTTTGAAGCGAAGGCTCTTACGAACTCAGAAAATATGATTTCCATATATTCCGGGGTTTTGATATACTCTTGCCTTAGGTTATATGTTTGGTAAAATCCCACTAAAAGCAAAGAGCACTGATGTTTACCGACTCCCATATTAATTATTAAACAGGGCAAAAGGAAATAAAAGCTTTTTGCAAATCTTTCTCTTAAAAAACAAGATGAAAAAATCATATTTTTATATAACGAGGAGAATTTAGTGCCATAAGGGCAAGGGATAAACAAGATAATAATAAAAAAAAATAAATATATAACATAACTATTACTAATAAGTAGGGTTACCAGACGTCCGGATTAATCCGGACATGTCCGGATTTTTACTACGTCCGCGTGGGTCCGGGTGGATTTTAAAGTAGCCGCCTTTATAAACACCAAGTAATGCAAAATAAACTAGTTTCAAAAAATGTAATTAAACAATAATCGTCGATAAATTTAGCAGTGTGAATTCACCTTTAAGCGGGGTCTTCACATAACGTTTTACCTTACATCTTGCCTGTTCAGTCAAAACGCATCAAGTAAAACTGTGTGTGTAGACGGAAAAACGGACGTTTTACTTGAACTGATTTAAGACGGAAGACCGCCTAGAGAACTGACCGGATCACGCATTGTTTTCCAATAAAACCATCGTTTTGTATCGAAAACTGATCTAAAAACGTACGTTAAAACTATCAAGTGTCTACGCTAGTCTTTTAACCGTCATACTTCAACCTTTTGACTGACAGGCAAGACGTAAGGTAAAACGTTATGTGAAGACCCCGCTTAAAGTAGTATTATTAATTTCGCCTTGTTGAAGTTTACACTTCTGCCGTGTGGTCTTAAGCACAAACAAATTTTTTTGATGAAGTTTGTAATCTAAAAAAGTACATATCAGACAACTCTAATTCTGATGACCACAATCTGCCTACCCACGAAAAATGGGCAAAATATTTTAATGCAAGTATTTCTACCCAGTAGACCAAAGAAAGAAATAGGCTGCTTTTATCTTCTGTAAAAGGAATACTCATGACTTCATACAATTTAAGAAATATGAGCTGGTCAGAATTTTACGATTTTGTACTTCTGCCTAAAAATTCAACGCTGTTGAATAAAATACAAAGCAGTGAAAAGTACCTATAAAATAGTAGGTATATTATGTTATTTATTAGTTATTGTTTTAATTTACAAAAAAAGGTAATTTTTTGTGTGTGGCATCGAAAAAATTTTGACGTCCGGATTTTGTCCGGATTTTGTCCGGATTTTCTTGACGGCTGGTCCTGGTTAGAGACGTTTTCATCTGGTAACCCTACTAATAAGGATGGCGGGGAGGCGAGAGGAAGAGGCGGGGAGGGGGGGGTAACTAGTAAAATGGTGTTGGAAAATAAATCTGAAAGCGTATGAAGAAAGAATTTTTGAAATCGCTCTATATTTGGTAAAATTATGCGTATATGATTTTTGAATAGGGTGGGGGGATTAACAGGAGGGGAGATGGGTGGAGGCAGGGAGGACTACAAAGTAACTACAGCAAATTAGAGGACATTTGCAATGGGTAATCAAAGGAATTTCAATGAAATCGCCTAAAATTTAGATAATTCGTATGCCTTAAAGCCTATATCATGTGACAAAATGGCGTCTGAGGACCGCCATGTTAATTCCTGTTTAAAAAATATAGCCTATAGAATCTTTGTGATCAGTAGCAATTCCACTACACCTTTTTTGGCAAAATCGGTTCAGCCGTTTAGCCTTTAGCGTGACGCCAGCTTACATAAATACAACAATCGAAAAACATTACCCCTCCTTTCGCCGTGCTAGAGTTGGGTAAAAAGATTTTACCTCAGGCTGGATTTGAACCAGCGACCTGTTGCTAACGCTCTTCCATCTCAGCTACCAAGGCTCTGATTCAAAATCTGCATATTCGGAAACCGTTAGGTATTATATGAGGATGTGAGAGGAATACTCATTCACGATTTTAGTTGTACGAGACCCTATTTATCCATCTACCAATTGTATATATGTCCTTTGAGCCACAATAATTTATATTTTGTCACTGGAAACAAATTTAACAATTATTTTCAATTTTTAAAAAACACACTGTGTAATTTTGATTTGTAACGGTTTTCTAAGTCGACTCATGTCTAGCTTACGCTGGTGTTTTACCTCTTTGTCTGGAGCGTTTAAAGCACAGTCTATCTCTTTCTCTACGACGCGCTTTAGCATTAGAGTTCAAACCAATCAACTGCAAGTTGGGGGTACAAGCCGGGTGGGTGAGTTTCCTTAAGTTTATTTCATTTAAGGATTTTTTTTTAACTTGGATATGTTAAATTTTAATATTTAAAATATTTTATTTTAATTTTAAACCTTTTTATTATAGCTGTTTCCAGCGTTTTAAAATATTGTTTCTTTTTCTGTTTTTTCCAAAATTAACTACAAACCTTTCGTTTCCCTAAAATCGGCATTTTTAATCAATATAATATACCAAACCTAAACAGTAATACTAAGTATATTTAACAGTTGATTGAATAATTTTATTCAATCAACGTTTAAAATGTTGCTAAATAAATATATTTTCAACAAACACAAAAAAAGTTAATAAAACCTAAGAGTATAAATATTAGAATACAAAAATTGAATAGTTATAACATTAAACAAATATAAAGAAGTGATAATGTGAAGTTTAATAGATAAAAATTAAACAGGTATGTATGATTTTCCTACATTACAGTGGCGTATATACGGGGGGGCCTGGGTGGCCCGACCCCCCCCCCCCCCCCCCGAAGCTATGATTTTTTTGGTTATTTTCCACATATTTCATGAATACAAACATAAAATAGCATAAAATACAGCCTCATGAGGTCTCGGCCCCCCCAAAACTGTCTCGGGCCCACCCCGAAACTTTTTTCTATATACGCCACTGCTACATTATTTATATAATTCAGAAAAACACTTATAGTAATACCTCTTCCAAGAACCGCCTAATTCCAGAACTCAATCAAATGTTTATTAATGAACAAACAAAACTAAGTAGAAAATCATTTTAGCTCTATCGTTCATTATCTTGAGTAGTTCATATCTTGCTCTATTTCTTGATGTCTGTTAAATCTTGGGAATTGTTTTACTTTTATCTGAAGGCACCATTGCCACATGACCAGTATTTTTAGCAAATTAACAGAAATAAAACTTTTAAGATCAGTGTATTAATCGAATTTCAAATTTTTTGCATCGCTATGCCTGAATTTACTATAGAGTAGCAAGCCGAGTTTTATTAGATGTTTCTGAAGTTTTACGGCAAAAAATTGGACCTGACTTTTTAATAAATGTCGTGGTTTATATTACATACCAGTGGTGTGCAAACAATGTAGACGGAAAGGTGTTGCCTAATAATAATAATAATAATAATAATAATAATAGATAGTTTAAGTTGTGCTACGTATTTTTACGTAAAACTGCACGTTAAGCGCTCTACGTTTTGTTCCAAATTTGAGTTTAAGTTGAATGTTTTTACGTTACCATAACAAGTCTACTAATAGCAGAGAATATGGAATACGACACTTGTGTTTTTTTGATGTTACAATTTTGTTTTTTGTCTTTTCAACTACAGTAGGAATATATTTGCAAAGAATCGTTTGTACTGGAAGCGGAAATTATCGTATAGGCCTCATTTTTCGATCGGTCAATCAACCAATTCTATTATTTGGTAACGTTAAGGTGCCCGCAGACTGCCGTAAGCTAACGTAAATACGTAAGCTCCTAACGTGACCTTGACGACGGTGTGACGAAGTGCGCTTGCGTATCTGTCAAATCTCATGCTTACGTAAAAATACGTAGCACAACTTAAACTATCTAATAACACATTTTTTTATATTATCATATTTTAAATTATTTTAAACCTCATCATAAAATAATAATATAATATTCATAATACGCATTTTTTTAACAATTTTTATTTTAAAGATTGCGTAAGACATATTTCGGGCATACGCAGCGAGGGGCAGAGAGGGGCATTTGCCCCCCACTAAATGTTGAAAATATGTAGATAATAACTTTAATATATTCCTAATTTCTAACAAAAACTAAACACCGGACACTAGGACAGTGTACAGCGTGTCCCATTTTCGATGGGATTAAATGGGAAACTCGGTTATTATTAGAGATATTTTTTAGAGCAAAATAATGACGTTCATTTTTAAAAATATTGTTTAGTTTTTGAGATATGGTATTTTTCATAAAAAAATTAAATACGGACCTGGATTTTTTTATTACTACTTTGATTAGTTCCATGCGATTATTACCTTAAAATGATAAAACTTTAATATTTTTTTGATTTAAAGTTAAAAAAAACTATGTAATATTTGAAAAAAAAATTATAGTCCGAACCTGGAAATTTCCAACGTAATTATAAATTAAAAATTGCAAGACACACTAGTTGAACGATTTTTAGTTTATCTGTTTTGAAATGATAATTAAAAGATTTATAAATAAAGTAAAAAACGTTAAAAAGTTACAAAAATAATATCATACTAATTATTTGATAACCGAACAGCAGGTCGTGAAATTTACAAAACAAAAGCGTGGAATTGACATTGTCATTTTACTTGTCATTTTTGTGAATGGCTTACAATTATTTTAAACTGGCTAGAAATCGACCATATCCAGATTTTGAAAAATGTGATATGTTTGACTGCTTCATTCAAGCAACAAAATCCCAATATTTAAATGGCAGAAATATTTTTATGCAAAATGCGGTAAGAAAAATTACTCAAAAATGCCAACAATGTCTTACACATAATGGTAATCAGAAAAATGAGTTATTTTTTATAATTTGTTTTTTTTGTAGACTTTGTTTCAAATAAATCTGTAAATTAACGTAAAACGATTTTAATATGCTAAGTATCAAAACAGTTAAACTAAAAATTGTTTTACTAGCAATTTTTAGTTTATATTTATGTTGGAAATATCCAGGTTCGGACTAATTTTTTTTTACCTTAAAACAAAATTTTTTAAATTTTTATTATTTTATGATAATACTAGCATGAAACCAATTAAAATAGTAATAAAAAAAATCCAGGTCCGTATTTAATTTTTTTATGATAAATACCATATCTCAAAAACTAAACAATATTTTAAAAAATTGACGTCATTATTTTCTTCTAAAAAAGTTGCCATAAAAATGTTTTTACAGAATAAAAGTATCTCGCAAAATAAGCGGGATACAAGGGATTATTAAAAATACAATTTTTTCAAAAACTCCCTGTATTAGCCTAACTACGGGGTATAGCAAAAATCTGATTACGCCATTTTTAAGGGCTCAAAAAAAGAGCACGGTAAGGTGCAATCAGAAAATCAATATCTTTAATAATAACCGAGTTTCCGATTTAATCCCATCGAAAATGGGACACGCTGTACACCCGACATTAGTTTTAGAAAACAATAAACAAGTAGCATAAATGAATGAATGAATTTTATGTGGGCGGGAAAAGTCCCATGCACTTAGGACACCTTGTTGAACCTCACTATCCACTGTGTCAGCCCTGGAAATCTGCATAGCAAAGCAGTAGATTTTTTTGGGTTGAAACTTTCTGATACCGCTAGGGCTAGGGCTATAAGCACACAGCTTCTTAACATCGACAGTCTAATAAATAAATAAGTAGAAGAAGAGGTTTTAAGCAGATTTGCTGAAGATCTCTGATATTTCGATCTACTGTAATAGCAGTGGCACATTCAGGAATATGTCTTGGGGGGGGGATGTGTGTGTATGTTCGTTTTTGTTTATTTTTTGTTTATTTTAAAAAATATTTATTTTATTTTTAACTTTTTGCATTTGCCCCCCCTCTAAATTTCATGCTGCGTACGCCCATGTATAGTGCATTATCGCGCATTTCTCATCTAATACTTTCCTAATAGGTGCTCCACAGGGGCGACTCTTGAACTTAGAAAAAAAATAGGGGCCGTATTTTCTTATTTTCAATTATTTTTTATAACGGCTTGATAAGTAACTCTTAGCATAAATAATGCGAAAAATACTACTACCGGAGGGGGATCATATTAAGGACACTTATCGTAAAGTCCTTAGGTAAGATGGCTTAACACACCTCAGGATAAAGGAAACATTGTATAAATAAACTAATGAAAAATTAAAAAAAAATGCACTGAGGCAAAATTTTTTTAAAAATTAGGAACTTTTCGGAAACAATTGTAGCACGGACTTCTTTTGGCGCCACAGGAGAAAATTTTGGAAGAATGAAGTACCTTTTGCCGCATAAAACATTGTTTAATGTAAAAAGACCTTATTTAATAAAATTTCGCTGCAGGGAAAAGTTTAGAAAAATTAAGGACTTTTCAGAAAATATCGCGGCGAAATTTTTTAAAACTAAATATTAGGAAAAGATGGTTATGCAGGCTAATATGCTTAAAAAACTTGTACAATATAAAGAAAATTAATAAAATTTCGCTGCAGAATCGAAAAAATAACTTTTGTTTTCTCTGGCTGCATCAGGTTATTTTTTTATTTAGAAAACTTTTAAATGCAAAAACTTTAGAAAATTTGGGTATTGGTTAAAAAAAAGTGGCGCACAAATCAAATCTTTAAATACAAAAAGGTCTCGCCGTAGGCGAAAATTTTTAAAAAATTCGGGACTTTTAGGAAAGAAGGTCACCGCAGGCCAAAATCTTATAAAAATTAGATACCACAGATGGCGCCACAGCACAGTAGTAAAAGAAGTACCCATCTCTAAATGATTAACCATTATATTAATTTTTGCCAATTTGATTTTTCTTCTTTTTTCTGCTTAATTCATAGCCTCCTTGACAAAAGATAGTAATTTGACGCTCGGAGCAACGTGAGCGTCAAGTGGTAAATATCGTTATAATCTTTGTTAAAATTGTGTGCAAATCAAAATTTTTGTCTACTCCTCGATAAACATTAAATACACAATAAAAATTGATAATATTATTTTAAAACGGATAAAAGGGGAGTAATTTTGGGAAACAAATATTTGCTCGTCTTTGTCACTAGTCTTTTTTGTTCTTTCTATAATATTTTCATTAGTATCCAGGAATTTTTTAGAAAACGCCGAAAATGTTATTTGAGTGTTTTTTGACCTATCCTAACAATGTCTGTCTGTGTGTATGTATTTTTTTTTCTGTCCGTAACACGATAGCTCCTAAACCGCTGAATCGATTTTCATAAAATTTTCAGATAAAATAGTGTGCGACACTCTGCGACCTGATTAGATTTTGGTCAAAATCTATTAATGCTAATGACAGTTTTTTGACAATTAAAAAATTAAAAAAAGGCTAACTTTTGAGCGGAGCATTGCAACAATATGCGATTTTATAGTAGACCACATTTTGCTTAATAATTAGTGCTGCAACCAAAAACTTCGTAGGAGCTTTAGTTTCCGAGATATTTACAAAAAACTGTTTTGAAAAAAATGTTGAAGTGTTTTAATAGGCTAGCTAGGAAGGTATCAGATCCATCATAGATCCATATATTTTTATTAAAATTCATAAAAACTTTAAAAATTATCAAAATATTTTATTATTTTTAAAATATTTTGGAAATTTTCGTAACCATAAATAAATTTTGTCTAAAACCGCTAATGATTTACGTTTAGGCTCATAATTATCCTAAGAGCATAAATGGGCCGTTAGACTAGTTTTATTGGTAGGTAGGCCTGGAGTAAGATATTTTTTCTTACCCTAAGGTCATAGGTTATATTAACACCGGCATATAAAATAAAAAAGTGATCTATATATTTGATCAAACCTACTTATTCGGAGTCCTTAATAAAAATAAAAAAAGTTGCAATTTTTCGCGCAGATACAAAAAAATGTGGAAACCGCTAAAAAAATTTTTTTTGAATGTTGTCAACGTTGTTTTTTATAAACAAGCACTCCAAATCAAATTTATTTGATGGCTTTGAAATATTGTATTACTTTGATCAAGTTTTTTTCAATTTACTCGAGATTTTAGGGGTGTCCTCTGTGCGCTGTTTTTCCGTGCGCACAGGCGATTTCTTCCTTGGGCTTAAGCTATTTTTTGTAAAGTATGTAAAAAAATCTAAGGCCGAGGCCTCCCCCTTGGTTCGCCCATGCCTTATACTTATTTTCGGGTTGTGGGGGGTAATTATCCGCTTGAATCCCCTCCGCAGCCCACGAGAAAGACCGGCCCGGGCGCGGAAATATCACGTGACCGTAGGAGTCCCACAAAAAAACGCCTCACGGCCCGCTGTCATTATAAAACATGTGTGTGTTCAGTTTTGGTATGTTTGTTTACGTCGATTTTTTTTTAATTCGGGCACGAATTTTATGCGAATTTTATCAGTCAGAAGTTATTAAAATAACGTAGCCCACGAAAAAGACTATAGTGGGCTGCGTTAAAATATTTAATAGCTAACGAGTAAAGATAAACAATGCCGCGAACGTGTAATTAGTGTTGTTCCTTGTCGGTCCAACTATAAAACTGAAACCTAATATGTTGCAAACGGGAAAGAAGTGGTAAAAGATAAGATCTTGGATAAGATTGGTCAAGTAATAGACATCCTTAGTGACATTTTCGATAGTGAGAGTGGATATGGTGGATACACTTTAATGTTGGCTTCATCTTTCTTTATCCAGTTATCCAGTGCATACACGTCAATTTACAATTCTAAGGTAATATGTCTTCCGCACCCTCGCAATATTAAAAAACTGATTTGTAAAATATTGTTAACAGATAGTAATCTCTCTGGTAGTGTGAAATATTTAAAAAGTAAGATACAGCTTTTAAAAAAACATTAGTTGGTAGTTAACTTACACTTTATTGAAATAGATATTAAACTTTGTGCTGGGTAATTTTTCAAAAAATTATTGGCGACCACTACATTCAGTTCATTGAATGGGAAAACCATCTCACTTATTTACAAAATCACTTGTTTCTTTTTAATAAATTATTGTGAAATGTTTTATATTGAAAATTTTTCTTCAGATAACTCTAGCGAGTGTTTTGGTGGAGAAAAACTATTGTCAAAGCTTGAAAAAATTAGTTTAAGGGCATGTAAAGTTGTTTAAAATAATTTTATTAAAAAGCACAATGATTTAGTGTCTGCTAATAAATCTTTGAATAAGAACTTAAAGATGATGACAGTCAAAGAAAAATTAAAAAACTAAAAGCTTAGGTTTGATATGTCCAATTTTGAAAGACTTGTATAGATTTGGTTCGGTTCGGTTCGGTTCGGTTCGGTTCCAAGTTACTAACGATATTATGTACCTAATATATGTACCTGAAGATATTAGAGAGAGAGAGATATTAAGCAATACAATAAGAATCCTGGGACTCCTAAGATCACGTGACCGCCGACTTGCTTATAACGCGCCATGGCCGGTCTTTATCGTTGGCTGCGAACCCCCTCGTAGGACTACTAATGGTGCTAATGGGCTAGAAAGGTATCAGATCCGTCACGGATCCATTTATTTATAAATATTTTAGTATTTTATATTTTCTGACAACTGGATTTGGTCCGAATTTTGTCCTAAAAATCCAAGCAAAAACATTTTCACACACAATATCACTGATCCCACTGCAGTCCTCGTTAACTGATAATCAAACCTGTAATTTTCCTCGTTGCACACGGCGGACACTCAACCAGAGAAAAAAATGGCGGATCACCAAGAAGATTGAAGGCTATAAAACTGTGACCAGACTCGTAAAAACATGGCAGGTTGTTTCGCGATGTTAAATAAGCCATTACAACTTAAACGTACTGCGTGACGTATAGTATGAAGTAAAAATATTACAGATTAGATAGTTTAAGTTGTACTACGTATTTTTACGTAAGCATAAGATTTAACAGTTACGCAAGCGCACTTCGTCACACCGTCGTCAAGGTCACGTTAGGAGCTTACGTATTTACGTTAGCTTACGGCAGCCTGCGGGCACCGTAACGTTACCAAAGAATAGAATTGGTTGATTGACCGATCGAAAAATGAGGCCTAGACGATAATTTCCGCTTCCAGTACAAACGATTCTTTGCAAATATATTCCTACTGTAGTTGAAAAGACAAAAAACAAAATTGTAACATCAAAAAAACACAGTGCCGAATTCCATATTCTCTGCTATTAGTAGACTTGTTATGGTAACGTATAAACATTCAACTTAAACTCAAATTTGGAACAAAACGTAGAGCGCTTAACGTGCAGTTTTACGTAAAAATACGTATCACAACTTAAACTATCTATTGTAAAGTTAAGTACTTAAATTTTAAATAACCCAACCCAAGGTCTGTGTAGAGGATAGGTTGCCTGGTAAGTCTATGGTCGAAGCGGCGTGAGAGGTGACAGCGCGTCATCTGGAGTAAGAGAGCGCTATAGCGCTATGTTTACATGTATTTTTAAGTATTTCTAATCTTCGGTGGTTTATTTTTTACACTTGTGGTGTGTTTTGGACTATATTTATTTAAAAATTATAAATACTTGTTCTAGTTTACTTATACTTTTTACTTGTAGTTATTTTAACGGACTTAAGAAGCTAAAAGCTTCCCAAGACATTGTGCATTTGGGCTATTTGGTGTAAGGCAAGTTTTAAATTTGAGTTAGTTGATGTATTTTATGAATATTGTTACTAGAGACACTTTAAGAAAAATAACGAAACGTATTTACATTTAAATCAATAAAGGAAAACAAGAACCTTGGAAATTTTCTATGTAACAAAACGGGATTTGAATATAAATGGTATTTTTGCCATTTATAAGTTTTTAAATATTTTTAATTAAATATTGTTTTTGACATCAACAAGCATTATTTATATGCAAGACTAGGTTAAGAATAAGTAAAATTTATGGCAACTCCGGCGACTTGTTTTTAGGCACATTTTCAGGTCCGCTGTATTTTAATAAAAGTTGTGTTCGGCTAATATGTCCTTTGAGCCACTAACCACAAAATAATTTATATTCTGTAACTGGAAACAAATTTGCTAAGTTATTTTCAATTTTTAAAAACACTGTGTAATTTTACTTTCTAACGGTTTCTTTAAGTCTGGCTTGCGTTGGTATTTTGTCTCTTAGTGGAGCGTTTAAAGCGCAGTCTATCTCTTTCTCGCCAAGGCGACAGGGAGTGGAATTCTAGCCAGTCAACGCCAAGGTATTTGTGCGTTCAAGCGCAGGGTGGCTTTAATTGAGACAAGACACTTTCGAAAGTCGTGAGGGAAAACATTCTTTAGTTGACTTTGCTTTCGTTCACACTTCTTAAGGGGTTTTTTTTCAACTGGGGAAATTTATCAATTAGTTTAACTTTGTATAAAACTGTTAACTTTATTATTCATAATTATTTTAGTCTTTTCTTTTGGAGTTTATTAATTTTAAAGCTTTTAAATATTACTGTTTCCAGTGTTTTGAAATAATATTTATAACTGTTTTATGGTTTTTTAACATCAAAATACAAACCATTCGTTGCCCTAAAATCGGCATTTTTAATCAATAATACATGCCCAACATAAACGGTAATATTAAGTATATTAAACAGTTGATTGAATAGTTTCACCTATTCAATCAACGTTTAAAATGTTGATAAATTAAAATATTTACAACAAATATACAAAAGGTTTATAAAACCTAAAAGTTTAAAGAGTGTGAATATTTGAATACAAAAGCTTAGTAGTAGTAAAATTTGATAATCAATTAATAAATATAAGAAGTGATAATGTGATGCTTCGGGAAGAAAATTGAAAAGGTATGTATGATTTTCCTACATTGTTTATACATTTTAGAAAAACGTTTATAGCATAAAACTTCCTCCAAAAACCATCAAATTTCCTTTCGAGTTCGTGTAAATTTAATAAACTTTTAATAATTATATCAATTTTCAAATCGTTCTATAAATTGGTAGCTCATAACGTTTAAGCCTTGGCCACTTGAGATGATAGAACCACAGTCAAACAGGCCGCCTGTTACACCTACTATATTAAATGCTTTTTATTTAAATAAGCACTCCGGGTGACGTCATTTCCCGCGTTCAACAACTGGCTCTGATTGGTGAGAAAGTTACCAAGTAACCTACAGACCTTGAACCCAACCAATCCTAGATATCTAAAACAGTCATCCAGTACCAGGGACCGCGTCATCAAAGCCATGGTGTGCAGGAAGGGAGTATTCCAACACACAAATTATTATTACTACTATGTCGGTTTAGAACATTTTTCTACGTTGTCCGACGCCTATTCTCCACCTCTTTCGATCCTGACAATCATCTTCTGTCAGGTTTTTTTGACTCATTGATCTTTGGATTGACTGTTGCCATTCCAGTTTAGGACGCCCTCTTTTTCTGCGCCTTATTGGTTGCCATTCTAGGACCTGCTTTGGTAATCAGTTGTCTTTTAGTGATGTCATCCGTTATGCTTCCCTCAATTTATATTTTTTTTTTATGGTCTCATCTCTTAAATGATCTGTTCTAAATATAGTGTTCTTTTCGTCTTATTGCATCCATTTCGACACCACATTTGTTTTGTATTTTTCTGTTACGCGACAACCCTCTATTCCATACAAGAGCTTGCTTTTCACCATTGTTTCATAAATTTTAAATTTCACATTATTTTTTATCTTTCTGCTCCATAAAAGATAACCAATAACTTTTTTGCTTTTACTATTATTTTTCCAGTTCTTTACAGCCTGTTTCTGTCTTATCAAATGTGTACTCATTGCATCGAGATATTGTTTGTCCATTGCCTAATTCTAACTCACTTGATTCGTGTCCAAAAAATAAATACTGTGTCTTGTCCACGTTCACTGTTAACCCCCACTTTTGCTATTTCATCATATACTCCATGTCTTCTCTATCATTAGCTACAATTATTTGGTCTTTAGCAAACTGTAGTGTGTGTATGGCAAATCGGTCGTTAAGTTGTATTCCCATACCGTGTACTTTACGTTTCCAGTTTTTTAGAGCTACTGCGATATATATTTTAAAAAGAGTTGAAGATATACAACATCCTTGTCTTAAGCCTTTCGTTACCATGAATTTTATGTTTTTGGGGGCTTGGGGTGATTTTTATTTGTGTGAGCGTTTCAACGGTTCTACTTTTCTGCGATTCGACACAACTCCGTTCCGATGCTTTTGCGTTTTGACTATACTATGTTTTTACGGATGGACAAAACTAAGTTTTATTTAAAATATTTTCGTCTATTTTATTTTATATTGTTTTAAATTCGATACAATTAGAAATTGAGTTATGTGTAATATTTTCAAGCGTAAGAAAGCCGACACTTATATTTTCTTTTTAAACTACACCTATTTTATGAAATAACAAGCCTGTGACAAAGAGCGTGTTTATTTTATGATCATCATCATTATCGTACTCAGCCGGGAAATGGTTAAATTACTAAGTACTTTTCTGTGAAAATGACACTCATCACCTGAAAAACTTATAATAGATAATAGGTTATAATACAGACAGATTTAAAAATAATAGATAGTTTAAGTTGTGCTACGTATTTTTACGTAAGCATGAGATTTGACAGTTACGCAAGCGCACTTACGGCAGTCTGCAAGCACCTTAACGTTACCAAAGAATAGAATTGGTTGATTGACCGATCGAAAAATGAGGCCTAGACGATAATTTCCGCTTCCAGTACAAACGATTCTTTGCAAATATATTCCTACTGTAGTTGAAAAGACAAAAAACAAAATTGTAGCATGAAAAAAACACAGTGCCGAATTCCATATTCTCTGCTATTAGTAGACTTGTTATGGTAACGTAAAAACATTCAACTTAAACTCAAATTTGGAACAAAACGTAGATCGCTTAACGTGCAGTTTTACGTAAAAATACGTGGCACAACTTAAACTATCTAATGTCGAACTGAATTTCCTACACTTACCTTAAAAAAAACAATTGTTTTTTATTTAAAACAAAACTTCTTAACAACTGTTAAACAGAGCAAGCCCAACAAAAAAATACAGGCCACGACCTGAAAAAATCAGCTGTTTTCAGGGGGTTGACTTTTACATTGAGTCTTATGGGAGGTCAGACGTTTTATTATGATATTTTCAAAATGTCACTACAGATTTTCGCGAAATTTCGGTGAAATATTCTCAGACACAATCTCGATATTTTACCAAACTTTTGTAAGGGTGCAGATTGATTAAAAAATTAAAATCATCAAGATTTAGCATTCCTTATTTTGAATTCAAATTACCCGCCATACCAACTGTAGCTGCGTTCGGATTTGCATCTCAGACGCGATGGATTTTTGGTCACACGATTACAGATTAGTCTGAGCAAATGGGAATTACCGAACGATCTGGATCAAATCGATCAAATTTTTATGAATGGTTATAACCCTAAATATAACCAAAAATATTATGTACATATTGCAACTCACGCCCAGCTATAATTTTGACAAAATTTTCCTGCAATGTCGGAAATTTATATAATTTGTTGTCTTCAACATCAAAAAATTTGATAACAATCTTTTTACATAAATAAATTATTTTTGTAAACAAAACAAATACACAACATACGTCACAGTCTCAGATGAATCTGTTTTGTCAATCAAAATGTACGGAGCAACTAGATTTACGTCTGACGAATTAAGGAACGATTTCGATCAAAAAGATTAATCCGACGTAAATACCGAACGCAGCTAAAAAGAAAATCAGCCTTCGCTGTGACGTCAGAAAAGTGGAGGATCATGGCCCGTCCGTTTTGATAGCCTTGAACAGAGTTCCCACCTCTGGTGTAAAAGAACTGTCAAAATATATCAAGGGCCTCTAGTCAATACGAGGTATTTTGCGCACTGTGATCTATCAAATCTCACGACTACCAAAATAATTGTTCAATAAGAGATGGATTGTTGTTAGTTATTTAAGTTATAGCTTAAATTTCTGTCTGGACAGCGTGAAGACTCAGACATTGACTGATTGTGCCTATGTGGATCGATCTTGAATGATAGTCTGAGGCCTAAGAGTTTTTATTAAATGAAATTTCTTGTATTTTATTAACAAAACGATGTTTGAATTGGGCCAAAAGTGTTTGTTTTGTAACGATTAATAGTTATGGTGATTTTTAGATAAAAAAAATCTATTTCCAAAGATTATAGAATACAAAATATTGTACACCTTTTAGGAAATTTTAAAAATAAATTAAATCAATTAGTTCTTAAGTCTTACTTTCACTAGTATCAAAAAGATGTTGACTAGACTATGCCATCTAATGCCAACAACAACAGAAAGCTTGTTTTAATTTACGTATGGAACCCATAAGTCACATTGTGTGTTACATGTTGCTTCCAACTACATGTTTTAATAACGTAACACAATTTACAACAAGGCAATGAAACAGTTTTTTAATGTTATGTATCATGCACACTGGGGTGGAACTCCAATGTGGATCACAATAATATCGCACCAAAAAATAGTCACAACTCAAAAAACATTGTTTTGAGAAAATCGGTGTTAAAGAATTTAGTTCATTAGAGAGATTCGTTTTTCACTTACATGACAAATTACGAGTTAACATGTTTTTTTTATATCAACAGGAGCCTATTAACTCAATGTAATTGGTGCAGTACGTTTCTCAGAAAAAATGATTTTTGTCGTTTTTAGTAAAGACAAAAACCCGATATTGTGACACTTTTTAAGAACAAGGCATCATGGCGTTGTAAATCAGGATATCACGCAGGATGGTAAATAATATTAAAAAAGAAAACAAATAAAGAAGAAACTTTGTATTTATTTTTATAACGAGTTCTAAAATGCTGAATAACAACTGGGAATGTGATTATTCTCTAATAAATTCAAAAGATTTTTTTATTATTCTCCTTAATTCTAAGTACACTGAACAATTCGAAAAAACAGTCACAACACAAAAAAGAACAGTATTTTACTTGTTATATGGGTCAGATTTAACCAATAGTTCACACGAAAACCTTCACAACTCAAAATGTGACTCTTTTCAGGATGAAACTCTACGTTCACGCTGTTATAAAGTCAAAAGTGACACTGTAAAGGAACGCATCCTCAGCTAAACTGGACAAAATAAAAGAGTCACATCGCCTTCTCGCGGTGATTTGTCGAAACATAAATGTGACGCTTTTATGGAAGAAAGTACAAGTTATTTCGATGATGGCGGCAGGTTTATCTCAATAACGGTGATTTTTGAGTTGTGACTCTTTTTTAGCGGGTGTGCGATATTGAAACTAGTTCTCTAGCCATTGCTTATAAGTTATTTTATGTTTGTTTAAAGCATTTAATTTTATTCTAATTTGTTGTCGTTCTTCAACATCTTCAAAGTCTTCAATCTAATTTAATTCAAAAAGACGTCCAATTTAATTCATTACTCCTTGTTTCTAATCTGATTCCATTTTAAACAAAATTATTGCGTTTCCTACGTAGGTAGGTAGACTGGTGTGGTTGTTACGTGGGTTTTTACATACCCAACAATCTAATCTACCAGAACCATAAACATATCACTTTGAAATTGGTGATGGTAGGGAATAAAAACAAGTATATTTTGAGACCACCCAGCCGTCAACGTTGAAATTACACATTCTCGTTAGTTTATTTAGCCTAGGTGTGTCTTATAATAATAACTTTGGGACTTACCTACAAGTATATAACTCAATGGTATGAGAGAATAACGGGTGTGGCAAACACAATAATTAGAAAAATTAGAAATTAGCAGTAGACCCAGTGGCGTCTGCTACAGCGAGGGCAACTGGGCAGTGCTCTCCCAAAACTAGACAACAAACAATATTTTTAATTGATTTACAGTGAAGTCCGCTTATAACGAACCCGTTTATAGCGAACTTCTGGTTAATACGAACCTTTTTTCTTTATACGAAAAGTCATCCATAAATACTCATGTATTGTCTTACTGGTTATTACGATCCCGCTTATAGCGAACTTCCGGATATAGCGAACCTAATTTTAATATTCTAGAATATGTATTTTTCTTTTAAAACGAACTTTTAGAACGAAGCAGACAATGGGCGTTTTCACACTAGACGATACGGCAACGACACGAATGGTTGCAAAGACATGCACAAGACCCAGAATATGATCACGAATATGAATTCGATAATGATATGCGTGATTTAGTACAAGAACAAGCTAATAGAAAAATGTGTGACTTCGATTTTAACGATTATGTGACTATTGATAAAGACATTGTAGCAAGAGAAACGTTGACTGATGCGCAAATTATAATCTCTCCGTAACCTCAAACATGGTTTCAAGTGATAATGACGAAGATCATGATGATCCTGTTCAAGATAATTCTGTTGAAGTCACTAAGGTTTATGTTCCAACCATTCGTGAAATGGAAAACAAAATTTCGGAAACTCGTATTTTGGAATCACGCCAAGTTCCTGATAAAATATGGGCATCATTTTGTAACCTTGAAAGCTAGATAAACAGGGAATATTTTTCAAGTAGAAATGTACAAACAAAAATTGTGGATTTCATAATAATTAAAAAAGGATTTAGGCTTTCTTTATGTATGTATTACATACCACCATATTGTGTACTTTACATATTTATATGTACAACAATAACAATAAACGTCTTTATTCGTATGTATTCTGCCTGTTTCTAAAAATATAAAAATGTATAGTATTTTTTGTAATATTTTTAGTTTTCTTAATTTTGGATACTATTTAAAAAAGTAACACAAAAAATTAAACCAAATTTATTTATTACTGTTTATAACGAACCTCGGATATAACGAACCGTATTTAGTTCATTTTTGAGGTTCGTTATATCCGGACTTCACTCTATTTAAAAGAAGTAAAATCTTTCCTTACGACATGATTGCCTAGTTCTTTTTATTATCTGTGGTTAACTACGAGCGATTAATTGGGTGAACTTTTTTAGCGTAAATAATTACAAGCCGGCAGCGCCGCGCGGGGCAAGGTTTCAATTTCACCGGTTTTTCAGAGGTGTATGGGTGGCTGTTCTCGCGCGGGGGTGGGAAGAATGTTTGTTTTAGTTGACGTCGGCCATATTCATCGTGCCAAACCGTTCATTGCCCTTCCTACGTGTTGCCGGTTCTATCCTTAGTGAAGACGTATGAGTTTGTTTTGATTTGGGGTACGTCAGGGTCAGTAGTTAGCTGTTGTTGTTAGTTTCTTAGTTGTTAGTCTCTGGTCCTTTTTTTTTTTCTAAATAAAATCATTGCCACCCTAGATCGTTTATTTGGTAGTAACTAGGCACTGAGTATTTTTCATGCAAATATTAATTAAATAGCTTTAAATAAATTGCGCTATAAAATACATTGTTTAAATTTAGCGAACGTGTTTCAGGGATTTAATTAACTTTATTGCCAAAAATAACCATTTATTATTTAAAGAAAAGCAAATACAAATTAAATAGAAACAATGGGAAATTAATATTTTTTGACAAAAAAAACTGATCAAAACAAAATACTGAGGTGTGAAATAATGACTAAATAAAATGTCTACCATGAAAACACGTTCTTTTCTTGAATAAATTGTTTTACCTTAAAACAATTTGTTTTGAATTAAAATATTTCTTTTTAGTTCAACGCAGCGTTTAATCTTGAAATGAGACTTTATTTTTCTTCTTTAATTGTTTTGTTTCAGTATACTTCATTTTGTACCAAAGCAAATTGTCTTCATATAAGTAATATTGTGCTTCTAGAGAAAGCGGTGCCTTAGATTAATTCAGTTCCAATATATAATAAACAAATATGCTAAATAAAAAAGCTTAAAACAAAAAAAAAAAAAAAAAATTAAAAAAAAAGGCAAGAGTTTTTTGTGCTATATCAAGAAAATATTCTTTGGTGAATAGCACAAATTATTTGCAAAGAAGAAAGATGGAAAACGTGCTGTGTGTGGATCGATAACATTCGTTTTGATTTTTATCGATCCACACACAGCACGTTTTCCATCTTTCTTCTTTGCATATGCTTCGGGCAGTACGGCCTTTTAGTTGCTACGTGATTTCGTGGTTTCAATACCACATCAATGGACGAAACTTGTCATAGATGGCGCTTCTACGTCTTAGACAAGACGATGCCAGTGTGCTTAAACTTTCGAGTGCTCGAGCCAGTTCGCTATGTGGCGCTACACCTTGGAGTTTACTCGCATTGCACAGACGCGAGTATTTCATATGTAGGAGTTGGTTTTGGTTAAAATTGGCTTACCTGGATTTGCTGTTCTCTACTGATGACGTGAAACACACAGAAACGTACGTCTAGAGATGCAACCTTGTGTAAGTAGGAAAACAACCAAAATCAACTCTTTCTTCTCCTTCTGACACTCGCAAGTTAGGCGCACATACCTTTGTGTGAAGTATAAAATTCGTTTTGACAAATTATTTTACTTCAAAGCAAATCTAAGACATTTTTTTTTACCTTGCAGTAATAAAGTAGTTAATTGATTTGGTGGGATGTGTCCCTTACTCCATACTTAAAACTTTTGAATTTTGATCAATAAAGGATCTCTTCTTCAAGAAATTTGTTTATTCAATCAAAAGTTTTTTTTATGCGGTATACATGCCACTTTTGATAAAAATCAGTTGTATAATATCAAATTTGAGATTCGCCTATACCGCACCAAACCGTCATAAATAACGTTAACCCTCTGAATTTCAATAGATTGAGCATTCAAGTGCGTTGAATCCCGTTTATGACACAATGGGGACAGTTCTATATCAAACAGAAAACCGCCCCATCCGAAAAGTGACACTAATTATATGCGGGGTGTCCCTATCTGTCCCCTCGTCGTTTTTGGCTTTATTATCACTGTGGTACACCTTGCCAATCGAAAGAGCGGCTGGTGGTCAATTGGACAGTAAAAATTATATAAAGCTTATCGCGTACCTAACTACTATAATTTTGTTTGAAGTTTTCCTCGTGAAGCAATTTTTCAATTGATTTGGTGGGATTTGTCCTTTACTTCACACTTAAAACTTTTAAATTTTGATCAATAAAAGATCTCTTCTTCAAGAAATTTGTTAATCTGTTCAACTGTAAATTTACAATAATTTATTTTACATCCAAGTGAATAATACTATAATTAAACAAACTGCATTGAAAAAGAATATTTTTTAAAACTTTTTTTGAATGTGTTTAGTTTTTTAAAATTTTTTATTGAGTTTTTTAATTTATTAAATTCTGACAAACGTTTACAAAAAATTGATTTTTGGACAATTAATTTTTAAATGAAAATCGTCTTTGTATCTTGTAAAATGAAATTTGAATAAAAACGTCCGGAGCGATTTATGGATATTGCATTTTCGGTTATGTTCTATGATCCTTTATTCATTATCACTTTTAAAAGTTTACAGCTTGATTTTTTATTCTTAAAATCTTGTTCGAGCATTGTCCACCATAACCCTGGCAGCCGATCACACCCAAAAAAGGATCCGAGAAGAAAAAGTAAACTTGCTTCGTTATTTTATTTTATTTAGTCTTAACAGCAATGATTAAAAAAGGTAACTACAAGTGCATTTTTTAAAATTATGGGATAACTACGGTTCCCTAAAGTTAAGGTGCATTTTTATTAGAATAAAAAGGATTTATGTGATTTTAAGGTGTACTTAAGATCACTTGAATTCTTTCTGGGACCCAGTAAATGTTTAAATGTAACTTTTTCACCAAAAGTGCGAATAGTGCCAATATTTACTATTCTTACAAGGAAATTTTAATATAATGCTGTGAGATACCGCCCTAAAACTTCCGCCCATTTTTACCTAAATCTGATGAACGATAAAACATGCACTCCAAAAAGATCATGATATTTGACCCCCTAACGATATTTAGTGACATATGGAATAAGTGGCCGTTTTAATTTAAATATATTATACACAAATGTTTGTATATTGACACAAATCCAGGGATTTTATTTTATGGACCATTCATAGGTAACAGATAGCATGATTGCGCCTCCAGGATCAAAATATTCCGGAGGTAAAATACCCGACCACTCGGATCTCCGGGCGTCGGGTGATCCTGGGGGTCCTTCATGCAAAGATATTAAAAGAAGACCAAAAAATCAACTCAGAATTGATTTTAGCAAAATAAGAGGATTAAGTACCAACATGAATTCAGTTCACCAACATCTTGAAGAACAAAGTCCTGACATCCTTGTTCTCACTGAAACTAAAATCAGTTCTGCAACACCTATTGTGAACTATCTTTATCCCGGCTATGACCTACACCACCGATTTCGACATAATTTTGGGATCTGTGTGTACATTAAAAATGACCTTTCATGTCATCGAGAGGAGAAGCTAGAACCAGCGAACCTCGATATCATATGGCTGAAATTCACCTCAAAGTCATCGACCAAGTTCATTTGCTGCCTCTACCGACCGCCAAGTAACACCGAGTATCAAAACTTTTTTGCAACATTATCCGAAAACTGTGATAGTATACAGTCTAACTATCCACATGCGGAAATTGTTTTTTTAGGCGATTTCAACGTCCACAATATACCCTGGCTAAAACACCACAACAAAACAGATAACGAAGGCAGGGAAGCAGAAGCTTTTGCCATAAGTTGTGGTCTAACGCAGCTTGTCGATGAACCTACCCGTATCTCAGAAAGGGGTGAATTTGCAGCGCTTTTAGACTTGTTCCTAACTACAAATCCTGACTTGTTGTAAGGTGTATTGTTTACTTTAATTTGTTTTCATAAATGCGAATGTTGTATAATGTTTATTATTGTAACAGGCAGTGGCGTATATAGAAAAAAGTTTCGGGGTGGGCCCGAGGCAGTTTTGGGGGGGGGGGGCCGAGACCCCATGAGGGCGTATTTTATGCTATTTTATGTTTGTATTCATGAAATATGTCGAAAATATCTAAAAAAATCTTAGCTTCGGGGGGGGCTGGGCCCCCCAGGACCCCCTCATATATACGCCAGTGGTAACAGGTGACTCGTTAGCAGTGGTACTGTCATACCAAGTGGCCAAGGCTTAAACGTTGAAAGCAACCAATTTGTGCAACAATTTGAAAATTGATAAATGTATTAAATATTATTAAATTTATTACTTATTTGATCTCGAAAGAGAATTTGGCGGTTCTTGCAGGAAGAATATTCTATTTCTCAATTATATAAACAATGTAGGTAAATCACACATACCTTTTCAATTTTCTTCTTTAAACTTCACATTTTCACTTCTTATATTTATTAATCAAATATCAAATTTTACTACGATTAAACTGTTGTATTCAAATATTCACCCTCTTTAAACTTTTAGGTTTTGGAAACCTTTTGTATATTTGTTGTAAATATATTAATTTACAACATTTTAAACGTTGATTGAATAAGTGAAGGTATTCAATCAACTGTTTAGTTTACTTAATACTACTGTTTAGGTTTGGAATGTTATGTTGATTAAAAAAATGCCGATTTTAGGGCAACGAAAGGTTTGTATTTGATGTTAAAACCTGGAAAGGATAGTCAGGAATATTTCAAAACACTTGCAACAATAATAATCAAAATCTTTAAAATTAAAACAAACTGTAAAAGTAAAGACCAAAATAGTCATGAATAACAAAGTTAACTATTTTATACAAAGTTAAAATTTTTGACAGATTTAACATTTCCCCCGTTAAAAAAAAACGCCCCTTAAGAAGTGGTGTGAAGCGAACAGAAACCAACTAAAGAATGTTTTCTCTAACGATTTTCTTGTCTCAGCCAAAGCCACCCTGCTCTCTAGGCATTCTTAGCTTGCTGCTGATTGGTCTGAAATCTAAGCTTTCTCGCTTTGGCGAAAAAGAGATGGACTGTGCTTTAAACGTTCCAAACAAAGAGACAAAATACCAGCGTAATCGAAAGATTCGTTTGAAATTAAAACTACACAGTGAGTTTTTTAAAAATTTAAAATAGTTTAAAAAATTTGTTTCCAGTTACAGAATATCTAGTTAAATTATTGTGATGTTAGTGGCTCAAAGGACATATTAGCCGAATATAACTTTTATTAAAGTACAGCGATCCTGAAAACATACCCAAAAACAAGTCGCTGGTGTTGCCATAAATTTTACTTATTCTTAACCTAGTCTTGCAAGTATTTAATGCTTGTTGATGTCAAAAACAATATTTAACTAAAAATATACACACGTCAGCTCTTCCGGGTTCGAATTCTGGCTAGAATATGGGTATTTGAGATTGCTTAAATGATTTAACTTTTGTTCTAACCTTGATCGATTGAACCCAGATGGTTTTACTCAAAAGAGTCAAAGCGAAAAATTCTAAAAAAATAAACAAAATTGGTTAAATGGCTTGGTCAAGTGAATACCCTGAGAATTAGCGTTTATAATCATGATTTCGGTGGCCCAATTAATAGGGCTTTGGCGTACATAGCCAAAGATCCGAGTTCAAATCCCGGCCGAAACACAGAAAACTTTTTTTAATCATTTTTCGTTCTTTAATTTCATCCCTCGTTCGGAAAAAAATCTAAAAGGTATTGTGTTGGTGCGCTAACTGATTTCCAAATTATTGAAATAAACAATAATTTAACACTGCATTGCGCATTTTAGTTTAGCCTTTGTTAGTTGAAGTTGTATATTAAGTTAAATTAGTTTAAACGTACATTAAAATTTTGCGCGCGTGTATGACAGTAGTGTAGTTTATAGTTTTTTATGGAAGGGGAGGGTTCAACAATTTCTTCATGATATCCAAAGCTCAACTAATAATGTGTTATCACTAGAGTTGGGAAAAACAGTGATTTTCGACTAACCGGTGAAATAGCGATTTAAAGTAACTAGTGATTTTTAATGGTGATTTCCATCACTGTATATAATATTTCTATTCATTCATTATTTTACCTAGTATTACAGAGGGAATCCTCTGCAGCTATACAGTTATTTCGACCGTAAAAAATCTTCGCTAGCGCTATTTATGATTTAACCGGCTAGTTGAAAATCACCGTTTACGTATGTTCCGGTGAAAAGCGATTTCACTGATACCGGTAATAATATTTACCAATCTAGTCCATTTAAAATCAAGGTAAAAGATCCTGATTATCCTATTTAGGGGTGTTTTTTGCATTTTTGAGGGTGTTCCAACCACTGGCGGTAGCTTTAACCCTCATTTTCGTGATCAGCGGCCCAAAATACGTAGGGGACAAGTGGTCTCATCCGTTTCGCAATTTCAGGACCTTTTACCTTGATTTTAAATGGACTAATCACTGAATAACTGCTTGTGCAGAGTTTCGATAACCGGTAGCGCCAGTGATTTTTGTTGGGGGCACAACAAGCAACAAATAACAAAGATGGAAAGGGTCGAAATGGATGCAATAAGAAGATCAATAAGAATATCTAGAACAGATCATATCAGAAATGAGATCATAAAAGAAAGAATGGGAATCGAGGAAAGCATAACGGATGACACCACTAAATGACAACTGATATGGTACGGCCATTGTACAACGGATGAACGACGAAAGATTACCAACGCAGGTCCTAGAATGGCAACCAATAGGGCGCCCTAAACTAGAATGACAACCAAAGATCATCAAGTAAAAAAAAACCTGACAGAAAATGATTGTCAGGATCGAAGGAGGTGGAGAATAGACATCGGCCAACGTAGAAAATCGTTCTAAACCGACATAGTAGTAAGAAATGTAGAACTTTAGCTTTTCTAGTAGCGTGCGCTCATGATTTTAGCAACTGTACGCGATTTATAATTTAGTGGTATTTACTTTTCTATTTATCAAACTGACCGGGACGCGAGATACGCAATTTCAAGCAAGGGTTGCAGACCGTATCAAACCATCAACCCCTATAAATTACCAGAATTTCTGACTGTCACTCGCCACAGCCATATACACAAGATACTCCAGTCAATTTGTCATCAAATAGTTACAATAATTCTTAATTTTTACCTTCCTACCCCGCGCTAGCAATGGCTAAATCCCTATCCATCGTCATAAATGACTAAAAAAATCGTCCAAGATCTTAAATTAAAATGGTATAACTGTCCAATGGCAAAAACAGAATTATTAATAACCGGACATTATAAAAAACGTCATTCATCAAAACAAGACAGGAGCAAAATCGAAGTTTAGTATAACGTCTTTTATCAAAACCGGACAAAATCAAAAAGGATCAAATCATAACAAGGGGCCAACAACTCTCTCGTTTCTTTTCATGTATACTGATTTCATCTCTCTTCCTCTCATACAAATCAGTGAAATATCATGGAAGTTTGGCGACAAATTTAAATCGGGAACAAATATTATTGTTGTTTTTGAATCTAAAAATACATAAAAAATACAAATGTCTGTTTTTTTCTTTAATTGGCCCCCCTCTTAAGAGGTCAAAATCGGTGGTAACCTTGGTCAATTAATTGCAAATTAATCCTAACCTAGAATTCAACACCTGATGTTTTGTAAGGATTGGCCTTGCTTAATGAAAATGCCGTATGTGCCAGACCAATCCCTTTGTAGATACGGCGTTTTCAATAAACATGGCAGTAAAGAAATTGTAGTGAAGGAAGGTTCAATTGCATAGCAATATAAAAACCGCTTTTCTTTACGTGAACGTCACATTCTAGGCATCCCTTTTTATGATTTTTTTTTTGATCTTGTCCGGTCTTGATAAAAGACATTTTACAGAACTTTGATTTTACTCTTGTCTTGTTTTAAAGCATGAAGGTTTTGATAATGTCCGGTTATTAATAATTCCGTTTTTAATATAGAACTGTCATGCCATTTTTCTTTATGATCTCAAACAATTTTTAATTTGTCCTTAAACTATGGGGGCCCATTTTGCAGGGGAAATACTCCGGTGTACTGTGGACTAATAGGTTATGTATATGGATACGAAATAAACAAATAGAGTGGAAACAAAGCACAGCCATCCTGGGCCAAAGCTTATCCATCGTTAGACATGGTCAACCGACTAACACGGCCTATGAGGTTAAAAACATAGCTAGGTAGACCTTAAATGGTAGTCAGTAGCGTACACCTATTATATGACCATTACCAAATACTTATTATACTAGTGCTACTACTATATCGGTTTAGAACGTTTTTCTACGTTGTTCGATGCCTATTCTCCACCTCCTTCGATCCTGACAATCATCTTCTGTCAGGTTTTGTTGACTCATTGATCTTTGGATTGACTGTTGCCATTCTAGTTTAGGACGCCATCGTTTTCTGCGTCCTAATGGTTGCTATTCTAGGACCTGCTTTAGTAATCTTTCGTCGTTCATCCGTTGTACATGGCCGTACCACATCAGTTGTCTTTTAGTGATGTCATCCGTTATGCTTGCCTCGATTCCCATTCTTTCTTTTATTATCTCATTTCTTATGTGATCTGTTCTAGATATTCTCATTGGTCGTCTTATCGCATCCATTTCGACACTTTCCATTTTTGTTTTGTATTTTTCTGTTACGCGGCAAGTCGCTATTCTATACAACAGTGTGCTTTTTACCATTGTTTCATATAGGTTAAATTTTACATTCTTTTTTATCTCTCTGCTCCATAAAATACTAAATAACCTGTTTTGCTATTACTATTCTTTTTTCCAGTTCTTCACAGTCTGTCTTATCAAATGTGACACCCAAGTATATACACTCATTGCATGGAAATATTGTTTGTCTATTATCTAGTTCTAACCCACTGGATTCGTTTCCGAGACATAAGTACTGTGTCTTGCCCACGTTCACTGTTAATCCCCACTTTTGGTATTCTTCCGTTAACTTTCTCACCATATACACCATGTCTTCTTTATCATTAGCTACGATTACTTCGTTGCCAGCAAACTGTAGTGCGTATATGGTAAATCAGTCGTTAAGTTGTATTCCCATGCCGTGCAATTTACATTTCCAGTTTTTTAGAGCTACTGCGATATATATTTTAAAAATAGTTGGAGAGATAGAACATCCCTGTCTTAAGCCTTTCGTAACCAGGAATTCTTTTGGAAGTCGATTTTCAGAATTTGATTTTGACCCTTTGTATAGTTCTTTTATCGCTTTTATGTATGTATGATTGATATTAGTTTGCTCTAACGCTGTCCATAACTTTTCTACTGGAACGGTAACATATGCTTTTTGTAGGTCCACAAACGCAACATGAGTCTCTATATTTCTGGCGCTCCTTTCCAGTACTTATTATAACATTGACGTAATGGCCAATAAGATATTGTAACAGGTGACCTTTGAGAGTGGTACTGTCAAATCAGGTGGCCAAGGCTTCAATGTTGTAAGCTACGCTACCAATTGGGGCAACAACTTGTGTGAATTATAAGAGCATTAAACCTTATTTTGACGATTCTTGGAGGAAGTATATACTATATATAATATTTTACAAAGTTAAAATAATTGACAAACTTAACATTTCAGTTGGAAAAAACCCCCCTTAAATCAAACGAAGTGAAGAGTACAAAAACCGACTAAAGAATCCTTTCTAACGATTTTCTTGTCTCGGTAATTTGCTTATGATATAGCACTCCACAAAGAAACGCTCTGGACAAAGAGAAAAGACACCAGCGCAAACCAGAGATGCGTCGACTTAGAAAACCGTTAGAAATTAAAATTACACAGTGTTTTTTAAAAATTGAAAATAGTTTGTTAAATTTGTTTCTAGTTACAAAATATAAATTATTGTGATGTTAGCGGCTTAAAGGACAGATTAGTCAAATACAACTTTTATTAAAATACAGCGATCCTGAAAATATGTCAAAAAACAAGTCGCTGATGTTGTCATAAATTTTACTTATATTTAACCTAGTCTTGCATGTAGATAATGCTTGTGGATGTCGAAAACAATAATTAATTCAAAATATTTACAAACTTATAAATCCCGTTTTATTACAATATGCAAACAAATCACAATGAAGAAAACGCCCTAAAAATGTAAAATACGTAAACGTGCACAATCTAGAAAGTACTAGGAAGGAAGAGACAACTACTTTTCCTTAATCGCTTATTACCGACACATTGAATTTTATAGTTACAATATTTAGAATCTTACCGACACTGTATAAGGTTATAAACTACACTGTTCTGGTTATGAATTAACTGAACACGCGCACTGCCCCATGTACGTAATTAAGTATAAGCACTGCCCTTGTTAGTTCAAAGGCCGCAATAAAACGAAAACAATGCATTTTTTCTGTCTTTTAATTAACGGGGACAGTGAAGGTTATATTCTTTTAGTTAATTTCTTCTTAAGGAAGTTACGCCCAAAGCCGGTCAGTTCTATATTTTGCGCTCCAAACGACACGCACAAAAACGAACTCACTTGCTAATCTCTTTTCCCTAAACATCGGAAACGGGACCGTGATTTGTGTATTACCTGATAACGATATAGGAGGGGATTATAATTAATTTCGACATGATATGGACTGTATAGACTGGATGTGTATCATCTCGGCAGAATAGGCCCGGATTTCAAATGATGCATGATATTAAGATTTATTGCACTCAGTAAAGCGGCGTACACACACACAAGATTAGCTTGCGGATGTACCTACCTTCCACCCAATTGCGTCGTATTTAGAATCCTTAAGACAGAAAATTTTTAAAATTGTATGGTTAACTACCGGATTATATTTTGGGATGTTTTTGTTTAATTGTCAGAATAAAATGATATACTGTCCGGCCAGAAAAAAATGACGCGCAAAAGAGATGGCTTCAATTAGCGCTATCTTTCTCTGTCCAGTGCCGTGTTATAATGTTTTAATTCATCATTATTAGGTATTAATTTTATATTTTAAGGTTAATCTCAATAAGACAGAGTATATGTGTATCGGTGGAACGAAACAGGATCTAATCTTAAATAACGGGCAGCGAATTCAGTCCTGTGATGAGTATAAATACTTAGGTCTAAAAATTACAGCTGACGGAACACTAGAAAAAGCTATAATAGATCGAAACGTTCAAGGAAGAAAAGCAATAACTTTATTAAATGGAATAATTTGGGACCAAAGTATATCAAAACATAACAAAAAGCTTATATATAAGACCACTGTAAAAAGTATTATTACATACGGCTCAGAAGTATGGTCAATCAAGGATAGAACAGAAAAAATGCTTTCCGCTCTCGGAGATGGACTATTGGAGAAGAGCAGCAGGGAAATCAAAAAGAGAAAGAGTTACAAATGAAAGAATAAGAGAAATTATGACAGTGGATGAACGTACTTTAGTGGATGATATAAGAACAAAACAACTGGTGTGGTACGGACATGTACAAAGAATGAATGATGAAAGACTACCTAAACAAATACTACAATGGAAAGCAAGTGGCCGAAGAAAACGAGGACGGCCAAGGAGAAGCTGGAGAGAAGGAATAGACAGTGAAATAAGAATAAGAGGCCTAGATGATGAATTATGGGCAAACAGAAACGAGTGGAGATTGCGTATCGGAAGACGTAGAACGTTGTGAAACCGATAAATATATATATATAATTTTATATTTTACTCCTCCTTCTTAGCCTTTTTTGTAAATGATAGGACACTGTTTGTTTTTGTTGGTCTGAAACGTGCCTAGTCATCTAGTTTGAGCCCAGCGATAACAATAGAAACCCAATGAAAAGGTTTGAATTGTGAACAGGCCGGATTCGAGTTGAGCCAGCGGTAGCAATGGAAACTTAATAAAAGTGTGAATTATGAACGTACTGGAGTCGATTTCGTTAAACTTACCAGACGAGTACGGTTTTTACTTGTAATATTCAAATTTTGTTCATGGTAAATTTGCTAAAAACGAAGACCACCCAGTAAGACCAAAGGGCTTTAACAGTTTCAAAAGAATACAGGGTAGCTTTGTTTGTAAATATAGACCACTGTTCTGATTCCACAGCGTGCTAAAAATATTATTCGGTAGTAAACGATACAATTTCAAAAATACCGATGATTATCACGTACCACTTTTATGATGCTGAAAATGTACATTTAAACAATGGTTCTAGGTATGTACGCCAAGCTATAATTTTACACTGTGAACAATTTTAGGTCAAAAGTTTGTTTCCAAAGTGAATAATGTACGTATTATTAGTTTCCAGCCAATGCCACTAAAAATTAAATTTTTTATCTCATTATTTTTATTTCACCAGTGCAGTGACGTGCCGTGTTTTTTCCTGCTTTAATCTACCCTTATTTATCATTTTTGTCTTTTTATTTAAATAAATAAAATAAAAAATCAACAAATAGTAATTACTATAGCACAGACAGAACGTGCTAACGAATATAATATTTCACTACATATTGCGTTTATAGACTTTGAAAAAGCTTTCGATAGCAATGTTACATGTAAAGCTAACAGGAATGAAACCAAAGTAAGGCATGTCAGAGGAGAAGTTGCAAAATTAAAATGAAAATTTGTCAATCATAATATCGGACAGAAAGACGATCGTTGGAACAAATCTAATGTAAACTGGAGATCTTGAGAAAATAAAAGAAGTAGGGAAACATCCCAAATGAGATGGGCGGACGATTTGAAGAAACATGCAGGAACTAGATGGATGAACACGGCGACAGACAGAGAAGAGTGGAAGATATTGGGGAAGGCCTATGTCCAAAGATTAAAGAAAGCTAAATAAAATAGAATAGAATATTATTATCGACAAAATTAGATTTTTTCTGTACAACCTACACCAAAAATCTTCTTGCTTCTAATAGTCTTACAGAACGAGCGCTAGTTTCATCAACTATAAACAATTTATTTTTTGTTTCATATTTGTGAAACCCATCATAGAAAGACAAGAAATTATTCCATCTCACCAATTTGGTTTTCGAGACAAGCATTCCACGATAGATCAAGTACACAGAATTACTAATATAATAGAAAAAGCACTAGAAGAGGGAAATGTTTGTTCTGCAGTTTTTCTAGATGTAGCACAAGCATTTGACAAAGTATGGCATAAAGGCCTTAATTTTAAACTAAAACGGTTTCTGCCAAAACAATATTCAGATATTTTGGAATCATACATAGATAGACATTTTAGAGTAAAACAGGAAGACTCATACTCAAATTTAAGAGAAATTCATGCAGGCGTGCCCCAGGGTAGCGTACTAGGCCCTTATCTATACCTATTATTCACTTGCAAAATCCCAAAGCCAGAAAATTGTCACTTAGCAACATTTGCCGATGATACTGGTTTATTGACGGTAGAAAAATCTATTGAAAAATGCATAGAAAAACTTCAGGATGCAGTCACCGAAGTTCACAGTTGGACCACAATGTGGCGAATAAAATTAAATGAAACCAAATCAATTCATGTTGATTTTACAAACAAAAATATAAATCACATACAAATAACAATTAACAACATTCCCGTACCATATTCAAATCAGGCAAAATATCTAGGTATGATACTTGATGCCAAATTGCGCTGGAAAGCACATGTTAAGAAAAAAAAAAGAACTTGAGATAAGGTATAGAAAAATGAACTGGCTAATTGGAAGGAAGACCAATTTAACAATTCATAATAAGTTACTGCTTTACAGACAAATACTGAAACCAGTTTGGACATATGGTATTCAACTATGGGGTTGTGCTAAAGAGAGTAACATTATAGTTTAACAGAGATTTCAAAATAAAATATTAAGAAACATTGTGAATGCACCTTGGTACGTTCGAAATAGTGACCTTCATCGAGATCTAAAAATCGAAACTGTAGCAGAGACTATAAAAAAGTTCGAAAAAAGCCATGAACATAGACTACATCGGCATGTGAATGTGGAAGCAATCCAGCTTCTAGACAATACTATGCTAGTTCGAAGACTAAAAAGAGTGAAGCCATTTGAGCTAGTAAACTATGTGAATAACATAAAACAAAATAATGCTATAAACACAACACAATTGTGAGTTACAGACTAAACAAAGCGGGGAGAACTGTTGAGTGAACCCTAAGTTTAAATCTAACTTTTCTAGTAAATTAAGTTAAAACCAAATTGCTAATTAGTCTTACTGACTAGATTGTAATACAATAAACACAGTGTGTTTGACACTTAAAAAAAAATGTGATCTGTTGAGGGAAGCAATACTGCGCGTAACGGAGATACCCTTGCTTAAATAAACCGCACGCTCCTGCATTTCAGGATATGATATGAAAACGGATCCCCTTTTATAGGTTTTAAATTTCGATTATTACAATAATGCCCCACAGCGCTTTTATCTTTTGTACTTTTTTGTTGTACATGCGGAGATAGCAACTCTATAATGGTTTTTTACAAAATGATTTGTGCACGCTTTAAGGGAATATTAAAAGAGGTATCATTCGACAAAAATTCAGTTATCTCTATCTGAAAGGCTATGAATCTTTCTGTTTTGTTTTAGTAATTTGTTTTCTCTTTGTCAGAAATTAATATTTAAAAATTATACAGAAAATGTCCAATAACATATCTACTATATATATATATATATATATATATATATATATATATATATATATATATATATATATATATATATTCCTCTACTTGTTCTATTTTTTCTTGGTTTATTCTGATGGTGATTTCTTGACCTATGTTTGTTACGCTTTTAGTTTTAGTGTAGTTCATACTCAAGCCTATATTTTTAGCTGCTATATCCAGTTCTTCCATCATTTTTATTAGTTCTTCTTTCATATCTGAGAGCCTGGTTAAAAAGTTTAGGGGATATTGCGTCACCCTGTCGGACACCTGATGTTGTTGCTCCGCTATATATGTATATTGGCTATTACGTCTGTATATCTGTGATCTATTCGACTATTAATTAAAGATGCTTTTACTACTGCTACTATTAATTTAGAAATAAAACACAAAATTAAACTTTATGTGTTAAAAATTTGACAAGGCATTAACAATATGTCATTTTTACCACCACATTCTTACGACTTACAAAAAATCCTACAATTTTGCCCATTTAAATTTGATCAATGTTAACGGGGATAGTATATATATATTTATCGGTTTCAAAACGTTCTACGTCTTCCGATACCCAATCTCCACTCGTTTCTGTTTGCCCATAATTCATCATCTAGGCCTCTTATTCTTATTTCACTGTCTATTCCTTCTCTCCAACTTCTCCTTGGCCGTCCTCGTTTTCTTCGGCCAGTTGGTTTCCATTGTAGTATTTGTTTAGGTAGTCTTTCATCATTCATTCTTTGCACATGTCCGTACCACACCAGTTATTTGTTCTTATATCATCCACTAAAGTACGTTCACCCTCTGTCATAATTTCTCTTATTTTTTGATTTGTAACTCTTTCTCTTTTTAATTTCCCTGCTGCTCTTCTCCAATAGTCCATCTCCGTAGCGGAAAGCATTTTTTCTGTTCTATCCTTGATTGGCCATACTTCTGAGCCGTATGTAATAATACTTTTTACAATGGTGTATATATAAGCTTTTTGTTATGTTTTGATATACTTTGGTCCCAAATTATTCCATTTAATAAAGTTATTGATTTTCTTCCTTGTACGTTTCGATCTTTTATAGCTTTGTCTAGTGTTCCGTCAGCTGTAATTTTTAGATTTAAGTATTTATACTCATCACAGGACTGAATTCGCTGTCCGGTATTTAAGATTAGATCCTGTTTCATTCCACCGATACACATATACTCTGTCTTATTGAGATTAACCTCTAGTCCCCACTTATTGTATTCTTCTATTAGTTTTCGTGTCATATATTCGAGGTCGTTATAATCCTGAGCCACTACTATCTGATCATCGGCGAAACATAAAGTATACAAGGTGGTTTCGTCCAACAGAATTCCCATGTTTTGGCATTTTCTCCAGCATATAGCAACCTTGTTTAAGACCTTTATTTACTTGAAAGCCTTTGGTTAGTTTTGCTTTTATTTTAACTTTTGTCTTATTAATGCGGTATAACTCTCTGATGGCCTTAATTACTTGTACGCTTATGTTTGTGTTTTCAACGCTTTCCAAAGTAGATTTAGTGGTATACTATCATTTGCCTTCTGCAAATCGACGTAAAGCAGATGCAGCTCTTGTCCGTATGCCATTTTCTTTTTAACAACTTGGGTTATACAAAAGAGATGATCAGAAGTCGATCTACCCAGGGAACGGGGATAGTCATTGATCAAAATACAAAGAAACACCCTGTATCGACCTATTTCTTTAAAAAAATTATATTTTTTACGTCGGTCGCGCGAAAATTATATCTATAGGGAAATTAAATTAAGCTTTTTTAAAGTGAGCTATACTACTTTTTATAGAGTTGATTTATGTTTGAAATATAAAAAGCTAGAGCGACACTCTGGTCCCTTCCAGCCGTGGCGTAGCCGTGGTGACGATTATAACTCATTCTTGATAGAAATATTGCCATACAGGCAACATAGGGTGTCATGTAGAAAATATAAATAAAAAAGTTAAAGGGACTTGTTAATAAAACCTATATTCAGAGGCGCAACTAGAATGGACATTTGGGGGACTTGAGCCCAAGATAAAAGAGAAAATTGTGGAAATTTTAGATAAATTAAGTGCTTTTTGGAAAAAATCGCACGCCAGGAAAATCTTTGAAGAAAAAAAGAACAGAAAGAACGCAGCATTCGAAAATTTTAGAAAAAAACGATGCCGTAGAACAAAATTTTTACATTACAAAAAAGCTACTGAAAATTTAAATAAAATGGCAATGCAGGCAAAATTTCTAGAAAAATATATACCCAAATTCTACATAAATTGAAGTATTTTTTGGTAAAAATTGGCGCCAAAGAAGAAGATCTTTGGTAAAAACAAAAGAAAATTTTGTTGCAAGCGAAAATTTTAGAAATATTAAACTTTTGAAAGATCCACAAATTTTTTTTAGACAGGTTTTTTTTTTATAAATCACATATATTATTTTATAATTTATGTTACATGTTCCAGAAGAATATTAAACAAATTAACGACCAATTTCCTGATTGTTCATTTAACGAGTTGACTTTTATGTGAATAATTTTTATATTGCTTTGTTGTTCCTAGAATTTTTTATCAATTCATATTAAAGTCACAGATAGGACAGGAACATAAATTAATAATTCTAAATTTTATCTTATCGTCAATAGTTTTTATGGTCGATGATTCTTGGTTCCAACTTGTAAAACATAAAAGTTTATGTTTGTTTTTATCTAAAACCAATTTGTTGACAAATATTTACCACATAAAACTAATATCTAATAAAGAAATGGATCTACTAGCAAGGCCAACACAAAAATAGAGGCCACGACCCTGAAAAAATCAGCTGTTCTCCCGGGGCTGAATTTTACATTGGGTCTTATGGGAGTTCAGACGTTTTTTTATGATATTTTCAAAATGGCACTACAGATTTCCGCAAAATTTCACTGAAATATTCTCAGACACATTCCCGATATTCCACCAAAGGTTTGTAAGGAAGCAACATGATTAAAAGGTTAAAATCTTCAAGATTTAGCATTCCTTATTTTGAATTCAAATTACCCGCCATGTACCACATGCCAACTGTTATATTTGACATATATTTGACTTTGTCATCTGTGATTGTCACATTCGCTTCTGCTTTAAACTTAATTTTTGTGTGAGCTAATGAAGCGGCTATGAAAAATTAGGGATTACCATACATTTAAAAAAAATTGTTCTGCCAGAATAAAGTAAAACAATCTCAAAAACGGCTTTATTTAAAAAAAATCAAATATTCATGAACCGTCATTCCAACTTCAATATTTTAAAGACAATCAGCTGTGTCGTAACGTGACCATCAAAAAAAAATCAGCCCCGGATGTGACGTCAACAAAGTGGAGGATCGTGGCCCGTCCATTTTGATAGCCCTGCTACTAGCTGTCACTTACGAAGTGTCCATCTCATTATTTTTGGGATAACTTTTTACGATTTTTTTTCGCTGGCCTATGCTATTTGTTATGGTAACAGCTGATTACTATCAAAAAGTTATCTCAAAAATTATGGAATGAACACTATACTATAGTAGTGTGAGCCATGGTGATCCTAATTTTTTCAAGATCAAAATTTTATATATCTTTGCGTTTTAGATGATTTTGAAACTTTTTTGTCGCGCCGTCTGTCTGTTTATCTGTCTCTCTGTCTGTATGTCTGTCTATATGTCTGTTTGTATGTCTGTCTGTCTGTAACGACCAACGCGCAAAAATCAAAAACCGCTGCCCGATTTTAATGAAATTTGGTACTTAGGCTGGGTCAAGATATTCCCATTTAAAATAAAGACAAAATCTACTGAACACAAGCCAAAAGAAAAGGGTGGGGGTAGATTCTAAAAATTAGAGTTTAAGTGGAAATATGGCATGTGTGATATCAAACGAAAGGTAATTGAGTCTGGTTCTGCACCTGTCATTCCTTTCGCCGTATCCAAAATCCCCTATTTTAGTTTCCTCCATGTTCATTCTCTTACCCAATTTTGGGTAACCGTAAGATGGGTTTTCTGTTCCTCCATAGCTTTGGAGATGTCCTCATAGAATGCTTCGATGTGCTCATCATCGTAGGTAGAAGTAGGGGCGTACACTTGGATAACTTTAAGTGATGTTCTTTTCATTTTTAAAGTAAGATAGGCAACGCGATCTGTTATTCCTTACCATAGAGGTGTGGAATTCGGAGAGTCTCCTTCCCACCTGGGGACCATTTCCTTTCGTTTTCAAATTCGTCATGATTTTTTCATTGGGGTTTGTGGCATTAAAACACCACGCTTGCCAGGCGTGTTTGTGAGTTTGTATTCAGCTGCCCATTCTGGAACAGACGCTGCTTGCAGCCGCTCATTCTGAGTTAGACGCTGCTGTGTTTTTTCTTTTATATTTTGCCCAAAAAGAAGGGTTGCCACCAACGCTATGTCCGCCGTACCGAGGTCCTTCCTCTCCGCCTTTCATACCGGTGTGTTCTTCTCCCTTATCCCTGGGAAAGGGACCCTAGATAGGTGCTAACCCTTCGGGTCGGAGAGTACCTGAAATCTACGGAAGGCAAAGGTCGATTCATTTCCCCTGATCTATGAGGTCTACCCGTTCCTGGTATTGAGAAATTGAGTCTGAAGTTAAACAAAATACATTTTAGTTTTTTTTTCAAAAATTAGAGTTTAAGTCAAAACATGGCTGTGGCGTGTGGTATCAAACGAAAGGTAATTAAGTCTGGAGTTTTTAGTTATATTAGCTCACAGATACTCTATATTACTATACTTACTATTTTTTTTTTGTTTTATATTGAAAAATAATATATTTATCCTAAAAAAAGTTGGCAACCCTATTTCTCAGTGTGGCTGTCAGTAGTGACGTCTCGTCTTTAAACGTAAAAATGTTTTCCTATTCCTTCCCATTCTCTGGTTATTGCGAGGAAAGTTTCGGGAATGCGTTGCCGATTTTTTATGAAAAAAGTTTTTTCTCAAAAGTAATATTTACCGCTAGGTGAACATTAACCTAAGGATTAATTACAGTTTTTTCTTGTGTTGCCTCAAAACTTTTTGAAACGAGAGTTTTTGAAAATTTCTCATCCAAACTTTCTTCCATATATATAAGTGTAGTCGGGAGCATCTTCCAAAGATTAACTTTTCCGCTCAAACACAAGCATCTTTTTGAGTTATTTCTACGAAATTTGCTTGATAAATTTTTGCTTTGTGACCCCGTTTTATATAGAGAGAAAGCTCTCTCCCGACTATGGACGAGAAAAAAATTCATGGAGAGAAGCTTGAATTATAGTTTTATTTCAGATGCGGATATACGAGGGGGGATTTCCCCCCAAAATCTCAAAATATATTTAATTTTGATACGCAGAATACACTTTCTGGTCGGGCTCTAGAACAATTCGTCATTTTGTCTAAAATATCAAAATGGCGCTCCAAAATGGTGGAATTTTTCTGTTTTTATAAATCGTATATATCAATTTTTAAACTTGAGCACCAGTATTTACTAAGGCGTAAGTTTTAGTCTAGGTTTTGGTTTAAGTTTAGGGTTTAGGTTTAAAATTTAAATGTGCATTGGTTTGGAAAAATTGATTTTTTGCCGAAACAGGCCGCAATTGATTTGGTATTTGGTACACCAGTATTTATTAAGATGGCTTAGGGTTTAAGTTTAAAGTTTAGGTTTAGGTTTAACTTTCAGTTTATCTTTTGTGAAACGTTTTAACTGAATTTATTTCAAACTTAATAAAAGTTAATGGAATTTTGGACTAATTATAACTACATAGGTTATATCGCAATGGAAAAAAACCGGTTTAAATAAGAATCTGCAAGGATTTCGTAAAAAAAATGGAAAATACGGAAAAGAAATGGCTTAAACTATAGGTTTAAGTTTGTAGGGAACGAGGTTTAAGTGAAAATGCAGCGATATTTAAGTGAATTACTTACATTTTTCAATTTACACTTACTTCCTAACCTTGACATTGTCGGAAAATGTGTTCTAAATTCGTAATTTTTATTATATAACTTGCACAAATAAAGCGAAACTGAAAAATAAATTTTTAAATTTATTAAAATGACGTAAAAGTGACTTGACTGACACTTGCTGGACTAAGTACTGGGATTGTCATCTGCTGTCATCTCGGTGCACGTACATCTTAAATATATCTGTATGTCTAGAGCGTATTAAAACCATTAATGGAAAATGACTGCTACAATAAATAAATAAATAAATAAAAACATTTTTTATTATATTAATTTAAAGATTATTTGCAAATAAACAAATCGCGTGTGAGTTTGTTTGGATTTTAATCTGAAGATCGTTTTTTTTACTTTCCTCGTCAAGGCAAATATCGTTTAAAAGCTACATGCTGAAATATAAAAGAGATATAAGAATTTAGTACTAAACGGTTTATCCAGCTTTGTGTACATTGCCCTAAAAAACTCGCTCTAATAGTTAATTGAAGCTAAAAATCGTATAAAATTTTGTCATATCGTTCCTAAATATGATCAAATTTTACATTTTTAACAAATAAATTAACAAAAACGTGATTGTTTTCAAGTTACAATGAGATAAACCACCCCCCGGAGGTAGTTTAAAATTTAGGACGATTTTTAGTCGGAATCCCATGACCTAGGAGTTTAAAGTGACGTAGTAGCCTAAATTAGACAGTTGTATAAAAATCAGTTTTCCATGTTTTCTTCTTTTTTCCGGTCTATATGGTCCATTTCAAGAACAAATTGTCTTAAATTTCAATTTTTCGGACATTTTGTCGTCCATACAGGTAAAAATACCAAATCAATTGCGGCCTGTTTCGGCAAAAAATCAATTTTTCCAAACCAATGCACATTTAAATTTTAAACCTAAACCCTAAACTTAAACCAAAACCTAAACTAAAACCTTAGTAAATACTGGTCTTCGGTTCGGTAAATACTGGTGGAGATGTTTATTAATTTATTTATAAGATAGCATATAAAAAAACAATGTAATTGCACTTTAAGGTCATTAATTATTACTTTCGAATTAAACTTAAAATAGAAGTCAAAATATCAGAACCAAAATGACGGACCTTTTGATTTAAAAACTAACATTTAATAAATTTTGGGTCCTAAATGCTTATTGTGATTTTTGAATTAAACCTAAACAAAATTAAAATACTGGATTCAAAATGACGGCTTTTTTATTAACGGATACGTACTATATTTGGAACTTTGTGGTGTTTAATGTTGCTGATTATGATTTTTGATTTAAATGTTAGAAAAATCAAAATGATGGATCCAAAATGGCAAACTTTTTTATTTATGGACCGATATGTATTATTTTTGAAGTTTGCGGTGTTTAAACTTCAAAAATCAAATAATAATAATAACTTGTGTGACACCACCAGAAACAACTACTCCGAGGGAAAATACCCCCACCGGCATTGAATTATACTGATGGTTTGAGGCTTTCGTTGGGAACTTGTTAAAACTGTCTGGTTTTCACTTTCTCCAACGTCGATTACGAGGATACGAGTGATCCCCGCCTGGAACACGTCCTGATAGTCAGGAACAAATGTTCCATGCCAATCCATGACCGGACCGGTTTCGACCTTTTGGGCCATCCTCAGGTGAATGTAGGCGATAGCTCCGTGTAGAGCATAAGTTGTGTGAAACCACCAGAAACAACTACTCCGAGGGAAAATACCCCTACCGGCATTGAATTATACGGATGGTTTGAGGCTTTCGTTGGGAACTTGTTAAAACTGTCTGGTTTTCACTTTCTCCAACGTCGATTACGAGGATACGAGTGATCCCCGCCTGGAAAACGTCCTGATAGTCAGGAACAAATAATAATAACCTTTGTCCAATTGTGAGATTTTCAGGAGTTACGCAATTTTAACGTCAAACAATTAAAAAAAAAACATTTTTTAAAACGGAAAACTTAGAAAAAACTATAGAATTTAAAGAATTCTTTAGGTATTAAAAAGCGAGGGATCAGAGCTCTGCACGCCTATAAAAACAACGGCACACATATTTATAAAGTAAATGTCAAAAATGTCAAAAAAATACTAATACGGTTCTTTTTTATCTTTATCCGTGCCATCTCCATAGATTGAATTCAGTCTTTCCAAGCTTTGCGCTGTGTTCTTTCATCAGGAAAAGTTCTGGCATACTGCCAGAGTCTGCAGTTTTTAACCTTTTATGTCGACAGATAATGTTAATGAGGGTAGAAAAAGTACTCCGCAAGAAAATTGAGACCCTTTGTAGTTACCTACAATATATGCTATAAATTAGAACATGGTTTTGAATATTTAGGAAAAATGTACAGGGTGTCCCAAAGTTGATGTTTTTTGGGTATTTTAAGAGGAGATTTTGATATAGCACAAGTACGCCATTTTTGCCTTCCTACCCCGCGTAGCAATGGCAAGAAAATGTATTATTTTCGACGATTTTTTTTTAAAGATATGCCGAAAATGTTTTTTTTTGCTGCGTTTTGCCTATCTTCGCAATATCGTCGTATCTAAATAAGAAATTGCGTCATTGTGGATCCGCCATTTTGATTTTTTTAAAGTTAGAAATCATAATCAGCGAGCTGAAACACCCTAAAGTTCCGAATTTGATGCATTTTGGTTTATAAATGGGATAATCCGCCATTTTGTTTTTCTTTAGTTTAAGTTAAAAATGATAATCAGCGACCTGAAAGATCGCAAAGTTTGATGCAAATCAGTTCATAAATAGAAAAATCCGCCATTTTGTATCCGCCATTTTGATTTTTTTAAAAGTTTATGTTAGAAATCCTAATCAGCGACCTGAAATAACCTAAAGTTCCGAATTTAATGCATATTGGTTCATAAATGGGAAAGTCCGCCATTTTTGTTCCGCCATGTTGTTTTTTTTCAGTTTAAGTTAAAAATAATAATCGCGACCTGAAAGATCGCAAAGTTTCGAGTTTGATGCAAATCGGTTCATAAATGGGAAAATCCGCCATTTTGTAACCGCCATTTTGATTTTTTTAACGTTTAAGTTAGAAATCCTAATCAGCGACCTGAAACACCCTAAAGTTCCGAATTTGATGCATATTGGTTTATAAATGGGAAAATCCGCCATTTTGTTTTTTTTTAGTTTTAAGTTAAAAATAATAATCAGCGACCTGAAAGCTCGCAAAGTTTGATGCAAATCTGTTCATAAATAGGAAAATCTGCCATTTTGTATCCGCCATTTTGATTTTTAAAAAAGTTTATGTTAGAAATCATAATCAGCGACCTGAAACACCCCAAAGTTCCGAATTTGATGCATATTGGTTCCTAAATGGGAAAGTCCGCCATTTTTCGCGGTTTTCGGACTATAGTAAAAAAGTAAAAGTATATTTTTTTCAATAATTTATTGATATTTGAACCAAAAACTTCGAACAGACTTTTGTTTCTGAGATATTTACAAAAAACTGTTTTTAAGGCTGATATAGCCTGAGATGGGCTAGGAAGGTATTAGATCCGTCATAAATCTATTTATTTGTATTCAGTGTTGTTTTCACTACGCTTTTACAAAAATTAGATTTGCTGATTACGGGATATACAAACTTTTTTTTTGTGAAAAAGCAATCCACTCACGTATTTTGTTAATTTTACCGCGGATTCGCTTTATTTTCCATTTCATGTGCGGGTGCATATGTTTGCCACATTATGCATTTTATTTATTTTTTGCACCGAAAACACAACAAGTCGAGCAGCATTTTTTAAACTTTTATTATTAGTAGACTATGGAAATTGTATGGTCTCACTGCATGAGTCCAAAATTCGACTTGAGCAAGGACTGATTCTTTTTTATTTTAGATTGATGGCGGTTTTTCACTGTTTATTGTCAAAATCAGCTGTTTCAAAAAGGTTCAGAAAAAAAAGAAACTTGGCAATACTGTATTTGCAATAGTGTCCTTGAAAGCAAGCTAAAATCAAGAGAGCATATTCTGAGTGGCGCATGCGTGAGTCGATCCAGTGCTTAACCTAAAATTAGTTCAGTATGCTCAACCTCAGATGGCAGACTGTATGGCCGTCTCATTTTTGTATCGTCACGCGGATTATACCTTTACATGGAATAAGTTCTTCGATGACCTTTATCAGTCCTTGACTTGAGCTAGTCTCGTAGAATTTTTTTGAGAAAGAACAGTCCAAATCATCTTCCTTATACTGTTATTATATGGTCTTTTTAACCGTGGAATGAAAACTGAAGAATTAGGAATTAAAAGTAAAAAATTAGGATGAAAAGTGGCAGATTAGGGATAAAAAGTCCAAAAAATATGAAAATATATATAATATTAATTAATTATGCCTAATACTCCAAAAAAGCTGACTATCAGTTTGGGTGAGACACTGTTCAGATCTTCTGAATCAATCTGAGGTTTACCGAAATTGTTCCGAAAATAGCCGGACATTTGCACAGTAAATGTCTAACTGTTTCGTCATCTTCCATACAGAGTCTACATCTGATCTCTTCTGTTAGTCCCATTCTGTGCATGGGTACCCTCAGTCAACAGTGACCCGTAAAAAGACCAGTCACTATGCGTATCTCCTGTCTGGTAAGTCCAATAATGTTCCTGGCTTTCTTTCTATAAAGTCTTTAGTGAACTCTTTAGAGTGAGCCAGTTGGTATATTTGGTATATTTATCCATTGTTGGACGCTATTCTCCATTCATTTTAATATGGTTGATTTAGCACCATTGTATGATATCTCCAGGGCTGGTGCGGGGCCGAAGAATTCGGCAGATGCCGCTTCCCTCGCTGCGGCCTCATTTCCCTTGTGCCCAGAATGCCCTGGTATCCATACTAATGACACATTGTTAGCGCTAAAAAGCACATTCAGCGAATTCCTGTAGCTCCTCACTGTTCACGACGAGACCGTATAGGAATCAAGCGCTCTGTGCCTGACTGTTGGAGTAGATTTTTATTGTCCTGTTGGTCCATTTGTGGTCAGTAATCCACCGCGCACACAATTCAATGGCTACGAGTTTGACCTAAAATATGATAGCGAATTGGCCGAGGCTATGTTTAATATCGACATTTTCTTGGATACTAACAACTCCAGATCCAACGCCTGATGGCATTTTGGATCCGTCGGTATACCAGAAGCGATATATAACGATATTATTTGAAAAATTAGTCCTGTTCTTTAACCACTCCTCCCTCTTCAGGAGGATTATGTTGTATAGGTTTCTACTGTACACCGTGTTGGGCATGATGTCGGATATCATTCCTAGAGTTGCGTCCACATCTTGTGCCCTTATTAGGGCTGTTGATATCACTTTGTGTATCATCTATCATCTTGGTGGTCGGCCCTTATTTTGTATGTTGATCTTCGTGCCTCCGCCTTTAAGAAAATGTGAAGCGAAGGTAAGTTTAATAAACATTCAAGTGCAGTCGATGGGCTAAAAAAATAGGGTATAAACCTCGTAACAAAAGTGTCTATTTATACCTCGACGAATTTTATGTACAAGTTTTTCGCATTGGAATAAAAAGAACCACAAATATTGAAATAAATAACTATAAAAAATATTTAAACGGTCTTAAACTCTCTAATATTTTAATAATAGACAACTTTGTATGTTAAATCACACTTTTTAATAATTATGGATTTTTCGGTAAAACTTAGACAATAAGATTATTTTAGTGAGCAATACATGAATTTTTGAGGATTTAATAAAACCTATACGCTGTTGATTTTTTGATATCCGTATACGGGAAACTTTTGGAAAAGTCATGAGTTTTCAGCATATTGACAGAGCAACTTGAAAAACTCCGATTTTCGTGAATAAAGCCATCAGTTATTTAGAAACGCGCGTTCGTTTTTGCTTCTAGGCCAGGGACGGATTTTCGTCCCCTGGCAAACCAACTGATGCATACCTTAAGCACGAATCTCCAAACCAGAAAATCCCTTGTATAATAAATTGGCAAAAATTTATTATTATGATAATATTAGAATGTTAGAAAATTATTTTTTAATTTTTAGTGCATTTTGTAAAAGTTTGTGACTTAAAAAAAAAATTTCCCAATTTATTTTCTACTTTTTAGTCTCAGCTATCCACTCTATTAAATGAAAATATTTGTTCAATAACAGAACAGAAGAGTTTATTCTAGATTATAATGAAATCGCTGATTGTGAGTTGTTTGGAAACTCATTTTTTATTGGGGGAAAAAAGGGTGGGGGTAGAGGTAGAAATATATTTTTTGTTTGGGCTGTATTGCCATCGGACCTTTATGCATATACCAAATTTTATAAAAGTCAGTTCAAGTGAAGTGTGTCAAAAACGCATTTTTTATGGAAGGGGGTGGAGGGTAGGGGTGGGAGAACATTTTTTCTTTATTGCTGTTTTGTTATCAGACCACTATATGTATACCAAATCTCATCCAAATCGGGTAACGGGAAGTGTGTCAAAAACGCATTTTTCTATAGATGGAGGTGGGGGTAGGAGTGGTAGGTTTTTTTTTCAATGTATTGTCATCAATTCAATCAAATTCAATTTCATCCAAATCGGATAAAGGGAAGGGTGTCAATAACGCATTTTCTATGGAAGGGGGTGGGGTAGGGGTGGGAGGATATTTTTTTTATTGTTATATTGTCATCGGACCACTATGCGAATACCAAATTTCATCCAAATCGGATAATGGGAAGTGTGTCAACAACTCATTTTTCTATGAAAGGGGGTGGGGGTAGGGGTGGGAGGATATTTTTTTCTCAATATTGTATTGTCATCGGATCACTATATGTATACCAAATTTTATCCAAATCGGATAACGGGAAGTGTGTCAAAAACACATTTTTCTATAGAAGGGGTGGGGGTAGGGGTGGGAGGATATTTTTTTCTTAATGTTGTATTGTCATGGGACCATTATGTGTGCACCAAATTTCATCCAATTCGGATAATGGGAAGTGTGTCAAAAACGCTTCACTATTTGATAGATAGTTAGTTAGATAGTTAGACAGAACATCTGAAGCTAAATAAAAGCTTGTAAAAAGGAATGAATTTACCAAATCCCGTGTAAGTGTAGTAAATAATATTAAGGAAAAACGAAACGTCCTTTTTAGGTTTGAGTAAAGAAACTTAAACAGAGTACCCAATTGGGGAATGTTGAAAAATCGGGCTTAGCTTGGTAAAAATGATCGCAGGATTCAATGGTCTGAAGCAAAAGTTTTGCATAAGGAGTCATTGGCGAAAACCAAAGTTTATTGAAGCTGCATTTATAACAAAGAAGTTTTTAGTCAAACAAGCACGAACATACCAAACATGGAAATCAGCAACAAGCGTTTTTAGGATTAACCGAACCCAAACGTCACACTTAACTACGTAGACCAATTATTAGTATAAGTAGTGCTCAGTGGACTGGACTTGTTCCAGTGGCGGTTTCTCCATAAGTGCACATGTGCACGTGCACTCCTAAACTATACTTAAAAAAATATTAAACTTTGATCATTCCTTAATTTAATTAATAATTACCCCAAAAGGAATTCACTAAAGACTGGAATATTATCTAGAAATTAATACCTGGTATGTATGTGTTTATATTCGTGTTCAAACCAAGCTCGAATCTAATTCTTTACGGTAATTTACTGGACCCAAATTCTATGCACCGTGGATGTTATGTCGCATGCTAATTACGAAATATAGAAAGAGAGGACGAGATGTCTCAATAGAATTTTACAGTACATAGAATCTGAACCTTCCTTCGGCACCGCGCTTATACAAAAACTAGCCTCGATGCCGCCCGCACCCCCGTGATGCCTCCCACGTCCACGGTTCGCGTTCGCTTAGACAACTTCCTATTATCGGTCGGGAGCTGGCGGTTTCTCTTGATTTCGACGATTAGGACAATGGCGGAAGTTTTTTATTCTGATAGCATTAGCGTGCAATATTTAAAGGCACTTAAATTTTCATCTTTGCCATTAGAAGAGAAAATATATGTTAAAAGGTATGATACATTTATTATTTATTTATAATTACAATAATAATAGGTAGGTAACTAATATCTAACTAAATATCTCATTTTTTAATTATATGCTCTAAATTATATGATATGACGACCCACTCAATGGCCCAAAGAGTTAGCGTGGCACTCAAAAATTTATGCCTGCGCCACAATGTTTATTTTTTTTTTTTGGTGTGCACCCCCAAAGCTTTTACCAAGCGCCGCCACTAACTGGTTCACTTGAAATCGGTTTGAAATAAGAGAATTTGACCAACAGACACATCACTGGCGATTAAGCTTTCTATTTTCTCAAACAAACCCTTCAAAAGCAAAAAATTTATAGTTCCCGGCTTTAAAAGAAAAAAGGTAGAGCCTCTCTTTTTGGAATTGTTCTTGCCAATGCCGTCTCTATGGTGTAAATCCGCTCCTGATTCTCACCGTTACACTTTTGTAACTTTTAGCCAGCTCTATGTGTACTCTGCACTTTTCTGTTCTAAATTTTTAGAATCAGCTTTTCACCTTTTTAGTTTTATATAAACTTTTAAAGACAGATAAAGAAAAGGAGTAAGATAAAGAGAGATAAAAATACTTACTGCTGAAAAACTTATAAACTAATTATTGTAGTATTACATAAAGAGTTAAAGTAGTGATAAATCCAAAATGGATTTTATCCGAGGGGTCATCGGCACCCTAAAATTTTGTACAGCGTCCAACAGGACTTGGGTCCTGACGTGTACTGTTGGGTCCTGTTGAGTACTGTTGGGTACTGTCGTGTACTGTCGAGTACTGTTGGGTACTGTCGTGTATTGTCGAGTACTGTTGGGTCCTGTCGGTGTACTGTTGAGTACTGTCGTGTACTGTCGAGTACTGTTGGGTCCTGGCGGTGTACTGTTGGGTCCTGGCGGTGTACTGTTGGGTCCTGTTGAGTACTGTCGTCGTGCCTCGCCCTCAAAAAACATGCGAGCAAAAAAAAAAAAAAAAAAAAAAAAAAGGTCATCATCTTTGGGGAACCGCGCCGCGCTCACAAATCTTGCGACCAAAAAAAAAGGTCGTCCTGGGGAAGGCCGATAGGGCCTTCGCGCGTTTCATATATGAATGAATTAACCGAACCGCGCCGTAGAAATTTGAACCGCGCCGTCTCCAAAAAAACACAAAAAAAAAAAAAAAAAAAAAAAAAAGGTCATCCTGTCGTTTTGCATCTACGCCACTGTTTCGGGTAAGAGGGTTGTGTCGAGTACTGTTGGATTCTATCGTGTACTGTTAAGTCCTGTTCCGTACTGTCGTGTACTGTTGGGTACTGTCGTGTACTGTTGGGTCCTATCGTGGTCGTGTACTGTCGAGTACTGTTGGGTCCTGTCGTGGTACTGTCGAGTACTGTTGAGTACTGTCGAGTACTGTTGGATCCTGTCGTAGTACTGTCGGGTACTGTTGGGTCCTGTCGTGTACTGTCGAGTACTGTTGGGTCCTGTCGTGTACTGTCGTGTACTGTCGAGTACTGTTGGGTACTGTCGTGTACTGTCGAGTACTGTTGGGTCCTGTCATGGTACTGTCGAGTACTGTTGAGTACTGTCGTGTACTGTCGAGTACTGTTGGATCCTGTCGTGGTACTGTCGGGTACTGTTGTGAAATTTGTACAGTACTGTTGAAAGCTGATGACCCCTCGATTTTATCGCTGTTTTTGTTTATTTGTCTTCTTGTCAGTTTTTTTATTTAAATTTGGATCAAATGTAACTGTCAAAAACCGTGTGGGGTCTTAAAACATTGCTTTTTCCTTTAGAGTAGGAAACGTCCGGGAATTTCTTTCTTTTTTAATAAAAACACAACAAATTTTGGCATGGTGTTTTAATTTAATCTCTAGACAAGGCCAACAGAAAAATAGAGGCCACGACCCTGAAAAAATCAGCTGTTCTCCGGGGGCTGAATTTTACATTGGGTCTTATGAGAGGTCAGACGTTTTTTTATGATATTCTCAAAATGGCACTATAGATTTCCGCGAAATTTCAGTGAAATATTCTGAGACACCATCCCGATATTCCATCAAACTTTTGTAAGGATGCAAGATGATTAAAAGGTTAAAATCTTCAAGATTTAGCATTCCTTATTTTGAATTTAAATTACCCGCCATGTACCGCATGTCAACTGTTATATTTGACATGTATTTAACTTTGTCATCTGTGTTTGTCACATTCGCTTCTGCTTTAAATTTAATTTTTGTGTGAGCTAATGAAACGGCTCTGAAAAATTAAGGATTACTATACATTAAAACAAAATTGTTCTGCAAGAATATAGTACAAACAATCTCAAAACCGCATTTATTTAAAAAAAAATTAAATATTCATGAACCGTCATTTCAACTTCAATATCTTAAAGACAATCAGCTGTGTCGTGACGTGACCATCAAAAAAAATCAGCTCCGGATGTGACGTCAACAAAGTGGAGGATCGTGGCCAGTCCGTTTTGATAGCCCTGTAAAAACTTGCAAGATAAAAGCAAGACAAAAGACAATAGTCTTGCAAGAAAAGGCTTTCTGGCCATCTTTCAGGATCTCAGACTATTTAAAGCGATGCTTTTTTTTGTTTCACCCTGTATTTGGAGTGTCTGACTTCTTAATTAACTATTCAATCATGTGAACTGCCAAAGGTGCCTATTAGTTACGATTTTAATAATGGTGTTGTTGTTACATCATTACAACTCACAGCGGTGTAATAAGTTGTGTAGCTTCGTTAACTTCAATACAAGATTGCCTTATTATTTCTAATGTTCTGACAGTACTTATTTAGAGATTTTTTTAATACTTTCATTATGTTTCTCACGTCGTTAGTTATTTAAAGATTTGATTCAACATAATATATATATATATATATATATATATATATATATATATATATATACACCTAAAAAAAGTGATGAAATACTTTTCTTATATATTTGTTAAGTAATATACTGTGTTCCTAGCGGTAATTAAATTAAAATTTTCTACCATTTGGTCAATGACCTTCCGAAATAATGTCTCTAGTAATCAATTTAATAATCTGTAATTAAATTAAAACTATTATTTTCTGTATAGGTATTCAAAATAAAAGAATAGGTACATTTTATTATATTCGTATAGCAGCATCTTTTGGACCGTCCCTCGTATTGTATTGTAAGTAATTCGCGCTTCATGGTTAAAGCCGAACGAAGCCCATATTTTGTCTCTGTCCAAGTATTTGCGGTGTCGATGTTTTCCTCTCTGTCAGACTCTGACCATACGAAAATTAAAACGCAAACTATCGGCAACGTTCGTAAAATTTTCGATTTTGCCGGTCAAAAGCCCATTATTTAAGTTGGCCATACAACAGCCCTAGAATATGAATCAGCTGTTTTTTATTTACCTAGTGTACGAAAAACTATTTACTGGCTTGTTTATTCGAGATTTCTTTCTAGTTTTATGTAATTAAAAATTTATAATAACTATAAATATTGTGTTATCACCTCAGATGTCAGAAGACATATGTGTAAATAGTTTTATGATGCCTGTGTAGCAGAAAATCCAAGACTTAAAACTATTTAAAAACAAGAGGACAATACCTTTTTTAGAGCAGTTTAGGACCCATAGCACCCACTTTTTTTCCGTTTCTTAGCCCATAGAATACCTGATTTCATAAAATTTCGTTGCACCGAAATTCCCTCCTTAGTGTTGTTAAAATTAAAGTCACCTTTTTCGTGACTTTACTGTTCCTTAAGAGCTGCGTAAAGATAAGATGCTAGTCACATAACGCTACCCGTCTGGTATAGCCATAGCAACTAACAATATCTACAAATGAGCAGAGTGTGATTAAAGTGAAGGTGTCTTTTTGTTTTGTGAGTGTTTTAAATACGAACTGTGAATAAAACCGGAAAATAAATCAAAATGATTTTGCAAAAAATTTATTTATGTATTGATTACAAAAATAATTTAAAAAAAGTTCTCTCTTCTACTTTTTATTACAGTATTTTCGTCTGATTTTCGGTTTAACTGTTGTTCACAGCTTGGTAGGTACAGCGCTCGAGGGTAGGATATGACTAACCAGTCTAAGAAAACCGTTGCATTTGAATTAACCTGCACTGCATGATGTAACAAGACGATTTTGCTTTCTGCCTTTACATTTTACCCTAATTTCATTATAATTTTTAGTCCTTTGGTTGTACCGAAGAGGACACACAAGTTCCACTAAATCGAGTATCAAATATGCTTCCAAAAATTCAAGAACTTTCATTTTTTTAAATAAATTTTTAACACAGAAAAATTGATGGCTTTTGACAAAACTATTTTGGGAAGTACTAGGTGTTGTTGATAAGGTATTGCCTGATTAGGTCACAAGGTGGTCGCATCTTAACAAAGGAGAGGAGATTTATTATATGAAAATAAGGCATGCATAAAATTAAAGCAATCCATAGTTAAAAAAGGAAATTTTAATAGGTAGGGTGTAAGCCAATTACCCTTACAGTTAAACCCCCACCAATACTGGATGAGAGTACATGATCGGAAGAATATCGAATATCTGTTAGTCATGTCCATATTCAAATATCGTTAGTCCTTTTACAACAAAAATGGCTGTTTAAAAGTTTGGCAAACTATATGCTGTTCAAACTGTAGCCCGCACATTTTCAAAGCACAGCAGCAGACATTTTACGCAGGATGTACACTCCTTGAAAGTTTCAAAGCCTGATTGATTGATGGACACAAAGTGTATTGTGTATTTAATTTTGGATTAGGGAAATTTGATTAAAATTAGGCATGCCCGTATATCCAACCCATCTTGAGCTGAGCCGAAATAAGGATATAGCACTTAATTTTGCTTTGTATTGTCTTGTTGGATGACTAGCTACTATACTGCCAAAACCGCATATTAATGAGGTGCATCGTTAATAAGTTGGCATATTTTTAATTTTTTAAACTGTCAAAAAACTGTTATTAGCATTAATGGATTTTGATCAATTAACAGGATTGTACGCTGTTTTAGCTGAAAATTTCATGAAAATTAATTTAGTGGTTTAGTAGCTACGGACAGTCACACACACACACGGACAGACGCAGACGTCACGAAGATATTGCTAAGATAGATTAAAATATACTACAACTTTCCAATTTAAAAGCTCGTTTGCATGCGACATAATAATATCATGACACTTTAAGTCATGACAATATGACATTTAGTTCACACGTGATCACAATGCGGCAGATATGTCAAAAAAATATCAACTTGATTTTGATATCGCGACACTAAAGGCTCGTTTTCATGCGACATAATAAAGTCATGGCACTTTAAGTCATGATAATATGACATTTTAAGTGGTTAGTTCATACGTTTTTACGACAATGCGGCACTGCTATTTTAACCAGGTATGTTGCGTGGAACCGCAGCCTTCGTAAACTAACGAGCCACGAACCAGAAAAGGCAACATCGCAAATTGGCCGGCTGGTGGGCCGATATATACATGGGAGATATAAACATCTGCTATTTGTTTTGATTGTAGTTTGGCAATTTTGTATTTTTTTTTGTAAAAACTAATAGACTGTGTTTAGGCGTGTTACATTTAATTTTTAAAACAAACAGAACATTTAGAAATAAATATCAGTGGCCATTAATCATGTTAAAAAATATGTAACAAAACCTAGAATAAACAGAAGATAAATTACTTTTAAACAATTTGTGAGAACAACCCTAAAGTTCGATTCATAGTACCGTGAAGTAAGCTGTATGAAGTGAGCAGTAAGAAATAAAAATGGTTCCTTTCCTACTGCTAAGTTATTACTGTCAAGTTTGAACAACAGGATGTTTGTGGGATAGTTTCTTATGTCTGACTACTTACTTTACAGAACTATGAATCTAGTTTAAGTGGTAACATGTTAATTTAAACTTTAAATGAACTTACCTTTATTTTTCTATTTATTCTATTTAGCCTTCGTCAATCCATCTTTGGCCAAGTGCTCCAGTTTACAATACATTTGTTCCATCAATCGTCTTTCTGTCTGATAATATGACCGGCAAATTTCCATTTTAATTTTGCTACTTCTGCTCTGACATCCCTTACTTTTGTTTTATTTCTTATCAATTCATTATTTTTTCTACCTGTTAGCTTTACATGTAACATTTATCTTTCCATTGATCTTTGGGCTTTTCTTGCCTTATCCATGTTTGATTTTGTAAGTGTCCAGGTCTGGGATTCATAGGTAAGTACAGGAAGGATACATTGGTTATACACTTCCGTTTTGAGGTACTGAGGATATTTTTTATTTCTTAATATGTTGCTTAATTTACCGAATGCTGCCCAGGCCAATCTTACTCGTCTCTTGATTTCAGCTGTTTGCTTTTCTTTTTTCAGTTTAATAATTTGTCCCAGGTTTTATATATTCCTCTTCTTGTTCTATTTTCTTTTAGATTGATTGATATTATCAGCATATCTTGGTGGTTCAGAATTGTCCGTTTACTTTGATGCCTATTTATTCCCAATCTAAGCTTTTAAAAACATCTTCTAGGGCCGGGTTAAATAATTTAGGAAATATTGTGTCACGCTGACACCTCTTCTTTTTTTCGGATTGGCTTGGTTCCTCTGTGGATTTTGATTAATGTTGTTGCTTCACTATATATATTGTCTATTCAGTCTGTATATCTGTGATCTATTCGGCTATTAATTAAAGATCTTTTACTGCCCAGTGCTCAATGCTATCGAAAGCTTTTTCGAAGTCTATAAACGCAATATATATTTATATATATTTCCATACCCTCCCTTTCTTCAATTTTTTTTCGCCTGTCGTCAGGATTTTCTCTTACTTGAGGTTTGAGGTTTGACATATACTCGGGTTGAGATTCAAATAGCCGAGGTATTGCCCCATTGTTTAACTTAGGGAATGTTAGTGGCAACTCCTTTTGTACTCCCTCTTTATCCCTAATTATCTCGGTTCTAACAACGTCACTTATGTCACAATGTTTCCAACAAACAACTGAAGATGCAGTCACAACATAATCTTCTCTGTGTATGGCCTGAAGCCAAGCATTTTTTAGGTCATTTTCTTTGTTAAAGGTTGTTTTGTGACCCTCTTGATTAATCATAGATACATCGTTACTTTTGCAACCGGGTGCCCAACACTTTCGCGGCATGTTTAAAATTTAAAAAGAATAAACAGAGCAAAAATTCCAAACAAAAACAAACATCTAACCTCACTTATTACCGGTGTACAAAAGGTCTTTTTTACACAGCTTTTCTTAAGTAGGTAATATAATTTTAAGTTCACCACACTCATCTCACTAAAACCAGAACAGTTGTTTTATTTGGTAACGCGATTTGAAATATACTAAAAGTTAAAAAAAACATTATCTGCGCGGAAACGGCCAGTAACTAGCGTGGTGGGCGACGCACGTGGACGAAAATGACTGGCCTCTACGCTGTGTTGCCGTTTCTTCTGGTTCGTGGCTCGTTAGTTTACGAAGGCTGTGGTGGAACTAATATAAAATGTCACAAAAATCAACATGAATTTTATATCGCGATACTAATGCCACGGCTTCAAATTGTTGCCGCGACAACGAGACTTTGAAGTTAGCATGTTTAAAAATGTCGCGACTTTTAGTGTCATGGCAGTAAAGTCCCGATATTGTTGTCACATGAAAACGAGCCTTAATGCCACGACTTCAAATTGTTGCCGCGACAACGTGACTTTGAAGTTTGCATGTTTAAACATGTCGCGACTTTTAGTGTCATGGCACATTGTTGTCACATGAAAACAAGCATTAAATACTTCTGACGTATTTACTAGAGACCCTGTATGTATGACATATTATTACTAAAGAGAGAGGCGACAAACCAATCAAACTTACTAAAATTAACATTTTTTGGTTATGTTATTTTCTTGCCAAATTTATTGGCGTTTCACTAAAATAATTTAAATGGTCAGCGGTGAGTGATATCAATCCAAGGCCAACATAAAAATAGAGGCCACGACCCTGAAAAAATCAGCTGTTCTCCCGGGGCTGACTTTTACATTGCGTCTTATGGGAGGTCAGACGTTTTTTTATGATATTTTTAAAATGGCACTACAGATTTTCGCAAAATTTTACTGAAATATTCTCAGACACCATCCCGATATTCCACCAAAGGTTTGTAAGAAAGCAACATGATTTAAAGGTTAAAATCTTCAAGATTTAGCATTCCTTATTTTGAATTATATTTGAACTGAATTTGACTTTGTCATATGTGATTGTCACATTCGCTTCTGCTTTAAACTTAATTTTTGTGTGAGCTAATGAAGCGGCTATGAAAAATTAGGGCTTACTATACATTTAAAAAAAATTGTTCTGCCAGAATAAAGTAAAAACAATCTCAAAAACGGCTTTATTTAAAAAAAAAATCAAATATCCATGAACCGTCATTCCAACTTCAATATTTTAAAGACAATCAGCTGTGTCGTAACGTGACCATCAAAAAAAAAATCAGCCCCGGATGTGACGTCAACAAAGTGGAGGATCGTGGCCCGTCCATTTTGATAGCCCTGATCAATCATCATGAAACATATAAACAAACATGTTTGGCGTTCACCCCCTTTATAGGTTTTGTCATAAAACGTTTATTTTTATTTTCCAACGCTTATAAATTAACAAGGACAGAAGGTGCGTCTCTCTCTAACCATCGCTAGAGTATAAAAGACCGATATTTATCATCCTTTTCTTTTGACTTAAATAAATTTGACTTTGAAGAGATTGTCGCGTCTGTATATCTTTAAAATATGTCTTACATAAAGGGACTCTCGTATTTACAACATATTTTATTCGGCGAGACTGCTGTGTTTTATTTTTATTGTTCAGTTGGTTAGTAATAGATCTCTTTGAAATGGTGCCGAGTAAAAATCTTCTTTGTTGACGTAATAATGGAAGTTTGTAACGTTTCGGAGCAGGAACATATATTACCACGAAAGATCGTTGAAGAATGTAATAGCAAGCAGCGGAAAATGTTAATAAGTTAGTCGACTCGAGCCGACTTCACCCGAATGAGCGTTACATAGCCGAGCCTGACGGCTTAGTTCAATTCACTACCCACAAAAACTGCTAAACGCGCCTAAAGAAGTTTACACTTCAATAATTTGTACTAATGTGTGCACAAGTCGTGTTTAAACTGAATGGTCTCTCCACAGGAATTATCCCGAGTGACTTTGACTTTAAATTAGTGGATTACATTTTGACCGCATTTGCCGGTAATAATTCAGGACAAAAAGATTTAAACTTTGTTGAATTACGAGTGTGTGAAATTAGCTCTAAGGACGTAACAAGCCCAAAACAAAAGGGGGACAGGATTCTGAATTCCATGGCCTTCTTAAAAGTCTTCTTCAATTGGAATTAGAAACCCAGGTGAATTTTCTGCCCTATCTGGTACGATTATTTACCACCTACTTGTTCTCATATTCTTGATGTCTTCGACGACTTCTATCCACATTTTTTGTTGCCTACCTGTTTTCTGCAGGTCTCTAGTTCATTTTTTTTCTTGGTGTTCTTGTTTCATACATTCTTTGTACATGTTCCAAACCAGTGGCGGCCAGTGATGTTATAAAATGGTGGGGGTAGAAATTAATATTGCATGGAAAAGGATATAAAAAAACTTACCTAAATAATTTTATTTTAGCATTTTACAAACAAGCAGCTACTTGGTGTAGCTTTCAGTTTATTTGTTTATAGATAAAGTCTATTCGTCCTTCTTTTACATGCGCAAAGTGCTGGGATTAGCACCAGTTTCAGACTCGGTTCGGTTCGGTTCGGTTCGGTTCATGGCCCCGTAGAGCAACCTCAAAAATCCCACAGAATTTTAAACAGTCTATTAACCTGCTAAGTATATATCTATTTTTTGCCACATTTTCATTATGTTCGGTAATGTTTTGCCTATAGGCACTATTGAATTGGCACCTAATATCAGTCTTGCTCAGCATAGAAAATTCTTGGTGGTTATTTAAATAAGTAGCACTTACTTTGTCTCTAACTTTTCACTAAAGTGCTAGAGATCAAACATTCCTTTTGCCACCCACGCAGGATCACTTCATCGATTGTTCATAATAAGACATTTACACCAATTTTTCTAAGGCCTTTGACAGACTAGACCATAGTATTCTTCTCCGTACACTTGTAACCTTTGGCATCTCTGATGATTTATCTAAGTTTCTTTATTCATACTTAACTGAAATGCTTCAGTATGTAGAATGCTATGGATAAACCTCCTCTACGATCAAGACTACTTCCGGAGTTCCTCAAGGCTCTATACTAGGTCCTCTCTTCTTTATAGCTTTTATAAATAGCATAGTTCACGACATAGAAGTTATTTGCCTATTGTACGCTGATGACTTAAAACTTATCTGTAGAATAAATAACATTGCTGATTGTGAAAAACTTCAAGCTGCTCTAAATAAGGTATATACTTGGTGTCTTGATAACTCTCTCCCGCTCAATCCATCTAAATGCAATGTAGTGTCTTTCACCCTTAGAAAACAGGTAATTCAATTCAATTACTCCATTGATACAACCGAAATACCCAGGAGTCTGGAATTTAAAGATCTCGGAGTAACATTCGATAGTGCTCTATCATTTGTTCCCCACATCCAGGATGTTGTAAAGAAAAGCTACCGAATGCTTGGGTTCATAATACGGAATTCTCAGTACCTAGAAAATATTTCTAGTATAAAATTACTCTATTTTGCTTATGTCAGATCTAAATTAATTACTTTTGAAAAAATTCAACGTAAGTTTCTGAAGTACCTTGTTTTTAAGCTTGATGGTGTGTATCCCGAAATTGGTATTCTGAACCAGGTCCTTTGTGAAAGGTTCAGTATATCCTCGTTGGAGGACCGGCGCAAGTTGGCAGAGTTGCAATTCATTTTCAAATTAATACAATAAAATCGACTCCCAGGAATTATTGCATAAGATTAATTTTTTAGTACCCAGAACATCAGCACGCAACAACTGTTCCGTTTTATCTTCCTTACCAGCGCACCAATATTTGCAAAAAATCTCCAATAATTCGGGCTTGTAACACGTGCAATCAGACTTGCGACAGATGTGACATATTTAATTGCAGTATCTCTACTTTAAAAAATATACGATTTTTATAATTTTTATTTCTGCTCACTCAGTGTAGATGTAGTAAATTTCTTTTATTTTGTACTTCATTTTATCCTTAGTTTCTGTTATTGTTAATCACTGTATTCTTCCCCACTTTGTAATTGGGTTAACTCCTGTTGAGTGGTGTAAATAAAATAAAAAAAAAATAAAACAAATAAAGCAAAAAAAAGCATTTCGTTTTTGACAACCGCACAACCACACAACCAGTTTTCAGCATCGTATAATTTTTTATTACTTGCACTAAAACTTTGGTTAATGTTTAGGATTTTTAGGTCCGGTCTATGTGGCCCTAAAGATTTTATTTTTAATCGAAGTTTATATGTCAACGTATTTAAATTTGCACAGTTAATTATGTAATCGACGGTATTTATTTTCATGTTATAAACAAACGATAACAAAAACAAAGACACGCGACCAGCAATGCTTTTTACTACCCAACTCAAAACAAACTCATACGTCTTCACTAAGGATAGAACAGGCATCGTGTAGAAGGGCAACGGACGTTTCCGCACGATGATGATGGCCGACTTCAACTAAAACACACATTCCTCCCCCCATACCCTGCTGAAAAACGGGTGAAATTGAAACCTTGCCACGCGCGGCGCTGCCGGCTTGTAATTATTTACATAAGAAAGTTCACCCAAATAATCGCTTGAAGTTAACCGCAGATAATAAAAAAAAACTAGACAAATCATGTCGTAAGGGAAGATTTAACTTTTTTTAAATAAATCAATAAAAAATACTGTTTGTTGTCTAGTTTTGGGAGGGCACTGCCCTGTTGCCCTCCCTGTAGCAGCCGCCACTGTCCCAAATATGCTAATCTTCTACTTAAAAAAGTCTAGTAAGAAAGGGGGGGCAGATCCCCTCTTGCGCCCCTGGATACGCCCTTGATTAGCTCTGTGCATTTAAAGTTTGCTTGCTGCCCGTTCCAGGGAGTTTGTTCGGTTCGGTTGCGGCAAGTTTGAACTTGGAAATCTATTATTATTTTGTTAACATATTACGTTTAGTCTGTTTAAATTTGTAGTCTTTACAAGTTTGTACAGTCGGGGACTTTTTAAATTGCCGTTGTATTTTTTTCTGTCAAAATTAATCATTTAAAAAACTCAAAATAATAAATTTTTAAATGTGTATGTTTACAGACACAGGTCAGGTTCCAAATTTTTTTGTTTTGGTTTAAACTACTTTTCCGAATTTCAAATAGAAATATTTTTTATTTTCGAGGGCGGCAATTTAAAAAGTAACCGACTCTACAAGGATTTTGAAGGAATAAACGGAGTGTTTGACATTTATTTATTATCGTAGTTTGATGGACTTTATCAAACAACGTTATTAGAGATTTATTGAAATAACGCCAAGTAGTAATAGTGTCAGATAATATTTTGACAGAATTACATTGTAGTCTGACAGTTGAACCAGAACAAAGTTGAATTTAAAAATAAATCGTTTATCTTTAATTAAATGATGGCTTTATATTTAAAAAAAACAGCTGTCATCATTCAATATAAAACTGTCAAAATACTGCCTCGCACTATTACTGCATGGCTGTGTTTATTGCCCACTGTACAAGGTGACAAATTAAAAAGGATCCACCTGGATTTTCTCGAAAATTATCAGGAAATTAAAAAACGCCAAAACACGTTGATTTTATTTGCAAGGGGAACACTTTTTGGTTATCTTTAAATTTTTGTAGCACGAACCCCCTACGAGGGGTATACTTTACCCCTATACAGGGTATCCCA